>WOXC01008171.1:0-315309 GCA_011680675.1 Gymnobelideus leadbeateri | reverse complement strand
CTCAGAGATAAGGGTTGGGCAGCTGTAGCAGCAAGCACCCCAATATCCACATAGTGGCTGCAACACAGGTTCTTAGATCTGCTTTTCAAAAGGAAAGCAACTCAAAATGGGTTAACAAGCTTACTTTAATCAAACAAACATATATTAATTACCTAGTTCAGGGGGAAAAGGTCAGCACCCGGAACTTCAGAGTTACAGAACTTACAGATCAAACAGACAGGCTTCCAAACTGTCCAGCCATTACATCAATACCAAATCACAGTTACCAGAGAGGGAAGCATCAACATCTGGGTTTTCAAAGCCGGGGGGGCTCTCAACAACGGCTTCCCAGAGTCTCATCTGGTAAAATCACACAACACTTCTCAAAGTGAGCCCCAAAGCAAAGCCTCCCATCAGGGTTTATATAGCCTTCTCCTGGGTCAGAGAATGTAATCATCCTCTTGACCCACTACCCAATCATACAGCATCAAGATGTGGTCATTCCTGAAAACCAAGCCTCCTACCACAGGCTCCATGTGACCACATTCAGCCTATTAGGAGGCAGAGTATATTTTCAAATTAAAGAAGGTTCTCAGAGTCACTTAAGCCAATCAAAGGGCCTAGGGGCAGGGAAGATCTTCAAATCTGCATTTCCATTACAGCAGCCCACAAGCTGGGTTGGTGTCCCTGAAACCTGAAGGGGACCAAGCAAGGCCTCCAGTGTGTTGGGTAAAGCCTCTGTGGTGGATTTTTGGAAGGATGGAAACAATTGCCACCCAGCATCAAAACCTGCAGCTGTGAAGGGTAATACTAGATCTCCCAGAGCAGTGAGGAGCTAATCCCTAGCTTGTCAGGGAGGTAATACAGCATGAAATATGAACACGGACCCATATGAGTGACCAAGAAAGAGGCAGGGGTGCAGCTCAGTGATTTTGCACCAGGGTGAACAGCCCAAACATGGCCCCAGATCTCTGACTCTGTACCTTGCCCAAGGTGTGAATGCAGCACAGAAAGTAAGACATACTCAGTTGGTGGGGTGATGGGGCAGCATGAGTCCTGGGAGAACCCAGGAAATTGGCTCAGCTATTTCTTTTTGTCTTCTTATTTTTCTTCAATTCTTTGTTTTTTAACACTTATTTTTCACATTTTGAGTTGCAGATCCCCTCCCCTCTTTCAACAGTATTGGAGTGCAAATTCTGATAAGATGTAAAAGGCACCTCTATTTAAATGACATTAAAATTATTATTTCCAGTGCTGGTGCCCTCCCAACGTTGAAGCCCTGTGGCAAAGGCCTAGTCATTGGCCCTAGTTGCCTGTCTGCTGATCAGAGCTCAACCTGACCCAATTTCCAGCAGCCTCTTGGGAAGCCTGTCACTGCCTGGAAGGATTGGTTCAGACTTTGCTGGGTCCCCGGTCTTGGGAGGTTGGCAGTGAGCAAGCATGGGATGGGTTTCTTTTCAGCCTTCAGAGATTCTCATCAGTCCGGGACCTGGGGCCTTTGCTCTGGCCAAAGGACAATGAGAAACCATCCCCTAGTGGCTCCCTCTCCCCCTCTCCCTTCCCACAGTGGTAGGTGGTCATCTTAGCCAGAGGGGTCAAACACATCCCATTCTGGAGTCTGTTTGGCTTCAAGGGTTGTGATCCTGTCTGCATCCATGACTCACCTTAGGACCTAGGCTAAGTTGCCTCTATTTTCTAGGTTTAGGGTTCAGCAGGCTGTCACAGACCAGGGAACAGACAGCTCTTGGCCAAATGTTGACAGGGTACCCAGCAGCCAGGCAGGACTGGGTTTCTACTGGCTTTTTAGATTAGAGATAGATGTCAGAATCATCTGGTCCAACCCGTCATTTCTTAGAAGAGGAAGATGAAGTTCACAGAGCTGAAGTCACTTTTCCAAACTCACAGAGTTAACCGAACCAGGATTTGAACCCAGGTCCTTGGCCTTCTGCTATGAGGTGATGAGGACCTGCCCTAGAGTGGTGGCAATATTAGAGGAGGGAAGGAACTGTATTCAAGAGATGCTGCAGAGGACCCATTGCCAGGCCTTGAAGGCATCATGTTGGATATGGAGGATGAGAGAGAGACAGAGTGAGGAGTCCAGGTTTAGAAGTCTAGGTAGGGAGTCTGATGGACTGGCAGGAAGGTGGTTCCCTCTCCAGTGACAGGGAAGCTGAGCAGGGGAGAGGGTTTAGGACAGACATGTGGAACCTGTGGCCCAAGGCCACATGTGGCTCTTTGACTGAATCTAAACTTCACAGAATAAATCCCCTTCATAAAAGGATTCCTTCTGTGAAACTCGGATTCAGCCAAAAGGCCTGACCGAGGCTCTAGAGGCCACAGGTTCCCCACCCCTGCTTTAGGAGGAATGATCCTGAATTTGCTTTGGAACATGTTGAATTTAAGATGTCTATTGGAATCCAGTCTGAGAGGTCTGAAAGGCAGTTGGAGATGTGAGACTGCAAGTCAGCAGAGAGAGTGGGACAGGAAAGGTAGATTTGAGAATCATTAACATAGAGATGGGAGCTGACAAGATCACCAAATGAAGTGGTGCAGAGGGAGAAGAAAAGAGGACCCAGGACAGAGCCCTGGGGGACACCTATGGTGAGAGGGTATTTTTTTTTTTTTAAAGCAATTGGGGTTAAGTAACTTGCCCAAGGTTACACGGCTAGGTTTTTGTTTGTGCGGATTAAGTGTCGGAGGCCGGCTCCGAACTCAGGTCCTTCTGACTCCAGGGCCAGCGCTCTATTCACTGCGCCACCTAGCCGACCCGGTGAGAGGGTATTTTGAGAAGTGAATATTTCTCTCTCATATTTAATAACTAATTATTGTTTTAGACCAAAGTTTTCCCCCTTTTGTACTTGCCCACCCAGAAACCAGCCAGTGTGGGAAATCATTCTTTTTTTTTTTTATAAGCAATTGGGGTTAAGTAACTTGCTCAAGGTTACATGGCTAGTCATTATTTATGCGTGGGTGCTCATTTTCTGAGGCTGGATCTGATCTCGGGTCATCCAAACTCCGAGGCCGGCGCTCTTACTCACTGCGCCACCTAGCCGCCCTTTAGGGCAATTGGGGTTAAGTAACTTGCCCAAGGTTACACGGCTAGGTTTTTGTTTGTGTGGATTAAGTGTCGGAGGCCGGCTCCGAACTCAGGTCCTTCTGACTCCAGGGCCGGCGCTCTATTCACTGCGCCACCTAGCCGCCCCTATTTCCTTTTTTTCAAAAGAAACTTTATTTCAAAAAACAAAGCAAAATACAGCTGCAATATGTATACTGTCACCCTCTCTCCCAGAGCCATCTACCCGTCAGTAGTGTCAGAGTACCTAAGGGATCTGTGGAGTGTCTCTTTTTTTCTTGGAGGGGAGAAGGCAAGGCAATTAGGGTTGAGACTTGCCCAAGGTCACACAAATAGTTAGTGTGTCACACCTCTGAGGTCAAGTTTGAACTCAGGTCCTCTTGACTTCAGGGCTGGTGTTCTATTCACTGCACCACCTAGATGCCGCAGAGTGTCTGTTCTTTACTGCCATTGGCTTAAGTCCCCCACTGGTTGTATATCCCCTATGTTATGCACCAGTGAACAATTCCAAGTACCCAGTTCCATTTAGCCCTTTGACATCAGTGAGCATTTACAAAGGAATACTTAAAAGCTATGGCAAAAACTAATATACAAGCATTTTCCTCAACTCCTCAGGATATACTGTCCCCTATATCACTTTGGTCTGTGGGCAGGAGTAGACTCAGAATTTAACTCAGCTCCTACATATTCCTCCCACCAAATTCATGTCTGCATGAGGCATCTCTGCCAGATGAGTCTTGGCTTCTCCTAACTGGGATCCCAAAGGTCTTCCCAAAAGGTCAGTCCTCACTCCTTGGAGGATAAATGTTGGGATGATTTCTATACCTGACCTGGACTTCAATTCCCATATAACACACAAGCTTGGAGATCCCACTCCTTTTACCTAGAACAGAAAAGAACAAATGCGGAGGTGGAGGACTGAAGCTCTTTCACTGGGCCACAGGCCTCAGAGTAGGAGAAGGCCCCCAGACCTTTCTCCTTCCCACATGATCTCTCACCAGAATCTGTGAGCCAATTGGAGAACCTTCTCTTCAACATAGGAAGCCTTTCCTGATCCACCCTATACTAGTGCCTCCCCTGGTGATGTCCATTTTGTCCTGTCTAGAGCTTGTTTGTATATAGCTGTTTGCATGTTGTCTTCCCCATTAGACTGTGAGCTGCTTGAGGGCAGAGCTTGTCTTTTGCCTCTTTTTGTATCTCCAGTGCTTATCAAAGTGCCTGGCACATAGTAGGTTGCTTTATCAGTATTTTCAGACTGACCGACATAGTGTCCATACATGCTCCATAGTCTCTCCAAGGCACTTCCCTTATGTATCCACAGTTCTCTCTGAAAGCTCCCAGCCATCAGCCAGAATTTAATATCACTATAACTACTTAAAATTCTTTTGAGCTATTGTGACTATTAAAGCTTTTTTGAATAAAATTTATATCACTATCCCATTCAAAGTACTGTAATAATTCCTAAAAAGAAATTATATTGGGGGCACCTAGGTGGCTCAGTGAATAGAGCAAGGGCCCTGGAGTCAGGAGGACCTGAGCTCAAATGTAGCCTCAAACACTTGATCACACTTACTAGTTGTGTGACCTTGGCCCCAATTGTCTTGCCTTCCCTCCTCAAAAAAAAAGAAAGAAAGAAAGAAAGAAAGAAAGAAAGAAAGAAAGAAAGAAAGAAAAGAAATTATATTGGAGATTCAGTATGGCTGAATCATAGAGGAGGGAAATAGTGTGTGTATAAGAAAACTAGAGAGGTAGCTTGGAGCCAGGAGGTAAAGGATTGTAAGTGCCAAATGAAGGAGTTTGTACTTGCTCCTAGAGGTAACAAGTTGCAACTGACATTTATTGAGCAGGATAGTGATTTGGGCTGTATTTATAAGTCTGGCAGTCACCATCAAGTAATAATCAACAAATATTTATTGAGCACTTACCATGTCAGGCACAGTTATAAGCACTAGGAATAGAAAGTCCATAGCAGGGTCTCTGCCCTCAAGGAGCCCAAGCACAGTACCTACCATGTGCCTAATATTTATTGAATTGAATTGAATTGACCTGTACAATATATGTGCACTGTAAATTAGAGGTGATCTCAGAGGAAAAGCACTAACATGGCAGGGGTGGGGAGGGACACCTGGAAGGTCCTTTTGCACAACATGAGATCTGAACTGAGTCTTAAAGGAAAGCATGGAAGCCAGGAGACAGAGGTAAGGGGGCAGAGCATTGCAGGGAAGCTCAGAAGAAGAATGAGGGTTAGAGTTAGCCAGTAAAAGAGAGATGGGGTGTGGCTTTTAAGGGTCAGAAAGAAGGCCAGTGTTGCTGGATTGTAGAATTAGTTACATTGGAGTGGAGTTAAGTATAAGACTAGAAAGGTAGAAAGGCCAAGTTGTTAAGAGCTTTATTTTTTAAAAATATTTTTATTGGGGCAGCTAGGTGGTGCAGTGAATAGATCACAGGCCCTGGAGTCAGGGGGACTGAGTTCAAATCCAGGCTTAGACACTTAACACTTACTAGCCTGTGACCTCAGGCAAGTCACTTAAGCACAATTGCCCTGCTTTCCCCCCAGCCTCCCCAATTTTTTTTATTGATGTCTTTTAAAAATTTATTTTAGGGGCGGCTAGGTGGCGCAGTGAGTAAGAGCGCCGGCCTCAGAGTTGGGATGACCCGAGATCAAATCCGGCCTCAGAAAATGAGCACCCACACATAAATAATGACTAGCCATGTAACCTTGAGCAAGTTACTTAACCCCAATTGCTTAAAAAAAAAAAATTATTTTAATCTCCTTCAGTATCCTTTGTACTTCTCAGAAAGTCACCACAAATAGCAAATAATATTTTTAAAAAACAGGAAAAAAATCATAGCTAATGAATACATTGAAAAATTTTGAAAACATTTGCAATGTATACAACTTGTGGACCTCCAACATCTACAAAGGGGTGAGGTGGTAGTGATGGGGTGCATGGGATGTATTTATGTTTGTAACATCAATCTATGTTTGTAACATTAGTCTGTAATATCAATCTGTAACATCAGTTTGTAAATGGGGTGCTTTGGGATCTATGTCTGTAAAATCAATTTGTAAAAGCAGTCTGTAAAATCACACTTCCCCCTGCCCAGTCTCAAAGCATTAACTCTGCCCCTTCCCCCTGCCAGCATTCTGCCCAGCAACAATTGATGAACTGTTTATCTCTGCTTGGAACAATAACAAGCTACCTATGAATCCTTCACTAAACTATCTATAAACATTCTAGCTTAGGCAAATGTTATCTCCCCTAGTAGAGTGGCCAGCTGTACCATGAATCCTTCAATGCCCTCTCTATAGGTTAACTCCTTAGCCAATTATACCCATACTGAGTCTCCATTAGCCTTGGTTCCCAACATCCATCTTGTCAAACTTGACATTGATGGGTGGCAGACTGGGCACTCCTTAGTGACCATGACCTAGTGACTTGTCAGGCCTAAAACCACACCTCCAGGTAGCCCCACCTTGGGCTATTTCCCAGTGAATTATGGGCAATATGCATGTGCAGTTGATATTAAAAGTGCATGTTCCTTTAATCACTGACCACTCCTTAACTCCTCCCTGATCCCACCCTTACTCATCTAGTTAGCATAATTGACACCTGATTTACTGTCTTGACTCCTTAAAACTATACCTGTGATTTCTGTAAGTTTCAGGTTCCATAAGGATCCTTGCCCACTGTGCTGTACATTGTAACAATAAACTTTTACAATCTCAGCTTCCAAGTTTGCTTGAGCCTGGTGAATTCTTTCCAGACTTGCAGGGTTTCTGGTCACTGATAGTGATTGGGGTCCCTGGTAGAACCTATTACCCTATTACCCTTCCCCCATCAGTAGTGTCTTCTCATGTCTTTTTTTTCCAAGTCATACTTGCTCTTTATAATTTTGCAACATTCAGTTTTGATTTTTCTCTGTGTGTGGTTTTTTCCATTTGCATTGTTGTAGTTTTTGTGTATATTGTTTTCTTGGCTTTGCTGATTTCACTCAGCATCAGTTCATATAGATCTTTCTATGCTTTTCTGTATTCATCATATTCATCATCTCTATAGCACAGTAATATTCCACTACATTCATGTACAACAATTTGTTTAGCCATTCCGCAGAGACTTTGTTTCCAATTCTTAACTACCACAAAAAGTCTTGCTATAAATATTTTGGTATATATGGAGACTTTTTTCTTGTCAATGTCATGCTTGGAATGTCTGGGTCAAAGGGCATGAGCACTATAATAACTTCATTTGCATAATTCTAAATTGATTTCCAGAATGGTTGTATTGACTTATAGAACACCACCAATACATTAGTGTATTAGTGTATGATCTTTAATATTAAGGTCAGAATGTATTGTGGAATATGGTTTAAAGTGTTGACCTAAGCCTAATTTTGCCAGATTTCTCTCAGCTTTTCCCAGCAGTTGTTATCAAATAAGGAGTTCTTTCCTAAGTAATTTTTGTTTTCTCATTTATCAAACACTGGGTTATGAGTTCCATGGTTCCTGATTCCCCTGTGAAGGAAGCCAAACAGGATTAAAAAAAATTTTTTTTTAAATTCTGCAGGAAATAGGGAGACGCTAGAGTTTATTGGTGGAGTGAGGGAGGGTGAGGAGGGAGGGCCACAAGGTTATATAAGCAGACATGATTTTTAATAAGATTCCTTTGCCAGGTGAGTGAAGGACAGACTGGAGTAGGGAGAGACTTAAAGCAAGGAGACCTCTAACTACATAGAAATCATCACTGAATTAATGGGAGCTCACCTAGGGAGAGAGTGCTAAAAGAACAGAGAAAAGGACCCAGTGTAGAGCACTGAGGTAAAATCATGGTTAGGGGCAGACTATAGGAGACAGGAGGAAAACAAGGAGAGACCAGTGTCATAAAAACTCAGAGAGAGAGGGGCAATCAGACTGGGGATGGAGAAAGGTCCATTGGATTGGGCAACCAAGAGGTAATAGGTAACTTTGGAAAGAGCAGTTTCAGCTGAATGGTGAGGTTGGAAGCCAAGATTGCAAGCAGATGAAGAGTGAGGAGAGGAAGTAGAGTCAATGAGCATAGCTTTCTCTGGGAGTCTGTGGAGGAAGAGAGATAACACGATTAAATAGATTGAGGGGACAGTAGCATCTTGTGAATTTGTTTTTTTAAGGATAGGGGATATATGAGTGTGTTTATAGACCATAATGAAGGAACTAGGAGATAGGAAGGGACTGAAGATTAGAGAGAGTAGATAATGGGGGCAATCTGCTAGAGAAGATAGGACAAAATGGGATTAATGGCACATTTAAGGAGGGGGGAGGGGAGGTGGCCTTGACAAATAGAAGGATTACCTTGAATAGAAACTGGAGCCAGCCAGCACACTTGTGTGACTACCTCTAGCACAGTGAGGAGCAGCAGAGAAAGATGTCCAGAGAGGTTTTAAGTTACTTTGTCGAGGGTCAAACAGCTAGTGTCTGAGATAAGAGCCAAACTCGGAAGATAAGATAGTGTCTGAGATAAGAGCCAAACAAACAGGAAGACTGTGGTCCAACACTGTCCACTGAATCACCTGGGAATCCAAACATGTTGGAAACTGTACTGCCAATGTTAGATCTCTCTAACTGCAGTTACTAAGGTTCCCCTCAACACCTTAATAAGTCTATTGTGTATTTTTTTTTTTTTGCAGGGCAATTGGGGTTAAGCAACTTGCCCAAGGTCACACGGCTAGGTTTTTGTCTATATGTACTTTAAGTGTCTGAGGCCGGATCTGAACTCAGGTCCTTCTGACTCCAGGGCTGAAGCTCTACTCACTGTGCCACCTAGCCGCCCCTATTGTGTATTTTTGTGGTATCATTATGGGCTAGTTCTAAATTTGGTTTAGTCCATTGGATTCAAAGGGTTTTTGTTGCTTATTTAAAATGCAGTCAGCCCTCATGAGCCATCAAAATCCAATGAAAACATAATAATACAAGAACAAATGGATGTAAAGACACAACTCCCCTTCCGTAGGAAGAAACTGAAGGAAGCACAGCCAGAAAACATTTCAGACAATTCTCTTGCCCTTAGAATTCAAACCACTAGGTGAGGCTGGGCTGGACTGTGTGATAGAAGCAGGAAGCCAGACTGTGGCCACCACAGCAGTAATAGTCCCAGGGGCTCCCAGTCCACTACAGGTATGGAGGGTGCAGGTTTTCTTGGGTGCTACTGGCAGGGTGGGGCTTTGATCCCAGTTGTGGGCAGAGGAAGCCCCATCCCCTCCCACAACCGAAGGTGTCTGGATAGACACAGGCTGACCTCACCCCAGGAACTTAAGCTGGATGGGTGCCTATCCTGGGGGCAGTCAGGGCAGGCCTTCCATTGCAATTCAGGTGACTGAATCCCTTCATGCTCTTCAAGGAGTGGCATCAGCTGATTGTTTGGCCCAGAGTTGGGGCACAGTCACACAGACAGATAGTCAAACCCAGCTCAGCTTGCTAATTGCCATTCTCTACCTCCTTGTTACAATTACTGAAGAAAGAGAGGGACAGAGGCAAGTGAGGTTTCTGGTACCTCTCTCTTAAAAAAAAATAATTACCTTATGTGACCCTACTGTCCCATCCATAAAAAGTGGGAGGAAAACACAGAAGTAAAGAGGGTCGTCCCAGAGAAATGCCTGAGCTTGTCCCTGAAGACAATGCCAACTGTTTGGACACCCCTGTAGGAAGAAGCCTGTCAAAAGCCATGGGAGTGTTGGGCTCCCCATATCATGTGGATGGGTTCCCAAAATCCTCTTCTAGAGGAGATGACTGCACCTGGGACAGTGGTCCCAGTAGATTTAAATGTCAAAGCAGAAACAAAGCTGCCTGAGCATAACCAGGTCAGTGAGCTGTGGGTAGTGGTAGGACAAGAGCTAGCCTGGGGTGCTGGGTAGACCAATAGGAATCCATAACCCCAAATGGACAGGTTTGGATGCTGGCAGCTTCAGATGGGCTTTTCTCAGGAATAGAAACCAAAGAACTACTTCACAAAAGGCAAACTGGAAGCCGCCATGTCACCTTACCCGCAGCCCGCACATCTGCCATCTCTTCCCCTCATCCTTTCCCAAATGCAAGATAGAGAATTTTCATCACTCACAACTTTATTCTCTTTCTTTATTCAAATATGTTTGTCTGATGGAACCCTTCTCCCCACCTGCCTGCCCCTCTTCCTTGGCACCGAAGGTCATGGCTGGCAGGAGTATAAAAACACTGGTAAAAAAAAAATAAGCCCGGACTTTGGGTGCATAGTGCATAGAGACTGAAGGCCTTTGGTATCTGATAACTTCTGCTAGGTCAGGAAGAGGAAAGGAAAATCCTTAGGTGACAGAGTAGAGGCTATTATAGGCTAAGTGACCAAGGACAAGGGCCAGCATCTCAGAGGTGCTGCTGAGGGCCACAATGAAGGGAGCCTGGGAGGCCTGGTCAGCCTGCAGGTGACGGAAGGACAGCTGAAGCACAGCAAGGGCTAGCAGGCTGTTCTGTACACCCACTTCAAAGCTGACTGTCCGCTGATGGGTTTTGGAGAGCTTGAGGCAGGCTGCCAGAGCATGACCCACCAGGAGGCCAGCCAGGGGCACTGTGAGCCCTGCAAACACGATTGGAGGCCTGACGTCAGCCAGGATGAAGGCCCCCATTCGGCAGGCCAGGAAGAGCCCCCCGAGGATGAGGATGATGCTGAAAGGCTTGATGACTTTGAGCAGGACCCTGGAGACCCTAGGCATTTTATACTTGATTACCATGCCAGCTGAGATGGGGATAGCAATGAAGAGCAAGGTCAGGAGGATCTTAGAGAAAGGAATGTGCAGTGTCTCATGGACACTGAGGAGGCGGCCGTAGATAGCTGAGGACAGAGGCATGAAGCCAGTGGCTGCCACTGTGGAGATCAAGGTCATGGAGATGGCCAGAGTCACATCCCCACCAAGGAGCAGGCTAAAAAGGTAGCTTCCTCCTCCACCGGGTGTGGAGCAGGTGATGATGAGCCCCAGGGCCAAGGCCTTGGGCAGAGTGAAGACCTTGGCCATCAAAAATCCATAGAGAGGCATAAGTAGGAACTGACCCACAATGCCCAGCAGCACAGGATGGGGGCTCTTTACCAGCCCTTTCAAGCCCTCCAGCTCCACCTTACAGCCAAATGCACACTTGTTGACAAAGACAAACGGAAGTAGCATGTAGAGCACTGGGCTCTCTGAGAAGTGGCCCAGTCCGCCCTGGCGGGCAGCAGCATCATCTTCCACGGGAGATACTTTGATGAGAAAATCCTGTCGCTCCTCGATCAACAGAGGGGGAACCTTTTGGAGGTCGAGTAGCTGAATGTGCAGTGGCGCCAGGCCCGCCAGGCCAGACTGTATGTTCACGACAAAGTGGCTATTATCCCCGCTTTGGGCAGTCACATTCTCAATGCTCAGCACCTCTGTGTCTAGAGAGGTGACATTCAGCACAGGCCCAAATGCTGTTCTGTTGTTCTGGCCTGGGTAACAACTAGAGACCACGATGATCCCTTTGGTTTTCTCTGGGAACTCAAACTCCATGACTGAGTCTTCCCCAATGCTCAGATACCTGCTGCTTGAGAGTGGGGTCTTGGAGTCTGGGGCCGTGCTGAAGTTAGCATCTGGTACTCCCTGAGCTGCCCACAGCTGACTGGCAAGTAGTATGGCACACCAGAGCATGTCTACGGGAGACGAGCAGATGTGAAGCCATCCAATGCCAACACTTTCCCTCGTTCTGCCATTCCAGCTACCTAATGCCATCTCTGCCCAAGAACTGAGGCCATCCACTCAAATAGGTGTCCCCAAATAGGGAGTCCCGTGGGGGACCTCAATCCCGTGGGGCTCAGCGGTACATCCTAACAAGTGCCACTGGGTGGCTCTGGGATGGATCTGTGGAAGTTGATCATTTTCTTACTGTTGTTGCTGATAGTGCAATCCTTCCTGGGGAGAAAAGAGATGGAAAAGTGTGAGAGCAGCAGGTGGGGTGGCTCAGAGAGCCTAGGCTGTAGTGCCATGGCTGGGGAAGCAAAAGACAAAGCTAGCCACTTCTCTTAGAAGCCTCTCCCCACTCTCTAGTTGATACTTCATGGCAGACATGAGGTTTCATACCTCCATCTATCAAGAACAGTGCCACCAGAGCTTCTCTGATGTTCCTAGAAACTATTTCCACCCTGGTCTCAAAACTGGGTGGGTGGCAGCACCAGTAGCGGCCAGCTGCCCCACCCCCAATCCAGAGGAGCCACATCTAGGACTCAGATCATTCTCTTTGACCATCTCCCTACCTTGTCTGCTTCTCTATCCTCCTCCCCCCAGGAGGGCTTCATTGTTCTGAGACATAGGAGTAGCTGTGCTCAGGATCAGACTGATAGACTTGTCTGAGAAGACAACCCCAACTTCTGAAGGCTCCATTGTCACTCTGCCAGCTATACCCACATGCTCAAGAGACATAGAGAAGGAAGTGCCCACCCAGTCCCCTTTTCCCTAGGGCAGGATGGTAGTCATCTTTACTATATTCTTCCTTCCGGACCCAGGCTAATGTGCTGAACTCTTATGTAAAATGTATGATTGTCATTAATAATTGGGTAGTTCACAAGAAAGATTGGGGTAGACCTGATTATGATATGACTTTAAAATGTAAAACCATTTAGGAAGAGCTAGAAAGAGTAATTATTTTATACAAATGAGGTACAAAAGGAAGAATCAACACAGAGGAATTAGATGGTGGAGGAGGGCTGGTGGTTCTGGTAACCTACTTTCATCAGGAATGGGTTTAAGAGGGAACAATACATATATATCTAAAAGAGTATAAAAGTCTTTTAAATTCAGAAGAAATATAAGGGTAAGGGGATAGGGAGGGATCTCTAGAAGAGAGGGTAAGGGAATAGGTAAAAGGGGGGTGTAGAAGGGTGTTTAGATTTATGGGAAGTCGAGGATAAGGGAGGGATCCTCAGAGGTGGGGTAGGCTAAGTATGAGTGCAAAGTAGAGGATAGAAGTAGAGGAGTCAGGAGGGATAGGAAATAAGATAAGCACAAACAAAAACAAAGATCAAGAGTACACTTAGGGAAAGTATATGGCTATATATGTACATATGTATGTATGTATATATGTATGTGTATTTATGTATATGTCTATACACAAATATATCTGCACTTAATTGAAGCCTTTTGAGGGGGGAGGGGGAAAAGAACAAAGTAAAAAGCACACAGTGAAAACAAAAGAAAACTTACAAGGAAGCAAAGAAGAGGACAGCTCTGAATACAATGTGTAATTTTTACTATATAGGCTTTCTTGAAATGAAAATTTATTGCTATATATTTTGAATACTCTCATATTCTGCTGTGCACATGTTTTTTTTCATAACTTTGCATTTAAGTTTCAATCTTTAAGTTTATGATGTTTCTTTTTCTTTTCTCTATTCTGTATTTGAGTTCTGGTGTTTGAGTCTAAAATTAAAAAAAAATAATATTTTATTTCCCACCAATTACCTGTAAACAAAAACAAAAAAATCAGAATTGGGAACGTGGAAGCTACTAACTCCATGAGACATTGCTAAACAATAAAACAAAGTCAAAAGAGTAAAAAAAAAATAGAAGATAATGTGAAATATCTCAACAGAAGAAAAAAAAAACTAACAAAGAAAACAGATTCAGGAGAGATAATTTAAGAATTCTTGGACTACCTGAAGGCTATGATCAAAAAAAGAGCCTAGACAACATATTTCAAGAAATTATCAAGGAGAACTGCCCTGATAGCTTAGATCCGGAAGGTAAAATAGAAATTTGAAGAATCCACCAATCACCTCCTAAAAGAGATCCCAAAAGGAAAATTCCAAGGAATATTATAGCCAAATTTCAGAGCTCCCAGGTCATAGAGAAAATATTGCAAGCACCCAGAAAGTAACAATTCAAATATCGTGGAGCCACAGTCAGGATCACACAAGATTTAGAAGCTTCCACATTAAAGGAGTAGAAGACTTAGAATATGATATTCCAGAAGGTAAAGGAGCTACAAAGCTAGATTACAACCAAGAATAACTTACTTAGCAAAAATGAATATAATCCTTCAGGGGGAAAATGGATATTTAATAAAATAGAGGACTTTCAAGCATTCCTGATGAAAAGACCAGAGCTGAATAGAAAATTTGACTTTCAAACATGACTCAAGAGAAGCATAAAAAGGTAAACATGAAAGAAAAATTACGAGACTTAATAAAGTTAAACTGTTTACATTGCTATATGGGGTGATAATGGGTGTAATTCCTGAGAACTTTATCATTATTAGGGAAGCTAGAAGCAGTTTACATTTTTTATGGGTATGAGTGGATTATGTTGGAATGATTTAAAATAAAATGAAGGGGTGAGAAACAGGGATGCACTGGGAGAAGGGGAAAGAGAGAGGAAGAATGGGATAAATTACTTCACATAAAAGAGACACACAAGGAAGAGCTTTTACAATGGAGGGCAATGCTTGAACCTCAGTCTCATCAGAATTGGTTCAAAGAGGGGAGAATACTAATACACACACACACACACACACACACACACACACACACACACAGAGGTTGGGTATAGAAATCTCTATTACCCAGCAAGTTAATAGAAGGGGATAAGAGAAAGGGGGGGGATTATAAATGGGAGGGAAGATTAAGAGAAGCAGTGGTCAGAAGCAAAACAGATTTTTGAGGGGAGACAGGATAAAAAGAGAGAGAGAATAATAAACAGAAGAAAAGAGAATAGAGAGAAATAGTAATCACAACTGTGAATGAGATGAGTTCACCCATTAAGTCAGAGGTGGAGAGCAGAATGGATTAGAAACCAGAATCCAACATGTTGTTTACAAGAAACATGCTTGAAATGGAAAGACACACACTCAAGAGTTAAAATAAGGAGATGAAGCAGACTTCAGCTGAAATAAAGGCAAAGGTAGCAATCATGATCTCAGAAAAAGCAAACGCAAAATTAGACCTAATTAAAAGAGGAACTATTGACAATGAAGTAATATAAAAAATTTTACAGCAAGTTTCTCTGATAAAGGCCTTTCCCCCCAAATATATATGGAACTGGGCAATTTTTTTTTTGCTTTTTCGAGGGCAATTGGGCTTAAGCAACTTGCCCAAGGTCACATGGCTAGGTTTTTGTTTGTGTGTGTTAAGTGTCTGAGGCCAGAACCGAACTCAGGTCCTTCTGACTCCAGGGCCAGCGCTCTACTTACTGTGCCACCTAGCCGCCCCATTGGAACTGGTCAAATTAATAAAACTAAGAATCATTCCCCAATTGATAAATTGTCAAGTGATATGAACGGGTAGTTTTCAGAAGACTACATCAAAGTTATCTATAGTCATATGAAAAAATGCTCTAATATGAAAAAAGTGCTTTAAACCATTACTGATGTGAAGAAAGAAAAATTAAACAACTCTGAGGTACCACCTCATATCTATCAGAAATATAAAATGCTGGAAGACATCAGGGAAAATGTGTACACTAATGAACTGTTGGTGGAGTTGTGAACTGATCCAACCATTCTGGAGAACAATTTGGAATTTTGGCTAAAGGGCTATAAAACTATACACCCTGAAATACCACTAGGTCTATACCCCAAAGAGATCAAAGAAAAAGGAAACCTATATGTAAAAAGATACTTATTGCAACTTTTTGTGGTGGCAAAGAGTTAGAAATTTAGGGGATGCCCATCGACTGGGGAATTGCCAACCAAGTTGTAGTATATGATTGTGATGAAGAATTATTGTGCTATAAGAAATGATAAAGGGAGATGGTTTCAGAAAAATATGGGAAGACCTATATGAATTGATACAAAGTAAGTGAGCAGAAAAAGAAGATCATTGGGGCGGCTAGGTGGTGCAGTGAGTAGAGTGCTGGCCCTGGAGTCAGAAGGACCTGAGTTCGGATCCGGCCTCAGACACTTAATATAAAAATTAGCCTAGCTGTGTGACCTTGGGCAAGTTACTTAAACCTAATTGCCCTCCAAAACAAACAAACAAACAAACAAAAAAAAAACAAAAGAAAAATAAGATCATTGTATACAGTAACAATAATATTGTAACAATGATCAACTGTGGAAGACTTAGCAAATATAGTCAGTTCAGTGATCCAAGACAATTCCAAAGGACTCATGATGAAAAATGCTATTTACCTCTGGAGAAAGAACTGATGAACTTTGAGAACAAACTGAAGCATGGTTTTCTTTATTTTTCTTGCTTTTTTTTTTTTGCACGATTTCATATTTATAACGGACATATTGTTTGCCTTTTGGGAGGGGGGTGAGAGGGAGAGAGAGAATTTGGAACTTTTTAAATGTTAAAAAACTTTAACAAAAGGAACAAAACAAAAGGTATGTATTCCAGTCCCTGCCTTCATCCTCAATTTACATAGGGGAAAACTGATGACCAGAAAGGGAAAAGGCGACGTGGCTAGTTCCCGTAGACAGACTAGAACTTGAACCCAGAACCTCTGACTTCTAGGTTAGTATTCTGCACTAATACACCATAGTTTTAACCCCCCTATTCTTAGCACTTCACTGGGGAAAAAGAAACTTGGAGTACCAGGGCTACCCATATGGCCTCTATACAACATGTAGCAAGTCCAGAAACCCTAGAGAGAGATTTTAACTTCATTTACATTATCTACCCTATGCCCCCATCAGAAAGGACTTGGGTAAAGGGGAAGGAATGATGCTGTTGAAATGGGCTGAGGCCACAATTTTGACATACATACAGACATTCCTTTTGCACAATTTGTTAAGTGGCAAATGAGGACAAAAGAAAAACTTCTTCAGATTCCCACCAGGTTTCATCTCCTTTTTTCTTAGGCTGAATTTCAGGAAAGAAGCCCTAGTGAGATGACTTTGAGGAGCACTTTATCCAACTGTTCCTGGACAGCGGTTTAAAAGCAATGGTATTGGGGCAGTTAGGTGGCACAGTGAATATAGCACCGATCCTGGAGTTAGGAGGAACTGAGTTCAAATCCGGCCTTAGACACTTAACACTTACTAGCCATGTGACGTTGGGCAAGTCACTTAACCCCAACTACCCCTCCAAAAAGCCAAAAAAAAAAAAAAGCAATGGTGTTGAAATTAAGCAAGATTAAGAAAAGCTCCCCCCAAAAGAGCTAGAAAATGAGGAAGGCAAAAATGGTCCTTTCTTGAGTCTTCTTAAGACTAGGAAGGATTATTACTGACATCAGCTGTTCCCCCCACATTTCCGGGGGGGGGGGAATAAACAGGCTTAAAGCTATTGTACCAGGGATAGGAGGAAACTTTCTAACACTGAGGGATGGACTAAATGAGCAAAGCAGCTTGTGCAGCTTTCACCGAAGGTCTTTATATACTGGAGGGCATGGTCTTTGTTTTAGTTGAAAAGATGTGGTCCAAGCAGGAGTGAGTGGAAAGAGACTAGCTCCTGCTGAACAGCTGAGGATTCTGGACTTGTCCGAAAGACACCTGCCTTGGGAGAAGTCAGCTCCCAGAAACTGAACACCCATTCCTGCTCACGGCAGGCACACCAGGCAGGGAGATGAGCCCTAGAAGGTCGACTCATCACGGTTAGGTACCGGAAACCCTAGAATAGCCAGGACCCCCAGTCATGGCCAAGGAGAGCAGGGGAGAGGGGATCCACAGATAGGAGACCGCGAACACAGGAGAGCAGGCGACCTAACCGTGGACAGTTGGGAGACGCTTTCCCAGAGAATAGGGCTAGCCAGGAGCCCGAGAAAGGGGGTCCTAGCAGAGAGGTCTCGACAGGTGGTGTGGGCTCGTGCCACGCCGTGCCAGGGGGCTAGGGGTGCAGAGGACGGACTGCAGCGGCGGGGGCGAATGAATGCCGAGCCCGATCTGAGAAGAAAGGATGGGAGCCAGCCGCAGGACGCGAGACTCCACGGCCACCGGGGCAGCGAGCCCAGCTCCCGGCGGACGATGGAAGAGGCCAAGGCCTCCCGACCCAGGCTGCGCACTCTCACCTGAGATCCTGGCAGAGGCTCTGGACTGCGGCCGGAGGGCGGGGCGGAGCCGAGCTGAGCCGAGCTGAGCCGAAGAGCGCAAAGCGGCAACTCCGGCGGCTCCAGAGCTGCCTAGTGTTCGCCCCGCCCCGCCCTCTGAGGGCTCTAAGTCCACGGCCCCGCCCCACCCACTGAGGGCTCTAAGCCCGCGGCCCCGCCCCCCACCCCCTCAAGCCTTCAGACAAGGAAGGAAGGCAGATCTGAGTCCCGGCGGAAGAACGGGCAGGAAGGAAGGGGCGGATGCTTCCGGTCTTGAAACGGTCTTGTTTCCTCTAGAGGAAACGGAATCGGGAACCAATCAACGCCAGCGCACAGGGTGGAAACTCGGTTGCAATTACTTCTATTTCAGAGGGGGCGGAGCCTGTAACCAGGACAACAGGCAAAATCTCGTTCTCCCCTTAAGTTTCCACTTTCTTTTACCGTGAGAGACTGCTTCAGCTTGGGGCGGAGGTCTTTGGCTTGCCTGCTTTCCATTGTTCGTTTACTGCAGGGGTTAGGGTCCGAGCTCGGACGATTTCAGGCCATCTAACTTTACTTTTTTTTTTTTTTTGCCTTTTGGAGGGCAATTGGGGTTAAGTAACTTGTCCAAGGTCACACAGCTAGGTTTTTGTTTCTGTGTGTGTTAAGTGTCTGAGGCCGGATCCGAACTCAGGTCCTTCTGACTCCAGGGCCAACGCTCTACTCACCATCTACTTTTAGATAGGAGAAAACTGAGGCTCCAGAGGGGCACTGACTTGCTCCACTTTTCCCTGGAAGGAAGCAGCAGAGGCTGAATGTTCTCACCTTAGCTTCAAGCCCTTTCAGAGCACCCTTTCTGTAGCCTCTTAGCATTCACTAACTGGTCAATTGTCACCCTCCTTACTTTTCCTGCCCTCTCTCTTGTTTCAGGACTCATTTTTTGTCTCGCCAATTCTGTTATTCAGTCCTCTCTGTCACCCTCGGTCCCCATCTTCCCGATTGTTTACATCAGACGAAGAATTCAAAGGGAGCCATCCGCCATCATGTGACGCTCCAATCTCGAGTTGCTCCCGCACTTTTTTTTTTACAAAGGTTAAAAATTATTTTTACATGTAATTTTCGGGAAAATATTAAAATTAAAAATATATACTGCAATGAGAGGCAACTGCAAGGTTTCTGCAGACTGTTTATGATGGTTTCAAGACCATGGTTTTCAGCCTGACATTAATGGTTAATTTCCATCTCTGTGAGAGATCCTGTAAAATTCTACCATTTTCCACATGTATTTGCCTGAGCAAACATTTTCACTGTTCTCATTTTAAATAAAAACCAGTAGTTAACTCCATGTTAAATCAGATTTCAGATTATGTTGAGCCCCAAATTGCAAAGCTTTTTTCAAATAAAAAAGTGATAATAACATCCATGTTAGTTATCTTCCAAGTTATAACTTATTTCAGTAAAATATTATTTATAATCAACAAGATTTATAAAATGAGATTTCATTTGAAGTCCTGCTGATAATAGTAAGTAAGTGTATGAGGCCTTGCTGGATTACTCCTTTTAAGAAGTCGCACAGAATGTTCCACATAAAATATGTGTAACTTTTATATTTACAGTTTTATTACTTTGTATTTAGAGTTTTTGTAATTATAGGTAGAATAAAATGTTATTTTATTATTTAGTGTAAATTTTAATTTGGAGTTTTGGGGGCACAAGTTATCATTGTAATTATTGTAAGCACCTAATGAATAAATCTAAAAGATTTTGTAATATGAGTAGTATATTAAATTACCCTAATGCAGCACACTTTTAATTTTTTTGAAAGGGGTTTGAGGAACAAAAGACATTGAAAACCACTGGTCTAATTTAATCCCCTATTTAAGAATATTTCTGACTAATTCATAATTTATTTGGCTTATTTTGCCCCAATTTATTGAGATTTAACCTCCTTGCCAACTTCATGACCCAAAAGGATTACTGACTCAGGTATACATTACAGTATCTTTTACTAGAGTAAAATCAAAATTATGAGGATTTTAATCAGGAGCAGTACGGTTGATCCTAGGCAGTCTGAAATCTCAGCTTGATGAGGCACTTTACTATAGTGAAGACAAAACTAAATGTTACTTTTAAAATTCCTGAGCAGTATAGCACCTCACTGTTCCTATTAGGATCTGAAATTGCAATTTTCCCTCCTCTGTGCCTCATGTTACCCAGTTGTACCCAAATAACTTTTTGAAACACTGGCAGATATGTCTAATTCTCTGCTTTAAAAATCTCAGGGGAGGGAAGAAATTGTCTCACCACCAGCCTGCTCCTGGATGAGCAGCCAAGGGCTCCCAAGAGCTTCTGGCTCTATAGTACCTGTTCTCAGCTCTCAGTCCCAGCTGGTCAAATCTGTGACAGCACACTTCTGCCAAATGTTCTGGGGAACACAGCTGAGTGACACCTTACATTTCTTCCCATAGTTCTCTAGCATGTTTCTAGCATAGAGGTGTCAAGTACATTGTCAACACTCCAGAGTGCTGCCCAAATCAGATTAAAATGTAATTGGGAAAAAATTTAACAAAAAAAGTAAAAACACAATAAAAGATCATGTTACTATGTGGTTTTCTAAGTCAATATGGCTCACAGGGATCCTTCTGTTCACGCTTAGTGGCTTCTGTTTCTGTTTTGAGTTTGACACCCCTGCTCCAGTGCCCCTGACATTTGAACTGCAGCATCCACACTCATAACTTGCATCTCTATAGGTAGAGACAGAGAAAGGGAGAGAAAATGAAAACACAAAATCCCCCAAACACTGTTCTCTTTCCAAAGTTCTTCTAGCCCTCTCCTGCCTCATCTTTCTTCCTTTTAAATGGTATTTTATTTTTTTCCAAAGACATTTTTTAACATTCTTTTTTATAAAATTTGAGTTCCAAATTTTCTCCCTCCTTCCCTCTCCTCCCTCCTCCTTAAAATGGGAAGCAATTTGATATAGGTTATAAATGTATAATCATGTAAAGCATATTTCTATATTAGACATGTGAAAGAGGAAATGGAACAAAAGGAAAAAAATAACTACAGAAAAAGTGAAAATAGTATGCTTCTATCTGCATTCAGACTCCATCACTTCTTTCTTTGGAGATAGCATTTTCCATCATGAGTCTTTTGGAATTGTCTTGGATCATTGTATTGCTGAGAAAAGAAATCAGTCATTGCACACAATCATTGTACAATGTTGCTGTTCCTGTATACAGTGTTCTCCTGGTTCTGCTCACTTCATTTTGCATCAATTCATCTAAGTCCAGGTTTCTGAAACCTGCCTGCTCATCATTTCTTATATCACAATAGTATTCCATTACATTCATACACCACAACTTGTTTGACCATTCCCCAAATAATAGGCATCCCCTTAATTTCTAATATTTTACCACCATGAAAAGGGCTGCTACAAATATTTTTGCACACATAGGTCCTTTTCCTTTTTTTTTTTTTTTTTTTTAAAGCAATTGGGGTTAAGTAACTTGCTCAAGGTTACACGGCTAGTCATTTTTGATTTATGCGTGGGTGCTCATTTTCTGAGGCCGGATCTGATCTCGGGTCATCCAAACTCCGAGGCCGGCACTCTTACTCACTGCGCCACCTAGCCGCCCCTTTAGGGCAATTGGGGTTAAGTAACTTGCCCAAGGTTACACGGCTAGGTTTTTGTTTGTGCGGATTAAGTGTCGGAGGCCGGCTCCGAACTCAGGTCCTTCTGATTCCAGGGCCGGCGCTCTATTCACTGTGCCACCTAGCCGCCCCTGGTCCTTTTCCTTTTTTATGATCTCTTTGGGATACAGACCTAGTAGTGATATTGCTGGATCAAAGGGTATGCACAATTTTATAGCCCTTTCTGCAATTAGTTCCAAATTGCTCTCCAGAATGGTAAGATCAGTTCACAATCACACTGGCAGTATATTAGAGTTCCAATTTTCCCACATCCTCTCCAACATTTGTCATTTTCCCTTTTTGTCATATTAGCCAATTTGATAGGTGTCAGGTGGTACCTCAGAGTTGTTTTAATTTGCATTTTCTCTAATCAAAAGTAATTTAGAGCATTTCTTCATATGCTTATAGAGAGCTTTGATTTCTTTATCTGAAAACTGCCTGTTCATATCCTTTGACCATTTATCAACTGGGGAATGACTTCTATTCTTATAAATTTGACTCAGTTCCTTATATATTTAAGATATGAGGCCTTTATCAGAGACACTTGCTATAAAACTTACTTTTCAGCTTTCTGCTTCCCTTTTAATCATGGTTGCATTGGTTTAGTTGTACAAAAATTGTAATTTAATCTGATCAAAATTATCCATTTTATATTTCATAATGCTCTCTAGCTCTTGTTTGGTCATATATTCTTCCCTTCTCCATATATTTGACAGATAAATTATTCCTTGTTCTCCTAATTTCCTTTATGTTTAAATCACATTGACCTAATTTTGGTATACAATGGAAGATGTTGGTCTATATCTAGTTTGTGTCCTATTGTTTTCCAGTTTTCCCAGCAGTTTTTATCCCAGACATCCTTATCCCAGAAGTTGGAGTCTTTCGGTTTATCAAATACTAGATAACTATGGTCATTTTGTTCCACTGATCTACCATTCTATTTCTTAGCTAGTACCAGATAGTTTTGCTGCTTTATAATATAGTTTTAGATCTGGTATGGCCAGGCTACCTTCCTTTGGATTTTTTCCATTAATTCCCTTGATATTCTTGACCTTTTGTTATTCCAGATGAATTGTTATTATTTTTTTCTAGCTCTATAAGATAATTTTTTTGTAGTCTGATTAGTATGGCACTGGATAAGTAAATTAATTTAGGTAGAATTATCATTTTTATTATATTGGCTCAGACTACCCACGAGTAATTGATATTTTCCTGTTGTTTTGATCTAACTTTATTTATTTGAAAAGTGTTTTGTAATTGTGTTCATATAGTTCCTAGGTTTGTTTTGGCAGGTAAACCTCCCAATATCTTATATTGTCTGCAGTTATTTTAAATGAAATTTCTCTTTCTATCTCTTGCTGCTGGGCTTTGTTGGTCATATATGGAAATACTGATGACTAATGTGGGCTTATTTTCTATCCTACAACTTTGCTAATGTTAATTATTTCAAGTAGATTTTTATTTGGTTCCCTAGAATTCTCTAAGTATAACATCATATCATCTGCAAAGTGGATAGTTTTGTTTCCTCATTGTCTAGTCTAATTCCTTTAATTTATTTTTCTTCTAATATTGAATAATAGTGGTGATAATAGGCATCCTTGTTTTATCCTTAATCTTATTGGAAAGACTTATCCCCATTGTAGATAATGTTTCCTGATGGTTTTAGGTAGATACTACTTATCATTTTTTGTTTTTTTTTTTGAGGGCAATTGGGATTAAGTAACTTGCCCAAGGTCATTGTGTGTGCATTAAGTGTCTGAGGTTGGATCCGAACTCAGGTCCTTCTGACTCCAGGGCCAATGCTCTGCTCACTGCGACACCTAGCCGCCCCTTATACTACTTATCATTTTAAGAAAAATTCCATCTATTCCTATGCACTCTCTGTTTTTTTTCTTTGTATTTGGTTAGTGTTAAATTATTGTTTTTTAGCTTTTTTTTTTTAACTTCTGGTTTACATCATTCATTTCAGCCAGATTTTGAGTTACAATTTTTTCCCCATTTTTCCCCTACCCACCACCCCAGAATAGCAGTCCCACAAGATATCCCCTCATCCAATCTGCTTTCTCCCATATATTCTCCCATACCCCTTTCGACTTTGCCATTAGGGCAAGGTGAATCTCTGTGCCCCAATGACTGCACATCTTATTTCCCAATTACATGCAAAATAGTATTAATAATAGTATTTATATACATTTGAAACAATTAATTTTAAAACTTCGAATTTCAGATCCATTCCCTTCTTCCCTTGTCACCCACTCCCTCTGGGAAGATAAGCAATTCAGTATGTGTTGTACATGTATAGCTATGCAAAACATTACCATAATAGATATATTGTAAAAGACTGCTTATATTTCCCTCCCACCCCTCCCACCCCCCACCTGGTCCATTCCTTTGCTTTCCTTTGATTGATCTGTGGGTGGGAGTCCCAGCCTAGGGTTTCTCTCTGTCAGGAAATTAAAATGTATACTGACCAATCACTGTAGTTTCAGTTTACATCACTGTAATTTCAGCTTAAGTAACCTGGCTATGGAACCTCTATAAAACCAGCACAATGTCTGTGCCAAAGCACCGTCTGATTTGGGCATGTACCCCGACAGTCCCGCGGTAATAAAATCCACTTTTTAAATTTAATCTCAGGGATCTTCTGTCTCGCTTTATTGGGGTACAACAAGCTGGCCCCCTCAGGGAAGTTTCAACAAGCAAATTGTCCAATCAGTGTGGTGGGTGGTCACAGGGAATCCAGGACATCCAGATCAGTTCCCTTATATTGATGTCTGGCTAGATCTCGTCACCTATCCCCCTCCCTGGCTTAGAAACTGTTCTTTCCAAAAGGGTATCCAAATCCTTGTGTCCCACCCACTCTTGGACACTCCTATTGACGCTGAGGCCCCTAAAAATGCCTGAACCTTAAATATTGCTTTTGTTTCCCAGTCCGCCCCCGACATTAAAAGGAAACTCCAGAAACTGGAGGGTTTTGAGGGCGTGGTTATATCCCAGCTGGTAGAAACCACCCAAAAGGCTTATGACAAAAAAAAAAAATCCTCTGACAGAGCAGACAAGAAGCTTGCCCGGGTCCTTGTGGCTGCACTTCAGACTCCCAAACACCACACCACGTGGTGCCCGCCCCCCTCTTTCGAGGGACCAATGCGCCTACTGTAAGGAATTAGGCCATTGGGAAAATGAAGGCCCCCAGAAAAAGAAAAAAAAACAAACCTGCCACTCTCCAGAGGGTCTAGCATTCACTGATTGATGGAGCCTGGGGATTTTCTTACTAGACCCCCTTAGCCTCCTTCCCCCTTCACATGGTATCTTCAATGCCCTGGATCTCAAAGATGTTTTCTTCACTATCCCCCTAGCCCCGGCTAGTCAACCCCTTTTTGCTCTCACCTGGATAGACCCTGAGGATAGGTATTTTGGGGAGTTAACCTGGACAAGTCTGCCCCGGAGTTTCGAGAACTCCCCTACCCTCTTTGATGAGGCCCTCCATAAGGACCTTATCCCCTTCGAGAATCCCACCCCTCCTGCTCCTTAATTACGACCTCCTCCTTGTGGTACCTACTGAAAGCGCTTGTTTATCTGCCACCTCCAACCTTCTTTCTCTGTGGCAGTCTTTGGGTTACCAGGTTTCTTCTAAGAAAGCCCAGATCTGTTTATCCCAAGTCGCCTATCTTGGTTACATTCTCTCAGGGGGCACTCGATCCCTTTCCCCCTCCCAAATCCAAACCATTCTAGACTTACCAACCCGCAAAACTAAAAAAATAGGTTTGAGAATTTTTTGGGTACAGTAGGTTACTGCCAGTTTTGGATTTTTGGTTTTGCAGAAATTGTGAAACCTCTTTATTCTGCCACTGCTGAAGCCGGACCCCTTTCTTGGTCTGGCCCAGAGCAAAAGGCTTTTGATACCCTTAAGGCTGCCTTGGCCTCAGTGCCTGCCTTAGCCCTACCTGATATTACCAAGCCTTTCTATCTTTTTGTTGCTGAATCTAATAGGGTGGCTAAAGGAGTCCTCACCCAAACCCTGGGCCCCTGGTGCCTCCCTGTCACCTATCTTTCCAAACCTCTAGATTCAGTGGCTGCTGGCTGTCCCCTTTGCCTCCAGGCCCTTGCTCCAACAGCCCTCCTTGTTAAAGAAGCTATTAAGCTTTCCCTGGGTCAGCCCCTTTCCATCTCTGCCCCTCATTCTGTGGAGACTCTCCTCCATAAGGATCCTACTCACTGGCTTTTTAACTCCCAATATCCCAATACCAGGCTCTCCTCCTTGATCAGCCTTGTCTGACTTTTTTAAAAACCTCTGTTCTTAACCCTGCCACTCTGTTCCCTCACCTTGAACCTACTCCACTCTCCCCCACTGTCTACCATTGCCTTCAGGTAATGCCTTCAGGATCAGGTCCAGGCTGTGAGATCTGATCTCATTCACACACCCCTAAGAATGGAATCTCTACATTTGTGAGGTTTTTTTGGTCAGCTTAGTGGAAAATCTAATATTATTTCTCATCTAGAATTAGAACATGTGCAAAAAGTTATGCAACTGCTTAAGATCATTCTAAGTTTTCAACTAACTTTCTTTATCAAGGTTTAATGAGACAATGGATGGATAAAGGATGATTCCTTTGCCTGTAAATCAAAAGGGAAAAAGGGAGGAGTCAGGTTGGTGGCTCCTCCCAGGAGACCACCTCCCTAATAGTAGCAAAAACACTCCATAACCAAATTGCAGCCAGGGGAACACTGGGAGGACGATTTCACTGAGATAAAACCACATGTGCAGGGCTACAGGAATCTCCATGGATACATTCTCTGGGTGGGTAGAATCATTCCTTGTGAAAAATGAAACAGCCCTGATAGTAGCAAAAAGACTCCTTAACGAAATTGTGCCTTGGTTTGGCTTCCCCATGAGAACTGGGTCACATCCTTGGCTTCAGGGGATGGAGGCCTCTTAGTTTTGACTTCAGGTCAGGCTACAGGTATCTCCTGGTACTGGTGGATACATTCTCTGGGTGGGTAGAAGCAGTCTCTGTGAAGAATGAGACAGCCCTAATAGTAGCCAAAAAAGGTAACAAAATTGTCCCTTGGGTTGGCTTCACCATGAGAATTGGGTCAGATGCTCGCCCTCAGGGGATGGAGGCCCCTAGCTTTGACTTCCTGGAGCAGCCAGCATCTGAAATTTTCTCAGAGCTCAGAACTCAAGGCTGAGAAAGTCCAGACCTGGGAAATTCAAATATACACTGATTGTAGTTTCAGCTTACATAACCTGGATAATAAATTTCTTTAAAAACTGGCACACTGTCTGTGCCAGCACTGTCTGATTTGGGTATGTGTGCCCTGACACATGTTTGGAAGACCACCACCCATTCTTCCTCTAATCCAGGAAGACCTAAACGCTGAAATCACTAACTCTTCCCTCATCAAGTTCCTACAGGGTCTTCAGGGGACTCAGAGAAAACTCCTCCCCTCAGCCTCCTTACTATTTCAAAAGAGAATTGTGAGTGGGACCACCCAAGGCCCTCCCTCGGGGATGTACAGGGAATAGGTATCTGCCTCTTATCATCTAGTACATCTTTATCCAGCTCTTGGTATATCTCAATTTGTGGACAAATCCACAAAATTTAGGCCTCTAGCTCAGACTACTCCCCTGCCTCTCTAGGAGCCTGGTGGGAATGCTACAATGGCCTTACCCAGTGCTTCTCTGCTACAGTGTTCCTCAGACAACACACTGAGGGCCCCCTGTGTATCTGTAGTGGCAAGCACCCCAACATCCCCAGGGTGGCTGCCAACACAGGTTCTTAGATCTGCTTTTGTAAAGGAAAGCAACTCAAAATCAGTTAACAAGCTTACTTTAATCAATCAAACATATATCATAGATTGTTTACCTAGTTCAGGGGGAAAAGGTTAGCACCCTGAACTTCAGAGTATACAGACAGATCAAACAGACAGGCTTCCAAACTGTCCAACCATTATCAATACCAAATCACAGTTACCAATTATCAATATCTGGGTTTTCAAAGCTGGGGGGCTCTCAACAGCTGCCCAGAGTCTCATCTGGTCAAATCACACTGAAAATGGAAGGCTGATAAGGAAGGGGGGAGGGTAAGTGGTTCTGCCAGGGATACCACCCTGGCATCCAGTCTGGAAGGAATTCACCAGGCTCAAGCAAACTTTGAAGCCAAAATTGTAAAGTTTATTGTTAAGCTGCACAAGGACAGTGGGCTAGATTCTTATGGAACCTGCAAACTTGCAGAGGCCGCAGGCATAGTTTTAAGGTGTCAATTATGCTAACTAGGTGAGTAAGGGTGGGATCTGGGAGGAGTTAAGGAGTGGTCAGTGCTCAAAGGACCATACACTTTTAATATCAACTGCGCAGGTGTATTGCCCATGATTCACTGGGAAATTGCTCAAGAGGGGGTCTAGCTGGAGGTGTGGTTTTAGGCCTGATAAGTCACTAAAGAGTGCCCAGTCTGCCACCCACCAAGGTCATCAGAGACAGTGTGGGTATATAATTGACTAAGGAGTTACCCTATAGATAAGGTATTGAAGAATTTATGGTGGGGCTGGCCACTCTAACTAAGGGAGATAACATTTACATAACTTATTCTTTCAAGCAGAGATAAACAGGTCATGAGTTGTTGCTGGGCAGAGTGCTGGAAGGGGGAAGGGGAAGAGTCAATGCTCTGAGGCTGGGGGGGTGGAAATGTGATTTTACAGACTGCTTTTACAAATTGATTTTACAGACATAGATCCCAAAGCACCCCATTTACAAACTGATGTTACAGATTGATACTACAGACATATATATATATATATATATATATATATATATATATATATATATATATATATATATATACATATAATATCACAAGGACCCCATCAACACAACACTTCTCAAAGTGAGCCCCAAAGCAAAGCCTCATATCAGGGATTATATAGCCTTTTCCTGGGTCAGAGAATGTAACCACCTTCTTGACCCACTGCCTAATCACATAGCATCAAGGAGTGGTCATTCCTGAAAACCAAGCCTCCTACCACAGGCTCCATGTGACCACATTCAGCCTATTAGGGGGCAGAGTATATTTTCAAATTAAAGAAGGTTCTCAGAGTCTCTTAAGCCAATCAAAAGGCCTAGGGGCAGGGAAGATCTTCAAATCTGCATTTCCATTACAGTATCCTAGTGGCCATAATTCCCCGGGGGTCACCCTTCTCCCAGGTGAACAAGATTGACATTACTTTTCCCCAGAAGGGCAGCTGAGCCACAACTGAAGGCAGGCAGTACTACTTCTCATTCCCATCTTAGTGGGCTTGGGCCTTGTGGATTCTGCAGTGACCAGGATGACAGCCCTGTTTAAGGTGGAAGTCAACTATCAGGCCTTAAGTACACAGGTGAATATCGACCTCTCCCACATGGAGCAGTCCATCTCAACCCTGGAAAGACAGGATGACTCTCTGGCAGAGGTGGTTCTCCAGAAGCACAGAGGCCTTGACCTTCTTAAACAGGGTGGCCTGTGTGCAGCCCTTGGTGAGGCTTGTTTCTTCTATGCAAACAAGTCTGGAATGGTGAGGGAGAGTCTGAAGTTGGTACATCAGAATATTGCTAATAGACAGAGGGAGCTGGAAAATTCTGAGAATGGGTATCAGTCCCTGTTCCCCTGGAACATCCCCCTGGCTCACTACATTGGTATCAGCCTTGGTATTAGTATTGATATTAGCCTCTCCTCCTCCTGGCCATAGCCCTAATTGTAGGACCCTGTCTCATTAATCACTTTCTACAATTTGTCAAGTCCCATGTTAACTCTGTTAAAATATTAATTATCAGGGACCACCCGATACCATCCTTTAGGAACAGAATTGGATAATGTAGGTGATGACCCCAGCCATGTCAAAGGTTTGACATACTTACAAGGAAAAGGAGGGAATATTGGGCACAACTCCACCTCTCCCTACCCCAACTGATCAGTGAGCAGAATTTAAGGCTAGGGTAAATTCTCCATCATCCCTCGTCCCCTGCCCCTTCCTGATCACCCCATCCTGCCCATCCTAGGCTTCGTGTCCCTCAGTCTAGGGTGAACTTTGGGCCTGGGAAATTCAAATATACACTGATTGTAGTTTCAGCTTACATAACCTGGATATTAAATTTCTTTAAAAACTGGCACACTGTCTGTGCCAGCACTGTCTGATTTGGGTATGTGAACCCAACAGTCCCGGGGCAATAAAATCCACTTCCAAATTTAATCTTGGGTATCTTCTGTCTCAGTCCTTTATGCTCTACCCTTGTGAGGATCAAATGAGATCATATGGATAAAAATGTTTAAGCTAGTGCCTAGTGCTATGTGCATAAATGGGTGCTTTTTTAGTTTTTATCTAGTTTCCTCTTTTCATATATAGTAATCAATCAACAATTCTAAGTTTTAGCATTGAAACACTAAAATCATCAATTTTACAAGTTCCATAAGTGACAGCCAAATTATTTTAGCTGTAGCAAAAACATTAAACTTCAGGTGAAGTCAGTTGTATTCCTAGATCATATAAAATCATTGATAAAAAAGATGGATTGTCTTATCCAGTACAGACAACTATTGGTTTCTTATTAGTGGCAGGGCTCAGAACTTTTAACAGCCAGGTCCCCATCATAACTGAGGTCCCTGTCCCCTCCTTCCTTTGCCCAGTGGGGGAAGGTAAGTTTGCAAGTGTGGGGGAAAGGTGGAACTTTCTTTTCCTAATCTGATCTAGTATGAAAGAAGTTAATACAATTGTATTGAGGTACCCTCTAGATTTGAGGGGGGAGAGACTAACCTCCTTTTGTAACTATAGGTAAATTTGTGACTACCTGGTTTTCTGTATGGCAGATATAAATGTTTTTGTTTTTTTTCTCTCCAAATGCTTTATTAACTTCTGGTTTACATCATTCATTTCTGTCAGATTTTGAGTTACAATTTTTCCCCCTACCCACCACCCCAGAATAACAGTCATACAGGATATCCCCTCATCTAATCTGCTCTCTCCCATCTCTTCTCCCATACCCCCTTCGACTTTTCCAGTAGGGAGAGGTGAATCCCCGAGCCCCATTGCCTGCATGTCTTATCTCCCAATTATATGCAAAATAGTATTAATCATAGTATTTATATATTTTTAAAATTGATTTGAAAGGGGAGATAAGCAACTCAGTATATGCTGTACATGTGTAGCTATGCAAAACATTATCATAGTAGATATATTGTAAAAGACTGACTATATTTCCCTCCCTCCCATCCCACATTCCACCTGGTCCACTCCCCACCTTAATCCTGTCCCTTTTCAAAAGTGGGTGCTTCCAACATCCCTACCCCACCAGCCTACTCTCCCCTCCACCACCTTCCCCCATTCCCCTTCCCCCCACGCTCCTGTAGGGTGGGACACCCTATTTAGTATGCATGTCATTCTCCCCCTGGTCCATATTCAATGAGAATAAGGTTTTGCCTTTTTGCCTTCCTGTTCTTCCCCTCCCCTGCAACCACCTTCCCCTGCATCCTCTACACGAGACAGTTCACCCCATTGTCTCTCTCCATTATCCCTCACCACATTACTCTCTCACCTCTTAACTTCACCTTTCAAGTATCATCTCTTCCTATTAAATTCAACCTGTGCCCTTTATCTATGTATACCTGAAAACATATATACACACATTCACAAATGTATTCATATGCCCATATACCCTTCTTCAACTATTTTCATATTGAGAAAAGTTTCATCAGTTACAGTTATTGTTTTTCCATATAGGAATGTAAATAGTTCAACTTTAATAAGTTCATAGTGATTTTTGTTTACCTTCTCAAGCATCTCTTGCTTCTTGTATCTGAATGTCAAATTTTCTATTCAACTCTGTTTTTTTCCTCAAGAATGCTTGAAAGTCCTCTATTCCACTGAATGACCAAATTTTCCCCTGAAATATGATACTCAGTTTTGCTGGGTAGGTGATTCCTGGTTTTAATCCCAGGTCCTTTACCCTGTGGAATATCATATTCCATGCCCTTCAGTCCCTCAGTGTAGAAGCTGCCAGATCCTGTGTTATCCTGATTGTGTTTCCACAATATTGAAATTGTTTCTTCCTGGCTGCTTGTAATATTTCCTCCTTGATCTGGGAATTCTGGAACCTGGCTACAATATTCCTAAGAGTTTTCTTTTTGGGATCTTTTTCAAGAGGTGATCAGTGGATTCTTTCAACCCCTATTTTGCCCTCTGACATAAATGTTTTAAGCTAGGACTGAGCAGAACTGATAAAGTAATCATGACTGTTTCTACACAAATTTCTTTCCTCTATCTTTTTCATTTCAACAAAAATCAGATAAAAGTTTGTTTTATCTAACACAATTTTATCTAACAACAATTATCCAAACTTTACTATGTAATAGAATTGTACCACAACTCAGGAAGACCATAATAACACAATGACATTTTGATAGCTGAATTTTCAAATCATCACTTGCAAAAATAATTGATAGAGAATTTAAGCTTTTTACTCCTCTTTTCAGAGTTGCAGAGGTTTTTTCTCCTCTTTTCAGAGTTGCAAAGTCTTAATTGTGGATTCAGGTTGCCTAATAAGTGTGGGGCAGCATGCTCTGCCCCCAGGGCTATTGTTTGTGAAGCCCTTTATCATGTATCTTCCCTTTATCTACATTTAGGAGAGTGATTTAACTTATTATTGTCACTCTTCTAGTGACAAGAGATTTTTAAAGAAAGTTTTCAGCCAATTTAACCTATACTGTGAACTTCAGTGATGTCTAATTTTTTTTTTTTAGGAAAGCAAAAGGCTTTTAAAGTCCAGGTACAGTATGGAGAAACTGGACAAAGTCCAGTGGCACCAATCTCCGTCCTGTACTAGCTAGAGTTAAAAGCTTTTAAGTATTTCTTTTTCAGATCTTTATATATTCTAAATTTGCCTTAGTGACATATGAAATTAACCTTCGGTTGAATCCTGATACACAACACTTTCCTCTTTTAGAAGAGACAGAAGAATCGTTAAATGCTTGCTAGTCTGCCTCTTTGATCTGAGGGGAAAAAATTCCCTTTTTACTTTTTATTATTTTGATTAATATTATTTTGAACAGCCTTTCCCACAATCAACCTTGGCCTGAGTTGGATTGGAGGAAAGGAGGCCCTTAAACCTTAAGACTTCTATTCACATTTTTCATGTAAGTAATTTATTTTTTCTAATTTTTATCCTGATTGTTTTTTGTATACTTTTTTGACTTGCTCTAAATACTATGTAAAGACAGCTGAATTACACCTAATCGTTTGTGCCACCTTTGGCACTTTCATGCCTTATGTTAAACATATCTTTAATATATTCCCTAGAAAAAAGGCAGAAATTGGGAAATGCTGGGTTCCTTCTTTTCCCAGTTTCTCAGTTTTCTGTTTTCCTTCTGTTTCCCATTCTATTACACCACCCTTTGGAAACCCAGGGCTACACTGTTCCAAACACGCTAAATAAAATTCCTCTAACTGTTCCTTCATAATAACAAACCCTCTTTCTTTTACTACTTTCTTTAATACTTGAAAATATTGTTGCTGATCTTTGAACTGTACCCTATGCATTTGACCCATGGTGATAGAAAGCTTGAAAATCCCTTTATCAGCCTGGTGGGATAGAATGACTAAGAACTGATTGAAAAATTCCCTTACCCTGTGACTTGGGATTTTTGGAGCTCCTTCTGCTTGTAAGGGCCATCTCTGCTGTGGACCTTCCTTTCAGGTTCTTGTGTGTCCCTCGTGGGCTCCATTTACCATGGGCTGCTCAGTGTCCAGCACTTACCATGATTCAGAGATGTGAATAAGAAATGACCAGGCCATGTGGGTAGTTTAAGGAAGAATGATGAACTCCATTTATTGATTCCCAGGACAAGGTTTTTATAGAGCAAGAGAGACAAAGGAAGGGGATTCGAGTTTTCTTATCATTACCTTAGTCTGTTGTATCCTGGAGGTAACACAGATTAGATAATTTGATAAGAATTTGTTGTCTAGGTGACAAAAGTCCTAGGGTAAGACCTTTGATCTAGACCTCAGGTACCTCTTAATGCAGCCGCAGTCATAAACGGAACCAATTGAGAGCAGACTTCAAAGCCAAAGCTACAATCCTCAAAAGACATCACATTTAGAGCTCACCACCCAAGGATACCTGAGTGCAGAATCAAATAGCTCTTAATAACTAAAATCTTGGGGAATAGCCTATTGATCTCAGAACTCAAGTAACATCCTTATAAGTGTAACCCATAACAAAGAATTCAGGAGCTATCTTGAAGAAAAGTCGCATCTCAAAAAGATTCTTGTTTTAAAGTCCACAATTAGGATTTAATATCCAAGTCCTGAACCAGGCCTCTCTGGCTCCCCACACTAATTCTTTTTCATATTTTCTGTTTTTTTTTTTTTGGAGGGCAACTGGGGTTAAGTAACTTGCCCAAGGTCACAAGGCTAGGTTTTTTTTTGTTGTTGTTTGTATGTGTTAAGTGTCTGAGCCTGGATCGGAACTCAGGTCCTTCTGACTCCAGGGCTGGTGCTCTACTCATTGCGCCACCTAGTGGCCCCATCTTTTCTGGTTTTTATTTATCCTGGTGAGGTCATTCACTATTTTGTTGATTTGAATTTCTTTTGCCCTCTTCTTTTTAATCGGATTGGATGTTAGTCTTTATTGATTGAGTCTGAATTCAGGTTGAGACATACTGTTTTTCACTTTTTTGTAGTGAGCTGGGTTTTTTTTTTTTTTTGGTCTGTGTTTTTTTTCACAACATGAAATATTGAAGTATGTTTTGCATAATTGAATGTGTATAACCTATATAAAATTCCTTACTATCTCAGGTATGGGGGAGGGGAGAAAGGGAGGAAGATAATTTGGAACTCAAAATTTTAAAAAACAAATGATACAGATTGTTTTTAACACGTAATTGGGAAAATAAAATATTCAAAAACATTTGTTAGTCTTTTCAAAGAACTTTTAGCTGTGTTTATCATTTTACAGTTTACATTTGGCTTCCAGTTTACCTATTTCTCCTTTAATTTTTAGTATCTCTTCTTTTGTGCTTATTTTGGGTCTGTGAATTTGTTGACTTTCTAATTATTAAAATGTACATTCAGTTCATCAGTTATCTTTTTAATTTTTTATTTGTTTTAAATTTTTATTGTGTGTTTTGATTTGTTCTGGTTTTTTTTCTCACTAAAATAATAGTCTTTTATTTTTCCAATTACATGTAAAGATAGTTTTCAACATTTACATTTATAAGATTTTGAGTTCCAAATTTTTTTCTCCCTCCCTACTTTCCCTTTCCCCTCCCCAAGACAGCTGATATAGGTTAAACATGTAAAATCATGTTAAACATATCTCCACACTAGTCATGTTGTGAAAGAAGAATCAGAACAAAAGGGAAAAACTACAAGAAAGAAAAAACCAATACAAAAAAAGAGAAAATAATATACTGTGATCTCCATTCAGACTCCATAATTCTTTCTCTGGGATGTGGATAACATTTTCCATATTGATTCTTTTGGAATTGTCTTTAGATTATTGTATTTCTGAGAAGAGTTAAGTCTATCAAAGTTGATAATCACACATGAAGGGTTAATGAAATATTAAAGCTCTTCCCTGTACATTTATAGGCTTACATGACTACATATGTTGTCCTTTCTCCTTGAAACAGGGGCTGTGTTCCCAGGACTAGGGTTGGCCACCCTTCTAGGAATAGATGGAATTAATACTGTGTCCTTTTGAACACAGATGTTTTGCCATATCAGTCATGGATGTCTTGTTCCTATGAACTCTGGCCCAGTCCATAGCCACAACACATCCTGTGTTGAGTCACATACAGCCCTGGTACTGAGCCAGTCAGGTGCTAAATCATGCCTTGCTAATTCCTTCTTTGTTTGAAATTGGATGTAATCTGGGAAAATTACCATATTCTTTGGAGTAACGCTCATGGGGAGGACGCTCTGCCAGAGATACTTTCCCAGCCAGGACTCTGGGAGCTGAAATCAAGGGACTCCCCAGCATGTGAACACAGATGTTGGTGCTTCCCTGATTTGGTGATATATGTAAATAATTCTATTACTCTGCTAAGCTTTATTTTTATCGTTCTATATTTTTTAATACTGCTTTATAATGCCCTTGTGTGCAGAATAAATGTTATGCTGATTCTAATCCTGTGTGGGTGTGTCCATTATACTGTGCAATCCAATCCTAAATATACTTAAAGCAGTATTTCTCCACAATGTCACTGTTTCTGTGTACAATGTTTTAGTTCAGCTCACATCACTCAGCATCAGTTCATGTAAGTCTTTCCAGGTTTTTCTGAAATCCTTCTGCTCATCATTTCTTATAGCACAATATTGTATTCTAATATATTCATATACCACAACTTGTTCAGCCATTTCCCAGTTGATGAGTATCCTTTCAACTTCTTTAATGTATTAGGTGTCTGATAGCATTATTCCAACCCCTGCTTTTTTGGATTTATGTGATGCATAAGTAAATTTTGTTCTAGATCCCCGCCCCCCCCCTTTTTTTTTTTTTTTTGCTTTTTGGAGGGCAATTGGGGTTAAGTAACTTGCCCAAGGTTACACGGCTAGGTTTTTGTTTTGTGTGTGCTGTAAGTGTCTGAGGCCGGATCCGAACTCAGGTCCTTCTGACTTCAGGGCCGGCGCTCTACTCACTGCGCCACCTAGCCGCCCTGGATCCCCATTTTTATTCTGTATATATCTTTGTTTTGTAGATCTGTTTCTTGTAAGCCAGAGACTATGGGGTTTTATTTTCTTATCCTGTCACTCTTTTTCATCTTATTAGATTACCTAATATAATCACCATTAAAGTTATGAGAGTCAGGTTTATGCTTTTCTTGATTTTTCTCTAATATTGCTCTTTTATGTTTCAGATTGGGATTTGTTTTGTTCTTCTTTAAAGACAATTTCTTCAGTTATTTTTGCTTAATCTACTTTATTTTTTTTAAAGCAATTGGGGTTAAGCAACTTGCTCAAGGTTACATGCTAGTTATTTATGTGTGGGTGCTAAGTACTGAGGCCGGAACCAATCTGGGGTCCTCCCGACTCTGGGCCTGCCGGAACTCTTATTCACTGCGCCACCTAGCCGCCCCTGCTTAATCTACTTTAGCCTAAGCCTGTGAAAGGCTTTCTTTCCCTCACCCTTACGGCCTTTCTCCTTTTCCTAATTCTGGAGTTTTATTTACTGTATTGACTCCTTTTCTTTCTTCTTTTTATCCAGCTATGCAATTATTCCCTTCTTTTTTTCTGTTAAGTAGCTAATTAAAACATTACCTTTTTCTCATTATCTTTAATTTCTTTTGTTTTTTAGGGTTTTTCTTTTCTGTTTTCTTCACCTTTTTCTAAAAATGATTTCCTTATTTTGTTCTCTTCGTTAGTCCTCTTCCCTTTCCACCTGTTCTATTAATTTTTATGCTTATTTTCAAAATCTTTGAAATCTATCTCTTCCTGAGATCTTTGATACTTTCAGTCCCTCCCCTCACCATTTTCATTATCACTCACTTCCTGACTCCCTCCCCTCTGGGTGAGGGGTGAACCCTTGAGGACCGGATCTCAAAGGATTGCAGCCTCTTCCCACGTTGAACAATTTATAGTTCTTCTTTCCAGGCCCCTGCTCCAGTTGACTTTTGGGCAGTCAGAACAGGCACCAGGTGGATGCTGTGCTCTTACCTCAGGTTTGGTGGAGTGCTACATAGCCTCCCTCTCTCTTTACCCTCCCTCCCACGGTATTATATCCTGGTGACTTATCCCACTCCCTCTGTTCCTCAGTCCTCTGGCCCAGCTCTGGCAGTTCAGAGTCTGCTTTACCCAGTACCTAAGAGTTGAGAGTATTCCATTCCTAGTGCTTCTAGGCTGCAGTCCCTGGTAGACTTTTGCTCCAGAAAGGCTTTGGCCAAGCTGTCTGTCAAAGCCTGAGCAAATTTCTACAGCCTGTAGCTGGGCATGCCATGGCACTGCAAAAAGGGAAGAGGTGAGTTTTTTTATAAGCCTGTGTTTGTTAAGTCCTTGGGTATCCTAGTTCTACCTCCCTGCCAGTAGTGTGTGTGTGTGGGGGGGGTGATACTGAGTGAATTCAGGACCAGTGAACATAAGTTCATGGGTTTAGGGGATTTTTTTTTTTGGCCTTCTTTTAGGTTCTTAGTGTCCTTGACAATAAAGACAGTTGAAATTGGTTTATGTTTGGCCTGCAATTTCTGTTTTGGAGAGGTTTGAGAGATTGTGGAAATTGGAGAAAATGTCTAGTCTTCTATCTTTGGCTCACGTGACTCAGAAATCTAACTAGAGAGATAGTAATTGCTCTCTTGGTAACCTTAGCAGCTCCCATAAATTTAACTACATAAGTTTAACCATCATCTCTGTGCAGATGAGTCCTAATCTTTCTCTAAGCTTCAGTTCCTATATAACAAATTGCCTATTAGACATTTCAAACTACATGTCATAGAGGCATCTTAAACAACTGTGTCTAAACCTGAAATCATTATCTTTCCCCCTAAGCCTTTCCCTCTTCCAAACTTTTTTATTTCTGTTGAAGGAACAACCATCTTTCCATTGTCTCAGGTTCTTAATCTTGGCATTCTCCTCAACTCCTTATTCTCCCTCACCACCCATATCTGATCAGTTGCCAAATCTTGCCATTTCTACCAACATATCACTTGCATCCTACCCCTTCTCACAACCTTAATATAGGCACCCTGACATGTCTCACCTAGATTATTGCAATAGCTTCTTAATTGGGCTCTCTGACTCAAGTTTTCCCCCACTCTAATCCATTCTACCTGCCACCAAAGTAATTTTCCTTAAGAGTGCAGATCCCGGGGTGGCTAGGTGGCGTAGTGAGTAGAGTGTCGGCCCTGGAGTCAGAAGGACCTGAGTTCGGATCCGACCTCAGACACTTAACGCACACACAAACAAAAAACCTAGCTGTGTGACCTTGGGCAAGTTACTTAACCCCAATAGCCCTCCAAAAACCAAAAAAACAAAACAAAACAAAACAAAAATAAGAGTGCAGATCTGATCATGTAACTCCCCTACTCAACCAACTCCAGTGGTTTATTTCTTCTAGATCACGTGTTTCTTAACCCTCTGTGAACTTTGAAAATAGATATATAGATATAATAGATAGCCTCTTTCATACTATGGTTTTTAATTTATTTTATGCATTTAAAAACATGATTCTGAAAAGGGCTTCATAGGTTTCAACACTCAGACAATTAACATTTACTACATTCTTACTATGTGTCAGACACTGTAAAAAGTGCTGGGGTATAAAGAAAAGCAAAAAAGTCCCTTTCTAAAAAAAAGTAGCTAAAAAAACCCAAACCTTTGCTCCAGACTAAAATACAAACTCTGCTTAGCTTTTAGAGCCCTACATAACTTGGCCCCAATCTATACTCTCTTTTCCCCAGACTTTTAGAGGTGGTCCTAATACTGGTACTCAGTACAGGTTCCAAATATTGAGACCAAACAAAGCGCTCATATATCATTGAATAGTTAACAAAGGGAGGTTTACTTAACTTCAACACAACCAGGATATGTACTACCAATATAATCCTACTTAGCTTCTATGGATGTGACCCTCTCCATCCCCCACCCCTGCCTTATCTCCATATGGAAACTTGTCTGTTCTGCATATGTCATTGAATAGTTAACAAAAGGAGGTTTACTTAACCGTAATACAATAAGGATAGGGTCTATGGATAAAATCACATTTAGCTTCTGTGGTCATGGGCCCTTTGTCCCCATATGGAAATCTGTTTGTTCAGCATATGTCATTGAATAGTTAACAAAAGGAGGATTATTTAACCTAATACAACCAGGATATGTACTAAGGATAAAATCACACTTGGCTTTTATGGATGTGCCCCTCTTTTTCCTTTAATAAAGAACTTAAAACTGAAGGCTACCCATCAACTAGGGAATGGCTAAACAAATTATGACTTACATATCTATAATAGTATATTAAAATATAATAATATATTAATTAATATATGTAATAGTATATTACTTCTCTGTAAGAAATTATGAAAGAAATGGTTTTAGATAAATCTGGAAAGACTTATATGAACTGATGTAGGAGCAGAATCAGGAGAACAATTTATACAATAGTAACAATACTGTAAAGAAAACGGGGCAGCTAGGTGGCGCAGTGAGTAAGAGCGCCAACCTGGGAGTTGGGATGACCCGAGATTGAATCCGGCCTCAGAAAATGAGCACCCACACATAAATAATGACTAGCTGTGTAACCTTGAGCAAGTTACTTAACCCCAATTGCTTTAAAAAAATACTGTAAAGAAAAACAATTTAAGACAGAATTCTGATCATTGCAATGACCAACTCCTGGGTGGAGAGGTGGTGTACGGGGCAGAATTAGATGTATACTTTCCGACATGGCCAATATATGAGTTTGTTTTACTTGACTCTATTGGTAACAAGGAAAGGCTTTAAAAAGTTGTGTGTGTGTGTGTGTGTGTGTGTGTGTGTGTAGTGGGGAGAATTGGGGTGGGTGGGATCTAGTAATTGTGATGCAAAAAAAAGAAAAGAATGAAAAAAGAAAGAATAAAACATTTTCAAATTTAATTTATTTATTTACTTTTAGTTTACAACATTCAGTTCCACAATCCCTTGAGTTCCAAATTTTCTTCCCCTCCCTCTCCTTCCCCCTATCCCCCATGGTGGCATGCAATCAAATATAGGATCTACAAATACCTTCACATTAAACATTAGTCAAGTTGTAAAGAAGGTTTATAACCAATGGAATGAACAATGAGAAAGAAGGGACAAAACAAAACAAAACACAAAAGTGAGAGAGCAAGTAGTTTGCTTCAGTCTGCATTCAGACTCTGTAGTTCTTTCTCTGGATGTGGATAGCCCTTTCTATCATGAATGTTTTAGAGTTGTCTTCTAACCTTGTATTGCTGAAAGGAGCCCAGTCTATCAAAGTTAGTGTCACACACACAATATGTCTGTAATAGTATACAAAATTCTCCTGGTTCTGCTCTCCTCACTCAGCATCAGTTTATATAAGTCTCTCCAGGTTATTATGATGTCTGTCTGCTCCTCATTTCTTTTTTTTTTTTAATTTATTTGTTTATTTTTAGTTTACAAGATTCAATTCCATAGTTCCTTGAGTTTCAAATTTCCCTTCCCTTCCTCCCCCCACAGCCATGACGGCATATAGTCCAGTATAGGATCTGCAAATACTTTCACAATAGACATTAGTCAAGTTACAAAGGTGTATTGTACTAGATGGGATGAAAAATGGTAAAGAAGAAATAAAACCAAACAATGAAAAGAAAAAGATCAATTAGATTTCTTCCATCAGGATTCAAGCACAGTTCTTTCTAGATCTTTCTCTGGATGTAGACATCTCTCTCCTTCATGAGTCTTTTGGGATTGACTTTATCACTGCATTGCTGAGAAGAGTCCAGTCTGTCAAAGTTGGTCATCACACATATGTTGTGTCTGTGATTGTATACAAATTTCTCCTGGTTCTGCTCTTCTCACTCAGCATCAGTTTGTATAAGCCTCTCCAGGTAAATATGAAAACTGTCTCCTCCTCGTTTCTTATAGCACAATAGTATTCCATTACATGCATATACCACAACTTGTTTAGCCATTCCCCAATTGATGGGCACCCCTTTAATTTTCAATTCTTTGCAACCACGAAAAGAGCTGCTATAAATATTTTTGTACATATGGGTCTTCCTCCCTCTTTTATGACCTCTTGGGAATATAACCCTAGAAGTGGTATTGCTGGGTCAAAGGGTATGAAATTATTTACAGCCCTTTGGGCATAATTCCAGATTGCTCTCCAGAATGGTTGGATAAGTTCACAACTCCACCAGTAATGTATTAGTGTTCCAATTTGCACACATCCTCTCCAGCATTTGTCATTTCCCTGTTTTGTCATCTTAGCCAATCTGACTGGAGGGATGTTGCTCCTCATTTCTGTTTGTTTTTGGAGGGCAATTGGGGTTAAGTAACTTGCCCAAGGCCACACGGCTAGGTTTTTATTTGTGTGTGCGTTAAGTGTCTGAGGCTGGATCCGAACTCAGGTCCTTCTGACTCCAGGGCCGATGCTCTACTCATTGCGCCACCTAGCCGCCCCGTGCTCCTCATTTCTTATAACACAACAGTATTCCATTACATTCATATCCCACAACTTGTTTAGCCATTCCCCAATTGATGGGCATCCCCTCGATTTCCAATACTTTGCCACCACAAAAAGAGCTGCTATAAATATTTTTGTACATACAGGTCCTTTCCCCACTTTTGTGATCTCTTTGGAATACAGCCCTAGAAGTGGTATTGCTGGGTCAAAGGGTATGCACTTACTTATAGCCCGTTGGGCATAGTTCCAGATTGCTCTCCAGAATGTTGGATCAGTTCACAACTCTGCCAACAATGTATTAGCGTTCCAATTTTTCCACATCCTCTCCAGCATTTATCATTTTCCTGTTCTGTCATCTTAGCCAATCTGACCTGGAATGTGGCACCTCAGAGTTGTTTTGATTTGCATTTCTCTAATCAATAGTGATTTAAAGCTTTTTTATATGCTTATAGATATCTTTTTTTTTTTTTTAAAGCAATTGGGGTTAAGTAACTTGCTCAAGGTTACACGGCTAGTCATTATATTTATGTGTGGGTGCTCATTTTCTGAGGCCGGTTTCAATCCCCGGTCATCCCAACTCCGAGGCTGGTGCCCTTACTCACTGCGCCACCTAGCCGCCCCTATAGATATCTTTAATTTCTGAAAACTACCTGTTCATATCCTTTGACCATTTATCAATTGGGGAATGACTTGTATTCTTATATATTTGACTCAGTTCTCTGTATATTTTAGAAATGAAGCCTTTATCAGAGACACTGGTTGTAAAAATTCTTTTTTTTTTTTTTTTGCTTTTTGGAGGGCAATTGGGGTTAAGTGGCTTGCCCAAGGTCACATAGCTAGTTTTGTGTGTGTGTGTGTGTGAAGTGTCTGAGGCTGGATTTGAACTCAGGTCCTCCTGACTCCAGGGCCAGTGCTCTAGTCACTGTGCCACCTAACTGCCAATTTTCCATTTCCCTCCTAATCTTGGTTACATTTGAAACATTTTCTTAAATGCATGGAAAAGAACAGGAGATTCAGAGGACAACAGAGACAAGTAGGACAGCTTTGGAATTAATATACTGAATTTATTATATACTTAAAGGAGAGTCACAGTTTTATGAACATGTTTCTTTTTCTGTTTTTCTTTTTATATGTAAGTGCTCATTTTTGTTTGTCTGTCAAGTTTAAAGTAAGAAAAAATATTTTTAAAAACTTGGGAAGGGGAGAGAGAAATGATCTTACCACCACCCTGTACCTGGATGATCAGCTAGGGGAAAGTTTCCAGCTCTCATAGTACCAATTGTGAACTTTTAGCCATTAGGTAAGTGAACCTGTGCAACTTCCCTTGGGTGTACAGCAGTATGCTGTCTTATGTCTCTTCCTATAGTTCTCTAGCTTGCCACACTGGCAGGATCAAATGGGCAGTATACAGAAAAAATGGGCCAGTACTAATACATATAAACCCTAGATTCAGAGAAACCCCATAAACAGAATTAGAATGACAGATGGGTGGAGAATACTAGATGGCCATTTGTGACCTTAATGTTTCCACCAACTCTTCCGACTCTGTTTTTGTCTCTTTTTTTGCCCAATGAAAAATGAATGGGGAAACATTGGGCACCTTCTGCTAACAAAAGGCTACCAAAATTAGGCTGTATAGCTCTCCTTCAGAGAAAGATTTTGTAATCCCTACAAAATGAAACAAGGATATCTGTAGATGTACCTCATAAATATCAGAATGCAATGCATATAGAGTAATGCATATACAGTAATTATCCTAACAGCACAGGTGACATTGCAATGAGATGCTTATAGTCTATCTGACAGTTAACACAAGGTGTAGGTAGCCTAGAAAACTAAAGCAACTCCATTTTGTCTGCAGTTTCTCTATTATTCCCTGACCCTGTTTGTATTGCAGCTTCCACTCTGTCTGCAACCTTCCTTTCTGCTAAAACAGCAAGCATACAGAACAGTCCTATCAGGGCAGGGTTGTGAGAAACAGCTAACCCCCCAAAAATTCTTTCCTGTTACATGCCCTAAAATTATCTCCAAGTCCCTAGTTATAAGTCCTGTACCCAATTTACCTCCAACCTAATTGAAAGCTAAATAATGCTTGTCCTTTTGTTCCTTCAGAGAGTCTCTGCCTGGGTGGGTGGGGCTCCCTTGCTGGGAGGAACTAAATAAACCTTCATTGATTCCTAAAATTTCTGGTTCTGGTTTTGTTTTCAGTTTGTTCTGGGAAAATTTTATCCACAAAGATTTATTTATCCATAGTGAGGGAAGAGCATTCAGAACAGGAAAAGGATATTCAATAAGGGTAAAGTATTGATTCAGCTGACCTTAGTTTCCCAGTGTGTCATGCCAATTTGAAGCCTTAGGGAAGAACCCCTGACTCCTTGTCTTGTTTTTCTACTCTGGTTACCAGGAAGCTGTATCAATGACTGAGCATTAGTTCCCCTGAGACATTCAAATCTCAAGAATGGTTTCAATGAATGCAAAATGGATGGTTTTAATTACATTAAAATGAAAAGGGTTGGTTTTTTTTTTTTTTTTTGCCTTTTGGAGGGCAATTGGGGTTAAGTAACTTGCCCAAAGTCACACGGCTAGGTTTTTGTTTGTGTTTGCGTTAACTGTCTGACACCAGATCCAAACTCAGGTCCTTCTGACTCCAGGGCTGACACTCTACTCACTTCGCCACCTAGCCACTCCAAAATGAAAAGGTTTTGCACAAAAAAGACAATGCAACCAACATTAAGAGGGAAGCAGAAAGCTGGGAAACAATTTTTATAACCAGTGTTTCTGATAAAGGGCTCATTTCTAAAACATATAGAGAACTGAGTCAAATTTATAAAAATACAAGGCATTAGGGGGCGGCTAGGTGGCACAGTGAGTAGAGGGACGGCCCTGGAGTCAGAAGGACATGAGTTTGGATCCAGCCTCAGACACTTAGTGCACACACAAACAAACAAACAAACAAAAAACCTAACCATGTGACTTTGGTCAAGTTACTTAACCCCAATTGCCCTCCAAAAGGCAAAAAAAAAAAAATACAAGGCATGGTGAAACTCTGGGTGTGGAGAGAAGAAAACCCTGGGAACCCAGAGTGAAGACTTTATCAATAGAAGAACTTCCTAGAGCCAAGATTGTGGCATAGAAGCAGGAAAACTTTGTGAGTTTCCCCCATAACCACTACAAATACCTATAAAATATGACTCTAAACAAATTTTAGAGCTATAGAACCTACAAAGTGACAGAGAGAAACAAATCTCCCACTGAAGGCAGCCCAGCAGGCAGACAGGAAGGGTCCATTACAAGTAGCCAAGGCCAGCACTGTGTGGGCCTGCAGTTTTAGCCTCAGGGAGGACCCAGCCATGGCTGGAATGGATTGTGGGAGAGTAGATCACCAGCAGCTGTGGAGGTTTCCAGAAATATCAACCCATAAATGCCAAAGAAAAAATAAAAGGTCAGTGTAGACCTCTGTTGGAACTGGGGAGGGGGACGGTGGGACAGAGGGGCAGTCCAGCCTCTGCTGCCAGAGAAGCAGCAGAAGTGCGGCAGCCATACAGCTGCCTCCATGTGGCTGCTTCAGAGATCTTGGCCTGAAGATCATAGGGAGGCCAAGTGACCATTCAGGGGGTAATCGCTCTTTCCTTAGCCTGCCTGGATCTGAACTGCAGTCTTGGGTGGTGGTCCTGAGGTGTGTGACCAGTGAGCGAGAGAGTGTAGGGGCTGTAGAGATGGTGCCTTCCTAATAGCTTTGGCAGCTGCAAAAACCCTAGTGATGGGGGGCAGGGTGGAGCAGAGTCAAGATAACAGAGTAGAAACAGCACTTGCCTAGTGCTCCAGCCCACTCCACTTCCAAATTTATGTAAAAGGGGACTCTGAACAGCCTCTGGAACTACAGAACCCACAAAATGACACAGAGAAGCTAACCTCCTGTTGAGGACAGCACAGCAGCCCTGCAGGAAGGACCAGGGCAGCGCTCTGGGAGCCGGTAGCGCAGTGCGTGGGAAGCTGAGCACAGGTCCACCTGAGTCGCAGTTTTAGCCCCAGGGCGGCCAGGCCAGCAGCCAGCTGGAGGGACCCCAGAACACCAGCAGCTGTGGTGATTCCAGAATTATCAACATAGACATGCCTAGGACAAAGTGAGAGGTTAGTGCCCTATGGACTTTGGGACCAGTATTTGGGGAATGCGTTGGCTTCCTCCCCTGGGGGCTAGAAGCTGCTGAGGAGACACGCCATTTTGTAGTTTTCAGAGGCAGCTCTAGCTCCTGGCCTGCGAACTGTAGGGAGATCCAGTGATCAGTCTTGGGGGAGTAATCGCTCTTGCTTTAACCTCCCTGGATCTGGATTGTGATCTGGGGTGGAGGTCATGGGTGGATTTCCAGCTTGCCAGAAATGGAAGTTGTCCCCCCACACATTCAGGATGAAAGTTCCCCTGTCTGGCAGCAGAGTCCTACTGTGGCAACAAGCCCAAAAGTCAAGTAATTAAGTGGCAACATGCCAAAGCAAAGGAAACAAATTAAACAGAAAAATGCAACCTTAGACTCCTACTTTGGGGGCAAAGAGGATCAAAGCATAGAACAGGAGGAGGGCTGTGAGGTCAGAAATCTTGCTCCAAAAGCCCCAAAGGAAAACATGAGTGGGTTACAGGCCATAGAGGACCTTAAGAAGGACTTTAAAAATCAAATAAGAGAAGTAGAGGAAAAATTGGTAAGAGAAATGAGAAGGATGCAGGAAAAGTATGAAATGAGGGTCAACAGCCTGACTGAGGAAAACAACACCTTAAAAAATAGACTAACTCAAATGGCAAAGGAGGCCCAAAAGGGCAATGAGGAGAAGAATGCCTTAAAAAGTCGAATTTGCCAGATGGAAAAAGAATCTCAAAAGTTCACTGAGGAGATCCATTCCTTCAGAGTTAGACTGGAGCAAATGGAAGCTAATGACTTTATGAGAAATCAAGATGCTGTTAAGCAGATCCAAACAAATGAAAGATTAGAAGGCAATGTGAAATATCTCATGGGAAAAACCACTGACCTGGAAAATAGATCCAGGAGAGACAATTTAAAAATTATTGGACTACCTGAAAGCCATGATCAAAGAAAGAACCTAGAAATCACCCTTCAAGAAATTCTCAAGGAAAATTGCCCTGATGTTTTAGACCCAGAGGGGGAAATAGAGGTTGAAAGAATCCACCAATCACCTCCTGAAAAAGATCCCAAAAAGAAAACTTTTAGGAATGTTATAGCCAGGTTCCAGAATCCCCAGATCAAGGAGAAAATACTACAAGCATCCAGGAAGAAACAATTTCAATATTGTGGAAACACAATCAGAATAGCCCAGGACCTGGCAGCTTCTACACTGAGGGATTGAAGGGCATGGGATATGATATTCCAGAGGGCAAAAGAACTGGGAATGAACCCAAGGGTCACCTATCCAGCAAAACTGAGTATTTTGTTTCAGGGGAAAATATGGTCATTCAGTGGAATAGAGGACTTTCAAGCATTCTTGAGGAAAAAACCAGAATTGAATAGAAAATTTGACATCCAGACACAAGAAGGAAGAGATGCCTGAGAAGGTAATCAGGGAAAAGAAATCAAAAGGAACTTATCAAAGTTGAACTATTTACATTCCTATATGGAAAAATAATAACTGTGACTAATGAAATCTTTCTCAGTATGAAAATAATGGAAGAAGGGTGTATGGTCATATGAATACATATGTGAATGTGTGTATATATGTTTACAGTTATATATGGATAGAGGGCATAGATTGAATTTGTTGGGAAGGAGGATACTCAAGGGGTGAAATTATGAGGTGAGAGAGGAAAGTGGCAAGAGGAGATGGGGAGAGACAGGGTAGGGTAAACTATCTCATGTAGAAGAAGCAAGGGGAAGTGGCTGCAAGAGAGGGGAAGAATAGGAAGGCAAAAAAGGCAAAACCACATTCTCATTGAATTTGGTTCAGGGAGAGAATGACATACATACTAAATGGGATATCTCAACCTGCAGCAGAATAGGGGGAAGGGGGATGAGAGGAGGGATGATGGATGGGAGGGCATCCTTGGGGGGAGGGGAGGTTGGAAGTACCCACTATAGAAGAGGGACAGGATCAAGTAGGGAATGGACCAGGTGGGGGGTGGGATGAGTGGGAGGGAATTATAAACAGCCTTGTACATTATATCTACTATGGTAATGTTTTGCATAGCTAGACATGTACAACATATACTGAATTACTTACCTTCCCAGAGGGAATGGGTGACAAGGGAAGAAGGGAATGGATCTGAAATTCGAGGTCTTAACATTAAATGTTTCAAATATATACAAATACTATTATTAATACTCTTTTGCTTGTAATTGGGAGATAAGATGTGTAGGCATTGGGACACAGAGATTCACCTTCCTCTAATGGAAAAGTCGAAGGGGGTATGGGAGAAGATATGGGAGAGAGCAGATTGGAGGAAGCGATATCTTGTGGGACTGCTATTCTGGGAGGGTGGCTAGGGGAAAAACAGGGGGGAAACATAATTGTAACTCAAAATCTGGCGGAAATGAATGATTAAAACAGAAGTTAATAAAGCATTTGTTTAAAAAAAAAAAGAAATAGAATGAGATCTATGATCCCCACAATGACCAATCATGATTCCAAAGAACAGATAATGAAAAATGCTATCCATCTCCTGACAAAGAATGGATAAAGTAAATATAAAAAATGAGACATGGTCAATATGGGGAAAAAAAGCCCAATTTGCCAGAGGGAAAAAGAATCTCAAAAGCTCATTGAGGAGAATCATTCCTTCAGAATTAGACTGGAACAAATGGAAGCTAGTGACTTTATGAGAAATCAAGATGCTATTAAGCAGATCCAAACAAATGAAAGATTAGAAGGCAATGTGAAATATGTCATGGGAAAAACCACTGACCTGGAAAATAGATTAAGGAGAGATAATTTAAAAATTATTGGACTACCTAAAAACCATGATCAAAGAAAGAACCTAGAAAACATCCTTCAAGAAATTTCTCAAGGAAAATTGCCCTGATGTTTTAGATCCAGAGGGCAAAACAGGTTGAAAGAATCCACCAATCACCTCCTGAAAAAGATCCCAAAAAGAAAACTCCTAGGAATATTATAGCCACGTTCCAGAGTTCCCAGATCAAGGAGAAAATATTACAAGCAGCCAGGAAGAAACAATTTGAATATTGTGGAAACACAATTAGGATAACACAGGATCTGGCAGCTTCTACACTGTGGGATCGAAGGGCATGGAATATCAGGTTCCAGAGGTCAAAAGAGCTGGGATTAAAACCAAGAATCACCTACCCAGCAAAAATGAGTATCTTGTTTCAGGGGAAAATATGGTCATTCAGTGTAATAGTGGACTTTTAGGCATTCTTGATGAAAAAACCAGAGTTGAATAGAAAATTTGACATTCAGATACAAGAAGCAAGAGATGCTTGAGAAGGTAATCAGGGAAAAGAAATCATAATGAACTTCTACAAGTTGAACTATTTATATTCCTATATGGAAAAAATGAAAATTATAACTGATAAAACATTTCTCAGTATGAAAATAGTTGAAGAAAGGTATATGGGTGTATGAATGCATATGTGAATAGTGTATATATGTTTATAGGTTTACATAGATAGAGGGCACAGGAACATTTTAATGGGAAGAGATAATACTTAAAAAGTAAAATTAAGAGGTGAGAGAGGAATGTAACAAGAGGAGATGAGGACAGATAGAATGGGGTAAACTATATCATATGGAAGACGCAAGGGAAATGGTTACAAGGGAGGGGAAGAAAAGGAAAGCAAAAAGGCAAAACCTTATTATCACTGAATTTGGATCAGGGAGAGAATGACATATATAATAAATAAGATATCTCACCCTACAGGAGACTAGGGGGGAAGGGAATGAGAGGGGGGATGATGGAAGGGTGGGAGGGAGGGAAGGGGAGGAAGGAAGTTGGAAGCACCCACTTTTGAAAAGGGACAGAATCAAAGTAGGGAATAGACCAAGTGGGAGGTGGGATAGGAGGGAGTGTAGCAGCAAGCACCCCAATATCCCCAGGCTGACTGCCAACACAGGTTCTTAGATCTGCTTTTCTAAAGGAAAGCAACTCAAAAGCTTACTTCAATCAAACAAACATATATTACTTAGTTCAGGGGGAAAAGGTTAGCACCCTGAACTTCAGAGTATACAGACAGATCAAACAGACAGGCTTCCAAACTGTCCAACCATTATCAATATTAAAATCACAGTTACCAGAGAGGGAAGCATCAACATCTGGGTTTTCAAAGCTGGGGGGCTCTCAACAGCTGCCCAGAGTCTCATCTGGTCAAATCACACAACACTTCTCAAAGTGAGCCCCAAAGCAAAGCCTCAAGTCAGGGATTATAGTCTTCTCCTGGCTCAGAGAATGTAACCACCCTCTTGACCCACTGCCCAATCACACAGCATCAAGGTGTGGTCATTCCTGAAAACCAAGCCTCCTACCACAGGCTCCATGTGACCACATTCAGCCTATGAGGGGGCAGAGTATACTTTCAAATTAAAGAAGATTCTCAGAGTCACTTAAGTCAATCAGTCTCTTAAGGCAATCAAAGGGCCTAGGGGCAGGGAAGATCTTCAAATCTGCATTTCCATTACAATCGGCCCCAGGATCTTTCATGCCCATAGCATGCACAATTTACATTTGAATTAGCGCTAAAACATCTCTTAGGTCACATTTTCCATGTACATAAGAAAATCACAACATAAACTCAAAGTACAAAAGTCCAAGTCTTCCACTCATGGGGCAAATGTTAACTCAGTCACTTATCAGTAAAATAAAAAAAATAGTCACTCTTAAGTTAACTCAGTCACATCAGTTTTCAAAGTACATGGTCAAAGTCTTCCACTCATGGGGCAAAGTCTTGATTAAATCAATAAGCCATGGACCCCAAGGACCCCACTTTGGTTTTGTTGCCCAGTTCTCTCTCTGGACTTGGAAGCGGGGGCTGGAGCAGTGTTATGGGAAGGACACCCCCCTCCTCCCAAGAGAACTTTATTTGGACTCTTGTTTTGAATTGATATGATAATGCAATGTACTTTGTGTTTAAGGCCCAGTGGCCACTTTGGTAACTTTAGATGTACCTTGAAAATATGACTTAAGAGATGGTTTGTGCTAAATGAAACGTAAATTGTCTATGCTATGGGCATACTTAGTAAGTGACTTTGATTGTTACTGATAAGAGACTAATTGGAAATTGAGGGGATGTCATCCATTAGGGAATGGCTAAACAAGTTGTGGGATATGAATGTAACAGAATACTATTGTGTTATAAGAAATGATGAGCAGGTGGACTTGAGAAAAACCTAGAAAGACTTATATGAACTGATGCCAGTGAGGGGATGTAATGGAAATGCAGATTTAAAGATCTTCCCTGCCCCTAGACCCTTTGATTGGCTTAAGAGACTCTGAGAACCTTCCTTGATTTGAAAATAATACTCTGCCCCCTCATAGGCTGAATGTGGTCACATGGAGCCTGTGGTAGGAGGCTTGGTTTTCAGGAATGCCCACACCTTGATGCTGTGTGATTGGGCAGTGGGTCTAGAGGGTGGTCACATTCTCTGATCCAGGAGAAGGCTATATAATCCCTGATGTGAGGCTTTGCTTTAGGGCTCACTTTGAGAAGTGTTGTGTGATTTGACCAGATGAGACTCTGGGCAGCTGTTGAGAGCTCCCCAGCTTTGAAAACCCAGATATTGATAATTGGTAACTGTGATTTGGTATTGATAATGGTTGGACAGTTTGGAAGCCTGTCTGTTTGATCTGTCTGTATACTCTGAAGTTCAGGGTGCTAACCTTTTCCCCCTGAACTAGGTAATATATGTTTGATTGATTAAAGTAAGCTTGTTAACTGATTTTGAGTTGCTTTCCTTTAGAAAAGCAGATCTAAGAACCTGTGTTGGCAGCCACCCTGGGGATGTTGGGGTGCTTGCTGCTACAGGGGAGCAGAAGCAGGAGAACATTCTACACAGTTACAGTCAAATTATGTGATGACTAACTTTGATAGACTTGGCTCTTCTTAGCAATGTTCTAAGACAACTCTAAAAGGCTAATGATGGAAAATCCTATCACATCCAGAGAAAGAGTAACAGAGTCTGAATGCAGAAAGAAGCATAGTATTTATTTTCTCTCTCTGTCTCTGTCTCTCTCTCTGTCTCTCTCTCTTTCTCTCTTTCTTGTGGTTCTTCCCATTGGTTATAATTCTTCTTTACAACATGACGAATGTGAAAATATGTTTAATATGAATGTATATGTAGAGTTTATATCATATTGCATGCTGTCTTGAGGAGAGCAGAGGGGGAGAAAATTTAAAACTCAAAAGCTTGTGGGACTGAAAGTTATAAACTAAAAATAAATAAATAAAATTTAAATTATATATAGGTAGCCACCCAGAGGTCCCACTGCCATATATAGGCTTTCAGGAGATCATAGACAGAAAGAAAGTCCCCATATATGCCATAATATTTATAGAAACTTATGTAGTGGCAAAGAACTGGATGAGGGGAGAGAGTAGGTGCTCATAGATATTGGCTAAACCAATAGTGTCAGTCAGTCAGCAAGCATTTATTAAGTGCTAGGTTCTGGGGAGACAGAAAGAGGCAAAAGACAATCCCTGACCTCAAGGAGCTCACAATAGAATGGGGGGCCTGTAAATAAATACACCCCAAACAAGCTAGATACAGTATAAAAGGGAAATAATTAAAAGAGAGAAGGCCCTGGAATTAAGAGGGGTTGGGAAAGGCTTTCTGGAGAGGTAGGATTTTAGTTGGGACTTGAGGGAAGCCAGGGAGGTCAGTAGAGAAGGGAGAGTGTTCCAGGCAGGGGAAACAGCCAGAGAGAATGCCCAGAATTGAGAGATCGAGGGGCTTGTTTATGGAACAGCTGGGAGGCTGGTGCCATTGGATCAAAGACTGTGTAAGTAAGAGTAAGGTATAAGAAGGTATAAGAAGACTGGAAAGGTTGGAGGGGGATAGATTATGAAGGGCTTTGAATTCCAAACAGAGCATTCTGTATATGATTCTGGAGGCAATAGGGAGCTACTAGAGTTTATTGAGTGGAGTCGGGTGGTGACATGGTTGGATTTGCTCCTTAGGAAAATCACTTTACTGGCCTAGAATGGGGAGAGACTTGAGGCAGGCAGACCCACCTGAAGGCTATTGCAATAGTCCAGGTGTGAGCTGATAAGAGCCTGTACCCGGTGGGAGGGGGGGGGGTGTGACCGTGCCAGGGGAGAGAAGGGGGCATGGAAGATGTGAAGGTGAAATTGCCAGGTCTTAGCTTGGATCTGGGGACAGGGGTGAGAGAGTGAGGAGTTCAGGATGGCAACCTGGGGAGCTAGAAAGATGGTTTCATCTTTTATAATAATAGAGAAGGTAGAAGGCCGGAGGGTTTAGGGGGAAAGTTAAAGACTTCTATTTTGAACATTTTGAATTTAAGATGCCTACTGGAAATTCAGTTTGAGATGTCTGAATAGCAGTTGGAGATGTGAAATTGGTTAGCAAGGGAGTAAAGGGAGATTTAAGAATCATCAGCATAGAGATGATATTTAAATCCGTGGGAGTTGGTAAGATCACCAACTGAAGTCATAATAGAGGAAGAAGAGAAGAAGGCCTAGAACTGAGGGACATTCAAATTACCAGGAATGATCTGGAGGGGGACCCATCAAAGGAGACAGAGAAGGAGCAGTTAGGCAGATGGGAAAACAGCAAAAGAGTGAATGGTGTCTCGAAAATCTCGAGAGAAGAAAATATGGAGGAGAGAGTGATCTGCAGTATTCAAAGCTGCAGAGAGGTCTAGGAGAATGGGGACTAAGAAAAGGTCACAGGGTAAGGGAACTTTTTGCAATCAATTCTTAGTCATTCGATTCCACCAGGCTGATACGGGATTTTTAAGCTTTCTATCACCAGGAGTCAAATGCATAGGGTACAGTTCAAAGATCAGCAACAATATTTTCAAGTATTAAAGAAAGTAGTAAAAGAAAGAGGGTTTGTTATTATGAAGGAACAGTTAGAGGAATTTTATTTAGTGTGTTTGGAACAGTGTAGCCCTGGGTTTCCAAAGGGTGGTGTAATAGAATGGGAAACAGAAGGAAAACAGAAAACTGAGAAACTGGGAAAAGAAGGAACCCAGCATTTCCCAATTTCTGCCTTTTTTCTAGGGAATATATTAAAGATATGTTTAACATAAGGTATGAAAGTGCCAAAGGTGGCACAAACGATTAGGTGTAATTCAACTGTCTTTACATAGTATTTAGAGCAAGTCAAAAAAGTATACAAAAAACAATCAGGATAAAAATTAGAAAAAATAAATTACTTACATGAAAAATGTGAATAGAAGTCTTAAGGTTTAAGGGCCTCCTTTCCTCCAATCCAACTCAGGCCAAGCTTGATTGTGGGAAAGGCTGTTAAAATAATATTAATAAAAATAATAAAAAGTAAAAAGGGAATTTTTTTCCCTCAGATTAAAGAGGCAGACTAATAAACATTTAACCATTCTCCTGCCTCATCTCAAAAGAGAAAAATGTTGTGTATCGGGATTCAATCAAAGGTTAATTTGGCACTAAGGCAAAATTAAAACATATAAAGATCTGAAAAACTGCAGGAGTGAAAGGTTTTAACTCTAGCTAGTACAGTCCGGAGAATTGGCGCCACTGGACTTTGTCCAGCTTCTCCATACTCTACCGGGATGTTAAAAGCCTTTTGCTTTCATAAAAAAAAAAAAAAATTAGACAGCACTGAAGTTCACAGTACAGGTTAAATTAGCTGTCTCTCATCAGTAGAGGAGAGTGCTGAAGGATAATTAGGATACTTAAATCTTAAATCTCCCTCCTCAATCTAGATAAAGGGAAGATACATGATAAAGGGCTCCACAAACAATAGCCCTGGGGGCAGAGCATGCTGCCCCACACTTATTAGGCAACCTGAATCCACAATTCAGACTTTGCAACTCTGAAAAGAGTAAAAAGCCTAAACTCTCTATCAATAAATTTTGCATGTGATGATTTGGAAATTCAACTAATATCAAAATGTCATTGTGTTATTGTGGTCTTCCTGAGTTGTGGTACAATTCTACTATGTAGTAAAGATTGGATAATTGTTCTTAGCCAGAAATAGTGTTAGATAAAACAAAATTTTTATCTGACTTTTGTTGATACTAAAAAGATAGAGGAAAGAAATTTGTGTAGAAAGTCATATTGCTTTATCAGTTCTGTTAAACCCTGTCTCATAATGTTTATATCTGCCATAGAGAAAACCAGGTAGTTACAAATTTATCTGTAGTTACAAAAGGAGGCTACAGGCCCTCCCCCTCGAGTCAAGAGGATACTTCAATACAATTGTATTAACTTCTTTCATCCTAGATCAGATTAGGAAAAGAGAGTTCCACCTTTCCCCCACACTTGCAAACTTACCTTCCCCGACTGGGCAAAGGAAGGAGGGGAAAGGGACCTCAGTTACCTTGGGGTAACTCAGGTACAGTAGGGGCTGTTAAAAGTTCTGAGCCCTGCCACTGATAAGAAACCAATAGTTGTCTGTACTGGATAAGACAATCCATCCTTTTTATCAATGATTTTATATTATCTAGGAATACAATTGGCTTCATCTGAAGTTTAATGTTTTTGCTACAGCTAAAATAATTTGGCTGTCACTTACAGAACTTGTAAAATTGACGATTTTAGGGGCGGCTAGGTAGCGAAATGAGTAGAGCGCCAGCCCTGGAGTCAGAAGGACCTGAGTTTGGATCTGACCTCAGACACTAAACACACACAAACAAAAACCTAGCCGTGTGACCTTGGGAAAGTTACTTAACCCCAATTGCTCTCCAAAAAGAAAAAAAAATTGACGATTTTAGTGTTTCAATGCTAAAACCTAGAATTGTATGTGGAAAAGAGGACATTAGATTAAAACTTTATTACATTCCTCCTGCATGTAATGAAATTTAGCAAAGCAGGAGCACCACTTTCAGCCACTGGTCTATATCAATTCTTCTTACTTTTTAATAATGTCAAGACCCCTGGAAACTATAGGAAAAATCATCAGACTTGGAGAGGAACTTGTTTTAGTTCTGCAATTCTTAAATAATGAACCTAAGTTGCTAAAAAGTTGCAAAAGATTAATAAGGACTTTTAACAATTGACTATTACACCTGGATGTTTAAATTTGAGAAAGAAAAATGTTAATATCCCTTATGTATTAAAAGAACTAGTAGATCTTTATTGTTTATTACAGTTACATGAGAATAAAATTAACTGTAATTAGCTCTAAGCTGTGATCAGTAAAAAATTGCTGTTTAAGATAAAAAGCATTTAAGACCATATTCACATAGTTCTATTTTTTTCTTCTTAGACCTGATTCCTATGATCAGACTAAGTAATCAGTAAAGGATACGAACTCTTTTTATGTTAGCTTATTGGAAAATTTAATATATTTTTTTAAACTTAAGATTAGAAAATGTACAGAAATTTATACAAACTACTTAAAAATCACCTGAAGATATTCCCATTGACTAAAAGAATTTTGGAACTAATAGTTCTTTAAAAATACAGCTTTTAATTGTTTGAGATTAAATTAATATATATTTTTTCTTCTCTCCTTTGGCAAAAACACTTTGTGATACCTAAATTAGTTTCGTTAAGTAATGTCAGGAAAATAGAGAATGCTCACTGACCTCTGATAATCATTTAATATCTTATTTTGACTAAAATCTGAATTAATCAAACAGTCTGCTCTACCTCATTTTACCAAAAAAAAAAAGTTCTTTCTATGTCAGCCACTCCAGAGCCCAGATAAGGCTGGGAATAGGATTTAAAACAGGCATTCAGAGATCATAAATTCCAAAAAGACCTAACTTTGTCTCTGAGAATGTCTCTCCTTATGTTAATAAAACCTACTTTATGGCCCTTAAGGATGAGACTCTCAACTCGAGGTCCTAACTTGAGTAATGGGACTTTTTCTTATCTTATGATTTTCTGGGCATATACCATGTTATGGATTATTAATGATAAAGAAAACATATTCTGGATCATAATTTCAATTGACACTTTGCCATCTTTCTTGTTTTATTGTATTTACCATTTACCCAATTAGGAAAATTCTTTTCTCATACAATGATTAAACCATTATGGGGATCATAAATTTGTATAACTCAGCCACTCCTAATTGGGATGGTCTTAGAATGTACTTAAGCTCTCTCATCCTTTTGTTCATCAGTCAGGACACTAGTCCTGCACTTCAGGTACAAGTAGTAAAGCTAGCAATAAATACTTTAAGCCACGCAGGTAAGTATATCTTAATACGGGTTAGTTATAAAATTTAGTTGTAACCGCCATACAATTATTTAGGATATAAAATGAGAGATAAAATTATAGAGCCTCAAAAAATAAAAATTAAAAGAGATAATTCATAAACTTTAAATGACTTTCAAAAACTACTTGGAGACATCAATTGGGTCAGACTTTAAAGATTGGTACACATCAGCTCACTCACTTATTTAATACCCTGAGGTATTAAGGGGAGCCCCAAACCTCCATTCTCCTTGAACCTTAACAAAATAAGCAGAAGAGCAATTTAAAATTATAGAAAATGCCATTCAGCAGTGCCAGATCTATAGGATAGGTAGTAACAGCCCTTTAGAAATCAGTGTACTGAGGACACCTGAATTCCCTTTGGGGCCATACATAGGCAACAAAATATCTTAGGAGTTCATTTATCTCCCTCATCAAAGCCAAAAATCCATTGTTACCTACCTTCAATTTAGTAGGTATGCTAATGTATAAGGCTATTCTAGGTGTGACAACCACTTCAGGCTCCCTCCCTGTACATATTCAGTAACCTCAGGTTAAAGCCCATATTGAGATGCTAATTAAGGCAGACCCCTCCAGGCCGATCTTATCAGGGATCTATGGATAATACAAACAAAATACCCAATCTTACAATTCATTTCCAATCAACAATGGGTAATTCCCCAAATAATATCTTTTTCTCCTCTCCTACAAACTGATTGGGCTTTTACTAAAGCCTAAAATAAAAATAGCTAACAGAAGTTATTTTTATTCCTTCTCATCTACTCAAAAGAGTGAAATTTTTGCTATTATATGTCTTTTAAAGTAACAATTTCAACCCCTTAATGTTTTATTATTTTTATACTATAAGGAACATTGAGACAGATTTCAATAATCAAAAGTTATATCAAGGGTGGCTAGGTAGTGCAGTGAGTAGACCGCCGGCCCTGGAGTCAGAAGGACCGGAGTTCAGATCTGACCTCAGACACTTAATGCACACACAAACAAAAACCTAGCCGTGTGACCTTGGGCAAGTTACTTAACCCCAATTGCCCTCCAAAAGAAAAAAAAAAGTTATATCAATAATGTTTTTTCAGTTGCAAAAAGTGGTTAGAGGTGGAGAAGGTCCTTTTTGGATTTCTCATGTTTACTCATACATCTCTGCCTGAGCCCATTCAATAAGGCAATGCTTTAGCTGATAAATTAACAACACCAACTCACCCAACTCTCTGCATTCAAAATGCAAGGATGTTAATAAGTAATTCACATTTACTCAAAGACAGGCCAGGCAAATAGTTAAATCATGCACAAAATGCCTTCCTCACATACCTCCTCTCACTTCTACCTCTATTAATCCTACAAGTTTGAAACCTAATTTGGCAAATGGATGTCACTTCTTTAAAAAATTACAATATATCCTTGTGACAATGAACATTTTTTTCTCATACACTTTTGTTTTGGTAACTTTAAAGGTTGGAACATCTTTGCTGTTTAAAGCTAAATAAGAATTGAGAATATCAACTTTCAAATATTTTCACTCATAAGAATTTGCACATACTGATATTTGGAGTGAGATATGTAATATCAAGCACAGTTTAAATTTGTGATCTAAACAATTTGAACATGAAAGTTGAATTTTCCTGAATCTAAAACTTAAACTTAATTTTTTTTGAGTCATATGTCAGCATTATAGTTCTTTCAGGGTTGAAGATTTAACAATTTATCATAACTATGACTTACAAGCCTATTTAAGGTGAATGAGAAATGGGAAAGAAAATTTTCAGTGTATTACTGGAAGCCTCTAATCTAATTTTTATTGTTGCCATTTCTTCAAGAATGGACTTTTTCAGAATGATATTTTCCCTAATATAAGATACTATGTAATCATGTATTTAAATAACGGAGAGTCCTCTCCCTGTAACATCCCATAGAAATGAAAAGGCAACAGTCGACTATATTTCCATTCAAAAAAAATTTTTTTAACTTAAAAATATTTTTATCATTTTCTGTAACTGTGAAACCTCCCATTCGCTTAACTTAATAAGGCTACATTATATGGACAGAGCAAAATTATTGTCCTTCAGTTTTATATAATTACTCCTGTAGCTACACTTCAATAAAGAGAAGCATTGTTTTTTCACTCCATTTCCATTGTTCTTCATTTCTTAGGTACTCCTAAAGAAACAAAAACTGGTAATTCCCTTGCCTACACTGGCAAATCATTTCAATCTTTCTGTGAAACCTATTTACAAAAATAAAAAAGAGGATTTGGATTTGGAGCTATATATCACAAGGGCAATTAGCTACTGTCTAAAAAAATTTTTTAAGCATCATTAAAAATTGGCATACACCAGCAGAATAACAATTTGAAAAAGTACATATTCCCAAGTAAAGTAATGGAAAAGACCTGCCCCTTAATTACGTAGAGACAAAGTTGTGCTTATATATTTTTTTAGACACTGATGAACGACCACTGAAGATGCCAACACAGAATGTCCAGGCGTGTTCCACCAGGTGCAGAAACAGAGAAGAGGATCAGAGGATCCCTCACAAGGACAACCCCAGAAGAAATGACTTGGCATCCCACCTTTTCACAGAATGATACAGACTTCTAATGGAACATTACACAATGACAGACATCAAAGGAGCCTGCACTTCAAGAAATATCTGATTTTCTAATAAGAACTGACTTTTGGACTTTTTAAATCAGAGGACTAATTGCCTCCCTTTTAATGTCAGCAACTGTGTCTTCTATTTTAAGTGGGATACAAACTGTTCCATTTGTGAATGAATTTGCAAGGAATGTTACCTTGCCTTTGAAAACTCAAGACCAGACTCCTCCATTGCTACTGTGGATACACCTATCTATGTATGAACTTTTAATTGCATTGATTTTACTTTTGCTCTATGTATATCTAGTAGAGAACTTGTTGAACAACCTTTATTTGCCTTTTTTCCAACTAATTTCACTTATGCTTGGTATCAAACATCAAAGGTATATGCATTGCTTCAAATTTCTAATGTCTTAAAAAAGGGGGGAAAAGGTTTGTCAGATTTCTTGTTACTAAACTTCATTGTCCTAAGATTTGTTAATGGTTCCAACGGCTGTGTTTGCAATCTAAACTGCACAATAGGTTAATGAATTATCAAAAAATGTTTCTGCAGCCTTTAAGACAAAACATGATATAGATAAGAATCTTTTATATAAGATCAATTTATTACAATAATTAGTATTATGCTTAGGTGTGAGTTAAAAAGCATTAAAAACTCAACTGTTACTTAGATGTGATTATAAATGCACATATATTTGTGTTACCACTAGTTATATAGTTCCTCTCATCCCAATACCACATGAGACAGGATCAGAGCCTGCTTATTGGGAATGTGGCATAATTTCAATATCACTTTGGAAATAAAAAGCTTTCAATCAAATTATTAAGATATTGAACATAGATATTGAATTAAAATATTGAACATTCCTGGGATTGACCCAGTAGGAGTTACAAAAACAATTATTGATGCATTGAAAAAATCTCTATGCATCTACTTCCCATATTAATCATTATAATAGTCTGTTGTATATTTGGACCTTGCATTATACAAATTATAACACCCAATATTAAAACTTTAGGCACTGAATTACATGCCTTTAAACTTCTCCTTAAAAAAGAGGGAAATGTGGGGAGCCAAAGAGTCCTGGTTCAGGACTTAGATATTAAATCCTAATAGTGGACTTTAAAACAAGAATCTGTTTGAGATGCGACTTTTCGTCAAGTTAGCTCCTGAGTTCTTTGTTATGGGTTACACTTATAAGGATGTTACTTGAGTTCTGAGATCAATAGGCTATACCCCAAGATTTTAGTTATTAAGAGCTAAAATATTTGATTCAGTACTCAGGTATCTTTGGGAAGTCAGCTCTAAACATTATGTTTTTTGAGGATTGTAGCTTTGGCTTTGAAGTTTGCTCTCAATTGGTTCCGTTTATGACTGTGGCTGCGTTAGCAGGTACCTGAGGCCTAGATCAAAGGGCTTACCCTAAGATTTTAGTCTCCTAGATAAGAAATCCTTATCAAATTATCTATTCCATGCTACTTCCAGGATATAACAGACTAAGGTAATGATTTAGAATACTTCAGTCCCCTTCCTTTGTCTCTTTGCTCTATAAAAACCTTGTCCTGAGAATCAATAAATGGAGTTCATCGTTCTTCCTCGAACTACCCACATGGCCTGGTCATTTCTTATTCACGTCTCCGGATCATGCTAAGTGCTGGACACTGAGCAGCCCACAGCAGATGAGGAACCATAGGGAACACACACACACACACACACACACACACACACACACACAGACACACACACACACATACATATTGAAGTCCTCTAGTATGAGGGCAAAAGTTAGGAAGGAGACAAAGGTACTTAACTCATTTAGAAAATGAGGTCTCTAGACAACAGTTACAAGGATTTTGATTGGGTGGTAGGTACGAATTGAGTGAGCCTCAAAAGAGGAAAAGTTACTGAGTGATGGTAGGAAAGGGAGAACCTGAAAGTGGAAATGGGGAAGGAACAATATTCCAACTCCCCCATCTTGTCAAGAGGAATGAGTGAAAGTATATCTTGTGCTAGAAAGGATGGCCAGGGAGGTTGTATCATCAGGACTCACTGAAAGCCAGGCCTCAGTGAAAGCCAGAAGATGGAAAGAATTGGAAAGGAAAAGATTTATGATGAAAGCAAGTTTGCTGCCTAAGGAAGAGACAGAATAGGGTAAATTATCTCATATAAAAGAGGCAAGGGAGGGGTGGCTAGGTGGTACAGTGAATAGAGCACTGGCCCTGGAGTCAGGAGGACCTGAGTTCAAAACCAGCCTCAGACACTTAACTAACACACACACACACACACACACACACACACACACACACACACACACAAAACTAGCTATGTGACCTTGGGCAAGTCATTTAACCTCAATTGCCCTACCTTCCCCCCTCCAAAAAAGCAAAAAAAAAAAAAAAAAGAGGCAAGGGAAAACTGTTACAATGGAGGGGAAGAACAGGAAGGCAAAAGGAATTCGTCAACCTTACTCTCATTGAATTTGGCTTAAGAAGGAGACAACATACACACTAAATTGGGTATCTTACCCTATAGGAAAGTAGGGGAGGAGATAAGAGGGGGGATAAAGGAGGGGAGGGCAGATTGGGGGGGAGGGTAGTTAGAAAAGCACATATTTCGAAAAGGGACAGGGTCAAAGTAGAAAATAGAACAAGTGAGGGGTGGGATAGGATGGAGGGAAATATAGTCAGTCTTTCACAATATATCCACTATGGAAATGATTTGCGTAACTACACATGTACAACCTATATCGAATTGCTTATCTTCCCAATAAGGGTGGGTGATGAGGGAAGAAGGGAAAGAATCTAGAATTCAAAATTTTAAAATCAAATTTTTAAAAATTATTATTATTATTTTACATATAACTTGGAAATAAAATATACAGGCACTGGGGTATGAAGATCCATCTTGTCCTATGGGAAAGTTAGAGTGGGCATGGGGGAAGATATAGGAGAGAGCAGATTGGGGGAGGGGGTATTCAGTTGGGATTGCTGTTTTGGGGTGATGGGCAGGGGAAAGATGGGGAGAAAATTTGTAACAAAATCTTGTGGGAATGAATGTTGTAAACTAAAAATACACATAAAATAAAAAAAAATAAAATCCAAATGGGGTCATGAAGAGCTGGACATGGCAGAAAAACAACTAAAGAAATAAATATATATATTTGTACAAATAGGTTCTTTTCCTTTTTCTTTGATGTCTTTGGGAAATAGATTTAATAGTGGCATTGCTGGGTTGAAGGGTATTCACAGTTTGATTGCTCTTGGGGCATAGTTCTAAATTTTTCTCCAGGATGGTTGGGCTAGTTTACAACTTCACCAATAGTGCATTAGTGTCCCTGGTTTCACACATCCCTTCCAGCATTTGTCCTTTTCCTTCACTGTCATGTTAGCCAATCTGATAGGTGTGAGGTGGTATCTCAAGAGTTTTAAATTTGTATCTCTCTAATCAATAGTGACTTAGAGCATTTTAATATGATTTTAAATAGGTTTTATTTCTTCTGAAAACTGCCTGCTCATATCATTTGACCATTTGTCAATTGGGGAATGGCTCCTATTTTTATAGATTTGGTTTAGTTTCCTATATATTTGAGAGATGAGGCCTTTATCAAAGAAATTTTGTTATAAAAATCCACCAACCCCCTCTTCTGTTTTCCTTCTAACTTTGGCTGCATTAGTATTGTTTATGCAAAAGCCTTTTCAATTTCATGTATTCAAAATTATTTACTTCCTGTAATCCTCTCTATCTTGTTTTGTCATAAACTCTTCCCTTATCCATAGATCTGACAAGTACATGTTTCCTTTATTTATTTATGATATCACCCTTTATGTCTAAATCATTTATCCACTTTGACCTTAATATACAGTGTGAAATGTTGGTCTATGCCTAGTTTCTGCCAAACTGCTTTCTCATTTTCCCAGCAGTTTTTGTCAAATAGTGAGTTTTTCTTCCAAAAGCTTGGATATTGGGGTTTATCAAACACTAGATGACATATTGTGTACCCAATCTATCCCACTGATTGATCCACTACTCTATTTCTTAGCCCAGTACCCAATTGTTTTCATGATCATTGCTTTGTTTAAAATCTGGTACTAGGAAGCCACCTTCCTTCATATTTTTTTTTTTCACTGATTCCCTTGATATTCTTTATCTTTTGTTCTTCCAGGTGAATTTTATTATTTTTTTCTAGCTCTACAAAATAATTATTTGGTAGTTTGATTGGCATGGTACTAAATAGGTAAATTAATCTATGTCATATATTGGCTTGGCTTACCCATGAACAGTATTCCTCCAATTGTTTAGATCTGTCTTTTCGTTGTGTTCATATAATCCCTGGGCTTGTCTTGGCAGGTGGACTCCCGAGTAGTTTATATTGTTTGCAGTTTTTTAAAATGAAATTTCTTTCTATGTTCCTGCTAGGTTTTGATGGTAAGGCAGAGAAATGCTAATGATTTATATGGGTTTATTTTATATCTTGAAACTTTGTTAAAGTTGCTTCAACTAATTTTTTAATTGATTCTCTAGGGTTCTCCAAGTATATCATATCATCTGCAAAGAGTGATAACTGTTTCCTCATTGCTGATACTTATTTCTTCTATTTTTTTTTTGTCTTATTGCTATAGCTAGCATTTCTAACAGAATATTGAATAATAGTGGTGACAACGGACATCCTTGCTTCACCCCTGATCTTACAGGGAAGGCTTCCAGTTAATCCTCACTACAGATAGTGCTTGTTCTTGGTTTTAGATAAATACTAGTTTTCATTTTAAGAAAAGCCCCATTTATTCTTATGCTTTCTAGTGTTTTAATAGGAATGGGTGTTGTATTTTGTCAAAAGCTTTTTCTGCATCTATTCAGATAATCACATAATTCTTGTTGATAGTTAATTATGCTTATAGTTTTCCTAATAATGAACCAGTCCTGTATTCCTATTATAAATCCCACCTTGAACACTAATGCATTGTCGACGGAGTTGTGAACTGATCCAGCTATTCTGGAGAGCAATTTGGAAAGGGCTATAAAAATGTGCATACCCTTTGACCCAGAAATACTACTTCTAGGGTGATGTCCCAAAGAGATCATACAAGTGGGAGGAGGACCCATATGTACAAAAATATTTATAGCAGCTCTTTTTGTGGTGTCAAAGAACTGGAAATCAAGGGGATGCCCATCAATTGGGGAATGGCTAAACAAGTTGTGGGATATGAATGTAATGGAATACTATTGTGCTTTAAGAAATGAGGAGCAGATGAACTTCATAATTACCTGGAGAGACTTATATAAACTGATGGTGAGTGAGGAGAGCAGAACCAGGAGAACTTTGTATACTATTACAGACATAAAGTATGTGTGACAACTAACTTTGATAACTGGGCTCCTTTCAGCAATACAAGGTTAGAAGACAACTCTAAAACACTCATGATAGAAAGGGCTATTCACATCCAGAGAAAGAACTACAGAGTCTGAATGCAGACTGAAGCAAACTACTTGCTCTCTCTTTTGTGTTTTGTTTTGTCCCTTCTTTCTTATTGTTCACTCAATTAGTTATGATCCTTCTTTACAACTTGACTAATGTTTAATGTGAAGGTATTTGCAGATCCTATATTTGATTGCATGCCACCATGGGGGGAGGAGGGAGAGGGGAGGAGAGGGAGAGAAAATTTGGAACTGAAGGGATTGTGGAACTGAATGTTTATAAACTTAAAAGTAAATAAATTTTTTAAAAATCCCACCTCATCATAGCATATGATCTTTGTGATACATTGTTGTAATCTCCTTGCTAGTATTTTATTTAAAATATGTCTCAATATTTATTAGGGAAAATGGACTATAGTTTTCTGTTTTTGCTCTCTCTGGTTTAGGTTTCAAAACCATATTTGTATCATAGAAGAAACTTAGTAGAATTCATTCTTTACCTACTTTCTTCAAATAGTTTATATAGTATTGGAATTGTTCTTTAAATGTTTGGTAGAATTCACTTCTAAATCCATCTGCTCAAATTGTTACCTCTTCCAAGAGGCCTTTTTCCTCCCACCAAACACTTTATATCTGTAACAGTAGCCATGCCACATCCTCCCAGTAGGATACAATTTCTTTTGGGGCAGGGGTGGGGACTGTCTCACTTTTCCATTTATATCCTCAGTGCTTGGCATATGGTGGGAACTTAATATTTCTTGACTGAAGGGTCAACAGTCATTGTTCCCTTTTTTCCCCTTAAGGCTTGGGGGTCCCTGAGCTCTGCTTAAAAAAGCAGCAGGTAAATGTAATGGGAATGGGAATTTGAAGACCTCCCCTGCTTTGAAAGTAAACTCTGACCCCTAGTAGGCTGAATGTAATCACATGGAGCCTGTGACGGAGGGAATTTGCTGAAGGGAAGGCCCACAGGAAGCTGGGAGTCAGAGCTAGCCAGAGGATGGGGGAGAGAAGACACTCATTAAGGAGATAAGAGAGATTTGTGAGTAAATATTGATCTTGTATTGGTTTGTGGGAAGGCTGAAGGATGCTGTGGCTCTCAGCATTATTATGGCTTCTGAATTTCTTTGGTACAACGATGGAATCAGCTTACTGGTTTTGGGATTGGGTTTTCTGGTGCCTAAACAAATGCTTCAGTTCTGTCCTCTATATGGAGAGTTTGGTATATTTGTGATCCAACGTCATGCCATACTTATAGTCACAGTCTTTATCGTGATTGTGGGCACTGTAAATATTGCATTGGCCCTATAGTAAAACAGAACCTTTCCTGACAATGTACTTGGCTGTGAAGGACCCAAGGAAACAGGACAGCTATAGATCCTGATCCCCTAAAAGCCGAAGCTGGCACCATCTGACTTGGTCTTCCATGGTCTTGTTCTTGGGTCTACAAGTGGATAGGTCTGTGGATATCACCATACCTTAGGGGGCAGAAGTGAAAGTGGGTGCCACAGAAATGCTCAGATAATTCTGCCATTGACCAGGCTATTAGCTGAACAACAGGCAAGGACACCATTCATATAACCAGGTGGTACTATGCTAGCTGATGGCAAAGTAACAGGCAGCACAGGATGGTATTAGATTCAGGGTACCTGAGATGTACTGTACACAGCTATCATATAGAATATTAGTCTAGACCTGCTTGTGACCTCTGGACTTGTGACTCTGTGACCCTCAAAATGGGGTAGTATGGACCTGCTTATGACCTGGCATAAACCCAGGATAAAATGCATGTCATTTACATGAAAAAGAACAGAAAAAGGTAGAAGGGTAATTACTATCACCTAAGTAGCTTCTGTAAAAACTAAAGCTTCTGAAATCTTGGTGTGAATTGAAGGGGAAAACATGGGGCCCGAACCCTTTGGATTTAGAGAGTATAATTGAATCATGCTCGTGGCAGAAGTATGGAGGAGGCTATAGGCCTCCAAGACGGCTCCAACATTCAAAATAAAGTCTCCAGAGTTGGAAGCAATGAATAGCAATCCTGAAGACTCTGGCCAGTGGATAGGCTCTGTTTGAAACCATGTAAAGAGTGAGGGTGGCTTCCTGAGGACAATCCCCATTTTTGCTCATCTGACCAAGGGCTCCCCTCAAATGACTGTTCTTAAGTCAAAGGAATCCAAAAGGAAAGACAAAAAGACAGTGTGGGGTGGTCTCCCCTCCAACCCACCTAGAGCTCCAAAGGGAAGTCCAAGATCTTTCTCTCATTGATAAAGAACTCTTGGGGGATCTAAGACCAGGGCTCTTCTTTACCCTATCAGATGAGGTGCTTGCCAAGATAAAAGCTATCTGTTTATTTCCTCTCGGAGGGTAATTTCTTGAAGGTGAAACTGTCCCTGCTCTCCTCCCTTGGGGCCCCACTGGACCTTTGAAGGCTCTTCAAGTATCTTGCTTACCTAGCATATGAAAGCAGCCCCAGGCATCAACTAGAAATTCAGTTTATTAAAGGTCATTCTGAATTAACTATGAAGAATTGCATATATCCTTAATTTTGCATCTAAGAGGAAGTGATAGGGCCAGGAGATGTGGAGGTGGGGCAGAGCTCTTGTGTCCATCCTAAAGTCATGCCATTACTCTCAGACCCTGCTAGACCAGGTAGCAGAGCTCTGCCTATAAGGAAGCAACAGGCTCTGGGAAGCAGAATAGAGTAGGCAAGAGGAAGGGAATGAGCTGGGGAGAAGAGAGGAAGAAAGGGGAATGGAGAGCCTTGGATGTACTAGGAGCCCAACTTGACTACACCATGGGGTATATGAGTATGGGGCGGGGAGGGAGGGGGGGAGATTGACTGAAGGAAGGGTCCCCTCCCACTGGGGCCTAACTATCCCATCACCTGTTACATTCAGTTTCCAAGAGAGCTGGAGTGGTCTGGAAAAAGTACAAGAAAGGATTCCTGGAAGGAGTAAGGCACTCAGGAAAGGGGCCTGAGAACTCTGAGCCTGCTCGGGGCACCAGGTGGGCCTCCAGTGCCATCTCAGCTCTAGCCTCTTTCCCCTCATTCAGGTGGCTTTCTCCAGGGAGCAATCAATCCAGGGAGGGCCTAAACAGACGGCCCACCTAGGCAACTCACTAGGCCAGGCCTGCTAGGAGGTAAGGAGGGAGGAGAGAGAGGCAGCACAATAGTCACTGGGTGCCCACTGTCCGTTGAGGGATGCAGCCTTCGAGCTCCAGTGCCTCTGGCCAGCCCTCGTATTTGTTGGTGTTTTTGCTATTCTTCACATGCTGTGAGGCAATCATGAGGAAAGAGAATGATGGAGAAGGATGGGACCACTCAGTAGCTGAAGGCACAAGGCTGGGTTCTCTCCCATTGCAATCCAGACTGTCATTCCTAATTAGCAGGTGGGCCCAGGACAACTTATGTTACCCTCTCTGAGCCTGTTTCCTCCTCTGTAAAATGGTCTTCACTTTGGCCTACTTTCTAGGGGAGTTTAAGAGTGGGAGAGGAGGGGGAATCCATTCCCTTGGGCCCAGACTCTGTCTACAGTGGGGTAGGCCCCCTGGCCTAAAGAGTGAAAGAGAGCATTGTCCACCTTTCCCCACCTAGGGGCATTCTGGGGGAAGACCCCTACAGACCTGCTCAAAGGGGCTCTTGTCCTGAACTCCTTTGGCACCAACAAACACCCAGCTGTCCCGAAAGGCCAGTTCCTTAGCATTTGTGCTGCCCAGCTCACTGAAGATTTTCCTGGTTTCATCATTCATCCTGTAGCAGAAAAAGAAAGGAATCTGGGGGTGGGTGGGTTGGGGTGGAGATGGGGAACCAGGCTGTAAGGAGGGGAAATGAGGACAGAGAGGTGTCAAGAGCTCCGATCAGAAGCTTCTTACTTGGTGGCTGGGTCATCATAGGAAGCCACAAACACCAGTGTTCCTTCATGGAGTGGCCGGATGAATTTCAGCAAATCATTGACATCTAGAAAGGGAGGAGAGCAGAGATACCTGCAAGATAATGTCTGAGCTCCAGCTCAGGGACCTTAGAGGACACCTAGTGGAGCCTCCTACTGGAGAAGTGAAGGAAGTGGCATTTGGATGAACCCGAAGACCAGAGTAGATGACAAAGGCCAGATCTGAAGCCAGGCTCCTCCTGGAGCTCCCTTGGGGAACTCTTCCACAAGAGTGCCATGACTACTTGCACCCTTTGCTGTCTGGTCCCACTGTTCTACATGTGCACCAGGATGCCTGAGACACAGGCCCCATTTGAACACATTGCTATCATAAAAGCACTTTTATGGTAGCAGAGAATCAGAATATTGTGGTACCTAAATTTAATGGTGCTTCATCAGCAAGAAACAATTATTCCGAGATTTGTATGAGCTGGCAGAGTCAAAACAATGCTCAACTATCAGAGGAATGGAGAAAAGATCTCAGGAAACTGAGCTTTAGCAAGTGAAAAGCCCACCAATGCTTCCAGACAGTATAAAGTGATACCATGGCCCTTCTCTTGGCAGAATGTGGCCTACACCAGCAGGTGACAGTCACTGGGTGTGTTTGCTTAACTGCTTTTCTGTAGCCCAAAACAAGGGAGGATTCAATTGCAAAGAGGTGGAGAGGAGACTTTTCTAGAAAGTATTATGATGTAAAGACTAAAATGTAAATGGAAAAACTACTGAGGTTAAAAAAAGATATCAGCAAAATGTATTTTCAAGAACTGGCTATCCTTACATCAGAGGAATCCAAAAGGAAAGACAAAGAGACAGTGTGGGGCGGTCTCCCCTCCAAGCTACCCAGAGCTCCTAAGGAAGGATGGTCAGAGCTATGGAAGTGAGACTTGGGAAGGACCCAGGGCTGGCCTCACTTGCTCTGGTCTCACTCACCTCCAGCCCACATGTCAAAGGATCTGGCCTCAAGGAGTTCCCCATTCACTCCTGCAATGGAAAGGTGGAAGGATTAGGGCACTGGACACCCCTGAGGGTGTCCACAAACACATCCTTGCATCCCCCAGGGGAAGTATCCTGTGGTCAAAGGGCTTTAAGGACTGCCAAGGCCAAGCTGAAATGGCTAAGACAAAGACTAGGAACTAATGAGCCTTCCTTCAGAAGATGTGGAACCCAGGTTTTAGACCTCTCAGGAAGGCTCAGCAGCAAATACTTGTGAGAAACAAATCTTCACTGTAGACCCTAGGGGAGAGTAGGAAGAAGGGATACCCAGGACTGTCAAAGGCAGTGAGTGGTCAGAACTCTCTTGGCATTCATATCCAATACAACTAAGGAACAGCTGTGGGTGGACTTGCTAATCACCTGTGCCAAATGGAAGCTGGTATGGACTGAATGTAGTTTTACTAGGACAGTGATACAGCATGGTCGGGAGAGCCTTTGGAGAAGATTCTAGAACCCTGTCCCCTGTCCCTGGCCTAGAACTCTCCAGACAATCCCCTTTTCCCTCCAAGCCAGGTCCTTTTCATTCCTAAAGGCTAAGCTCCAAAGCCATCTCTGATGGCCTTGGCATTCTAGAACTTCTCATCCTTGCAGTTGACCAGCTCGAAAATCCCATTCTGCCTTATAGTCAAGAGCATTCATGTCCAAGCCCACTACTAGCCTGGGAGTTAGCTGAGAAAGGCCTCCCCCTCTCAGCACAAGGAAACTTGAAGGCCTGACCCCAGCTGGCACTTAGAGAATTCAATCCAACCCAATTTTATGAAACATCTTTTGTGAAACATTTGTGCAGACTGGAGGCCAATCTCTCCATTCTCCTAATGGAGCTTAGTCTAGTGAGTGAATCAATAAATCCAGCAATTCCTTTGTTTCTGCACTCATTAGACCAGGAGCTCCTTGAGGGCAGAACAGTGCTTTTGCCTTTCTTTGTATCCCAGGTTTAGGAAGTTATCTCCAGTTGTACTGATCTATATCTTACCACTGGACCTCTAGCTCCAGAGGACAAAGTGAGGCTGGTGACTTTGCAGGTCACTTCCTCACTTAAATCCAATTCACCTGCAAGTCATCAACTTCTTGATGTCATGGTCCTCTTTAAGAATGAAGGACAAACAACAACAATCCCTAATTTAGCCCAATGCCTGGTACATAGTAGGGGCTTAATAAATGCTAAGTAACAACCAAACTATGTCAGTGGCAGGGAAGAGAAATGAGTCCTGAGTTTTTTCATGGGATCCAAGAACCAAACAACAGGCTAAGAGCTGGTTGGAAAGGCAAGGAGGCAGCAAGGTCTGGAGGGACTCACTCATCTTCCACAATCCTGCAATGTTAGAACCATGTCAGCTGGGAGGAGCTTCTCAGAGCCTCTCCCCTATAGCAACTCTGCCTTAGTGCTCACCATTGGAATCATTTGTTAGGGTGGGCCCCTAACCCCAATCCAATCTTTTGGTTGACACACTGTCAGGGCCTATTTGCTAGTTTACACTGTGATTACCAGGCTTTGAAGATTGCACCTCCAGCCCCCATTCTCATTTCTTAGGAATCAAGGAGAGGGCTGTACTAGGCTGTCAAGGAGAAGGGCATGAGGACCAGGCAAGCCATTCCTGAGAGGGGAGAAAGGAAAGGGCTTCAGAGCTTTGATGAGATGAGGATGGAGAGGTAATGAAGATATCCCAGCCTCATCTGTTATTGAGAGAGGCTTGTGAGCCACAATCTTCAAAGGGGAAGGATTGGCCCATCAAGGGCCTGGCAATCATGTGGCCTACACAGATCCCAGGGGAAGATGGGAGTGAATTTGTTTTGGATTTTAGGTAAAGCCTGTCATATACCCTCTTGTTATTCCAAAGCACTGGAAGGGTAACTAAGGGCCCAGTGGAGATGCAACAAAATGAGCTGGACGGCAACATTCTAAGGGCTGTCCCAGAAGAGTGCAAGAGCTAGAAGGATTTTGAGGGAGACCCTCCCAACTGTAACTGTCAGAGGCAATGGCCCAAATGATACATATGAAGTAGCATGTGGGGGCTGTGAAGGCATGCCTCAGACATAGGAGAATAAGGAAAGCAAATTATTGGGGCGGGGGCTCTCTCCCTTTCACAGGTTCACATACAGGATCTGTTTCCAGAGCCTGCCAAGTCCAGAATAGAGTGGGCTATGGACTCACCATTTACCAGGGCAATGTTCAGCCCACGTCCGACATTGTCCTTTACACTGCTCATTAGCCTGGGGAACAGAATGGTAACACCTGTGATGGGGGAATAGGGAGAGGGAGAAAACCTGTTCCTCTCTTTGCCCCTTAACTCTCCCCACTCTGGGCACCATTCTCCCTCTTCTCCATCACTCCACTCCCTTCTTCCCACCACCCTGGGGACCTGTCCCTCAATTTTCTCACATCTTATCCTCAAGGCAGATCTTGGGTCCGATGACATTGGCGGCCCCACTGACCACACGGAAGGCCAGGTGCTGTTCAGGACATGGCTGGGGCAGGCCACACTTAAACTTCCTGGCCCGGGGCTCTGGGCAGAGACAGTGGTGCAGTGTGGTCAACTAAAGGGCTCAGGGACAAGGAACAGAGATGCTTACTCAGCTGCCCCAGCCTCAACAGTCTCAATAGGGCCAGGATCCATGGCAGGTGTTGGCAGCACCAGGAGCAGGAAAGCAGAGGGTCAGGGAAGAGAGAGTGCCAGCAAGAAAGAGACCTCCAAATACAGGAAGGACCTGGAGTGAGGGAGGCAGCAGGCAGGCCAGAAGACTAGGGTAATGAAAGATAGGTAGAAAAGGGAATAGTGGGGAAGGGGCAGGGGTTGGGCCTGGGTAGGGCATGGAGAGGAAAAGGGTGCTGACTGATCCCTGCCCAAAGTCCCTTGAAAGCTGGCCTGCTACTTCTGATGAGGTGAACACAGCTGGATGAAAGAGCCTCCCACACCCCTGCCCCTCTGCCCCCACCCGACTGGGTTTGTTGGAGGACGCTGACATTCTCTCTGTGCCCCATCAAACTCACGCAGACACACTCACTGTCATGTCTGGCAGGGCGGCTGGCCTCAGGGCTGGGCTGGACAGACCATAGGGAGAAGGCCCTTTCTGCTACTGATAGGAGAAGAGAAACAGGGAGGGATAGCAACAGAGAGGACAGGATGGGACAGTCTGTGAAATGGTTTGGGATAGTGCTAAAGGCAAGTAATGACTGGTAGCAGGGAACAAGATGACAAGCAGTAGGGGGCCACAGAGCACAAGCAGGAAAGGGCAGTCAAGGAGGCCCCACCCCTGAATCCTAGGGCAGAGACAGAAGGTGGAAAACTGGGCATGTGAAAAGCGGGCTCCTAGAACACTTCTGCCCTTGATGCCTCTGGACTCGAAAGGACAAGATGCCTATTTAGGGGCTCAAGAGAAAAGAAACTCATGGCTTCTCACAGACCAGCACCCCAAAAAAGGCCAATTCAAAGAGCCCCCAGGGGCCTTTCCAGTGTATCTGATGTGGCCCCTGGTTTCAGCCCTCCTCATGCTGAGAGAAGAAAGTAAGAGCAGTTTCCTCCTTCTCTTTCTAGCCATCCATTAAATAAGTCCACTGGGGCAGAGGGGGACATTCCTGGGGCACATGAGAGAAGACAGTGCAGGGAATCTGAGCTGCCACCCCATGCATCACAAGAGGAGAAAGAATGCAGGGAAGGGGCCACATACCTACCTGTTGTCACTGCATTCTCAGGACCTGCAGAAGGGGGAAAGAGAAGGAGCAGTGTCACCCCAAATAGGAGTGGGTCCTCCCCCTGCCTGCTGAGTAGCCAGAATGGCTCCCCCTCTCCCAGATTATACAGCTACCCCTTGTGGAGGCTAAATACAAGATACACCAACTCACAAATTTTACTTGGGTCTTTTGAGCAGAGCCTTATTGCTCTTATTTGAGACACATTCGAAATGACCTGCTTAGTCGGTTTCCTAGACCCTGTTGGATTGGGGATAGGGACTAGCCCTGGGATTTCAGTGATATAAAGAACTCCCTGGAAATGCTCTCTACCAAGGCCAGTGGACACTTTCTTTTCAACTCAGTCTTAGAGAATTGCCTAGAGAGGTAATGTCCAAGGGTCCAAGGGGAGAATCCTCTGCCTACAGCTAGATATTTAGGGAAGAGACAGGAAAAATGTGAAGGGCCTGATTTAGGGGTGGGGCTTAAACCAGCTACCTAAGCAGACCCCAGGGGAAAGGGAAGGAGGGTTCAAGAGTATAGAGAGATGCACTCACTACTGAAGAGCTGCTGTAGCCGAGAGAAGCCACTCCCATGTGTCCCCAGGAGAATGCTGCCCATGATCCAGGTGAGGCCAGCAGTAAGAATCAGCACCACAATGCGCAGGGGGCCTAGAGAGATCCAGAGAGAGCTGCTCAGGGGCAGGAGGAAGCCCTAGGGCCAGAGCAGAAACAAAATCTGACTGGAGCTCCAAAGTCCTCTAGGCCAACCCAAACCTGAACAGGAATGGTCCTCAACCAGTGCTGTCTCAGCCTGAAGACTTCAAGATGTGCAGAAATTACTATCTCTTCAGGCAAATCCTTCTGCTTTCACACTCTGGCACAAAATTTTTCTTTATATTAAGCAGAAATCTGTCTTTCTGTACCCCAACCCCCACCCCCAGGTCTGCCCTTGGGAGTCAGGTAGAACAAGGCTAATCTCTTTGCCACCTCAGATCCTGGAATACATAGATCCTATCTCCTGAAGGTTAAACATCTCTAATTTCTCCAATGTATCTGGGCTTGGACAGTCTAAGCCTCAGTCCCTTTGGCATCCTAGCTGCCTCCCTTGGAGCAGGTCCAGCTGGTTGGTGTCTTTTTGGAGGTGTTATGCCTAGAAGGGAACACAGGACTTCAGATGTGGTCAAAGCAGAGGGGCTATCCCCTTCCCTCTTCCAGTCACTGTCCATCTGTCATGGAGAACCAAGAGCATACTGCTTTTGGGGGCTACCATTTACCCTGCCAACCTAACTGACAGACCCAGATTGAGACACCCAGGCCTGCCTTTAGCCACACAAATGACTTCCCACATTCTGTACTGGATTTCTGTGAACCTAAATGTAGGACTTAATATCATCCTTGAGAAATTTCATCTTATTCAAGCAGCACCAAATACACATACACCCACACTCCTCACACACACAGTGCCAACAATGCAAATGGAAGGAAAACAAGAGAAACTTAAAACTGCATAAGTCAAGCTTGGCCCGGAGGAGAAATGAGAAACAACTTTCCAAGACTATATAAATTGCTGAGAAGATGCAGAGCCTGATTGGTAGGAGTTTCCTGCCCCTTTAGCTATGTGCAGGACAGTGTGGCAAGGCCCTAGAAATAGAAAATCAAAGCTCCTGTGAGCAGGAAATTCCAGATCTTTTGCACAGGACCTTCTGGTTAATGGTTCAGAAAGGACTTGGCTGGATCATCTAGAGTTCAGTTTCTTTCATCAATCATATCCATAATAATAATGATGCCTAGTATTTATTTGTGTGCCACCCACCCTTGGCCAGGCTGATCTCCTTTCATAATAATACCGGGGCACAGGGATGGCGACGAGGAGATCCCAGCTTTGCTTGGGAAGCCGGGGCACATACTCTTGGAGGTCTTTAGTGAGAGGGGCCATGAGAGAGGCTCGGATCTCTCTGGCTGTTGTTCCTTGTCTCCCTTCACTCAGAAAGGCCCTCTGTAAAAAGGTCCTGGATTGAAGAGCAAACTGAGGAATTTCCTGATTCATTTCACACTTGCTCCGTTTCCTCTGCAATATCCCAGCTCTTTCCCCCTGACTTTTCTAGCATCGATTCCTCGGTTTCCATCCTGTCTTTACCGTCCATTTTGGTCTCCTCCACTCGTCGAGGAGCGGTGGCCTAGAGCGCTCTTGCAGTCCCCCTCAGGGATCCAGAGGTGCAGCCCCCAGGGGTTTGCGTACCGGTACCACCACATCCACCCCGCAGGTGATCCCGGGTTCGGATCCTGCACAGCCCCCCAAGGCAGCCCAGGGTAGGCGGGTCTCCTCCCGCCCCAGCGGACAGGGCTTCGGCGGCCGCGAAAGGACCCTCGGAGGCGGCCCCCGAGTGTAGGCCTCGGAGCCTGGGACGTCTTCCTCGGCTGCCAGCACCGGGCAGCGCTTCCCAACCGAACACTACCCGCACCAGCCCCCCATGCCTTTGCACAGGTCGGCCCTCACGCCTGGAGGGCCGTCCTTCCTCCCCTCAGAGGCCTATCTAAATTCCTAGCACCCTCAGATGCAGCCCCAGCGTCCTTCTCCCGCCCCCCCCCCAACCCCTAGCTTCCTCCTACCTGCCACCCTCATGGCTCCGGGGGCGTGCGCGCGCGCGCGCGCGTGGCCGTGAGAGAGAGACAGAAACAGAGAGAAAAAGAGAGAGACAAAAAGAGAGAGACAGAGAGACACAGACACAGACAGACAGACAGAGACAGAGCATGCGCGGGCCGGTCACAGCTGTGACTCGAGTTGCTGAGGAGAGAGAAGGGGGAAGGGGCGGGCCCAGAGGCCATAGCACCGCCTTTCCTGGTCTGAGGGTGGGAAAGCAGCTAGCAGGGGACTGGAGAGGAGCGGGCAAGTCCAGGCAGCCTCCCCGCCCACCTGGGCGAAGCTTGGAGTAAACCACTCCTGAACAAGGCTGGCGCCCTGTCCGCACTCACGCCGAGCCAAGGTGCCTTGCGCAGGCTCCGCGGCCCGGCCTGGCTACACCGCACTCTCTCTTCCCCCTCTCCCTTCTCTCCTCCTCCCCTCCCCCCTTCTCTTTTCCCCCTTCCCCCTCCCCCCTCCTCCTTTCCCTTCTCCTTCCTCTCCTTCCCCCCCACACCCACTTCCCCAAGCCGTGGTGCTCCGTGCAAGTAGACGGTTTTAGGCTCCCAGGAGTCCTCCTGCCCTCCCACTCAGGAGCAGACCCAACCCAGTAACTGGGCTTCAGAGGGCTAAGACAATCGCTTACTCCAGTACCCTGAACTTAAAGCCCCAGTGGTGCCTTTAACCCCTTTCCTCATTATTAGTTGCAGGTAACACCTTTGCATTTATTAAGGGCCCATCATATGCCCGACAGGGTGCTAAAAACTTTAGAGATATCATCTCACTTGATCCTTACAACCTTGGGAGGTAGGTGCTATTGTGATCCCTATTTTATGGGGAAACTGAGGTGAAGTAACTTGTCCAGGGACAAGTGAGTGTCACAGCTAGTGAGTGTCTGGAGGCAGATATGCAATGATTTGCATCAGGTTTTAGCTGACTCCAGGCCCAGTGCTCTATCCACTGCCATATACTGAGAAATAGTTTTTAGAAGGGGTTATTTACTTAAGGCGGTACAATAAGAATATTTGATATACAGCATCCCAATAATTTCCACTTCCACCCCCCAAAAGAAAAACCTAAGTGTTGAGGTTTGGCGGTATAAATGATGAGGTGAAAGGGGGGAGCGAAGTCATCGGGAAGAAATTTGCTCAAGCTGTCTCCAAATCAAGTAAAGGCATTCCTTCTGGGTAACACACCAAACAGGCTCCTCCCCTCCAAGGAAGAGCACAGGGGAGATGCAGCTAAGGGAGGCAGCTCCTTAAGAGAGACACCCCCACCCCAACCACGAGAAGTTAGGGATTCTTATAAAGGAAAACCTGTCATGGGCAGGGAGGTGAGGTAACACCTCACATCAGGAACAGAAAGGCAGACAGAAAGGTGAAGTAACCAGAGACAAGTAGGCAAGGGGGAGGGGGAATGTAGCTTAGAGTTTCTAGCATATTTAGGCACATCATTATTCCATTGTTCAGCCCATTAACTCAGGATGGAGGGGCCCCTGTTTCCCTACTTCATTGACCAGCCTACTTGAAACTCATTATCTCTTAAAGTGGTGTTTGCTGCCCAACATCTCCAGGAGAAATGCCAGGAGCAGAACAAAGGTCTGTACACAACATTTGTACATCTGACCAAGGCTTTTGATACTGTTACTCACCATCCACACATGGAAGCATTGGTTACAGCAAATGGAGACGTTTTGAATGCTGTGGATCAGTTTACTTACCTTAGTAGTATACTTTCCAGGGATGGATACATTGGTGAGGTTGACATATGCATTGCCACAGCTAGCTCAGTGTTTGGTAGGCTCCAAAAGAAAGTATGGGAGAGAAGAGGTATTAGATTGCCCACCAAACTGAAGGTCTGCAGAGCCCTTGTGCTGACCTCATTGTTGTATGCCTATAAAACCTGGACAGTCTACCAGCACCATGCCAGGAAACTAAATCTCTTCCATTGGAATTGTCTTAGGGAGATTCTCAAGATCACCTGGCAGGACAAGGTACCAGACACTGAGGTCCTTACTCAAACTAAACTGCCAAGCATTCAAACTGATTCAGAGAACACAACTCCAATGGGCTGGTCACATTGTTTGAGTGCAAAACGTATGCTTGCCAAAAAGACTGTTTTATGAAGAACTCACACAGGCCAAGTGTTTACTTGGTGGCCAGAAGAAGGAATACAAGGGCATTCTCAAGCTGTCTCTCAAGAACTTTGGGATTGATTGTATAATATGGGAGACACAGGCACAGGACCACTCAGCATGGCATGCTGGCATCAGAGAAAGTGCTGTGCTCTATGAGCAAAGCAGAATTGAGATATCTCAAAGGAAACACAGGATGTGCAAGGATCCACCCCAAATGGTCACACTGACTCTTTGTGCCTGACCTGTGGTAGAGCATTCCAAGCTCATATTGGTCTGATCAGCCACAGTTAGACACATTGAAACTTGACTCAACATAGTGATGTCACTTTGATCTTCTTTGGGAATGAAGGACAACAACCAATCAACCAACCAAGTGATACTTGAGATAAAAGGCTTCTCATTAACCTATCTATTTGAATTTCATCTCTAAGTAACCATTTTCCCACAAGTATATACAGAATACAAGGGAAAGTAGGCTCAAGCCTAGAGAACACAATATCCCAATGTCTTTAGCTGGAGTGTCAGTTGTTAACAGTACCTGGAATGGGCCTTTTTTTTTTTTTTTTTTTTGCTTTTTGGAGGGGGGAAGATAGGGGAATTGGGGTTAAGTGACTTGCCCAAGGTCACATGGCTAGTTTTTGTGTTAAGTGTCTGAGTCTGGATTGAACTCAGGTCCTCCTGACTGCAGGGCTGGTGCTCTATTCACTGTGCCACCTAGCTGTCCCATGAGCTTTTTTTCTGGGGCAGTTTTTGAAGGAGTGTTCCTTCTAGTAGATCTGCTTTTTAGGTTCCAAGCCACTTGTAGAAGTTTTCTAGGTAATGTTGCTTAAACCTAGCAGTGATAAGACTTAGTAAAATTTAGTAGGGCCTTGACAAAATATAATCACATGGGCTTTCCAGTTATTAGTTCATGTGAGGAAAACCTGTTCAAACCTTATGTGGTTAACCTTATAAACATCAGGGCTATAGGAAGAACATCAAATTAGACTACCTTAACTCATCTGAAAGTTTAGAGAGTTTCAGTCTTCCCATATCACCAGTCCAGATTTCAACTCACAAAGTTGAGTCTTCTTGACTTCAGGTCCAGCACTCTATCCACTGTGCCACTTAGCTGGTCATGAAGGGAATAGGTAGCATTTATTTGCTCTTTACCTTTTCATTCTCAATAAAAAAAATCATGACTTAAAAGTTTGACAACTCATTAAAACAATTCTATATGTGAAAGCCTCAATTCAATTTGAGACTTTATAAACAATTACTAGAACATCCAAAGATAATTACTAAAATGCATTCAAAACATACATAGTTAGACATTAGTATGGATGGATATAAGCATCTGTGAATATTCAACTAAGTCTGAAAGAAGTTCATTAGTTCCCTATTATTTGACTTTTTCCTTTGTTTTTCACTGGCACAACAGAAGTTCTAAGGCTACTAATACAATTTCAGCTATCATGAATCCTTTAAGCATATTCTTTTTCCCATTGAAAACATTTGAAAGATAATCATATATGTCTTAGTTCATAAATGAAAACAGCCTAATCTTATTGATTTTCCCAAAATGAAGTCATGACACATTTTTATCCTCCCCTGTCTCCCCCACCGTCCAGGATATATATTATCCCCACATCATTCAGAAAAGATGTGATATTGTATGAACCTAATTTTATACATGGATATATAACTATTAAACCAGTGAGCAAGGAGATGGCAAGTCTTAAGAACTGATTTTCCCTAATTGCCTGGATTAAGAAGTTGTGACAGACATTCAGATACAAGAAGCAAGAGATGCTTGAGAAGGTAAACAGGGAAAAGAAATCACTACGAACTTATCAAAGTTGAACTATTTACATTCCTACAGGGAAAAACGATAACTGTAACTGATGAAACTTTTCTCAGTATGAAAATAGTTGAAGAAGGGTATATGGGCATATGAATACATATGTGAATGTGTGTATATATGTTTTCAGGTATACATAGATAGAGGGCATAGGTCAATTTTAATAGGAAGGGATGATACTTAAAAGGTGAGGTTAAGAGGTGAGAGAGGAATGTGGTGAGGGGGAATGGGGAGAGACAATGGGGTGAACTGTCTCCTGTAGAGGAGGCGGGGGAAAGTGGTTGCAGGGGGGGAGGAACAGGAAGGCAAAAAGGCAAAACATTATTCTCATTGAATTTGGACTAGGGAGAGAATGACATGCATACTAAATAGGGTGTCCCCCCCTACAGGAGCATGGGGGGGAGGTGGTTGAGCGGAGGGAAGTTGGAAGCACCCACTTTTGAAAAGGGGCAGGATCAAGGTGGGGAGTGGACCAGGTGGGAGATGGGATGGGAGGGAGGGAAATATAGTCAGTCTTTTACAATATATCTACTATGGTAATGATTTGCATAGCTACACATGTACAGCATATACTGAGTTGATTATCTTCCTTTTAAAATCAAATGTTTTTAAAAATATATAAATAGGGGCGGCTAGGTGGCACAGTGAGTAGAGCGTCGGCCCTGGAGTCAGAAGGACCTGAGTTTGGTGTTTATATATATATATATATATATATATATATATATATATATATATATATATATTATATATATATATATATATATATATATATATATATGATTAATACTATTTTGCATATAATTGCGAGATAAGATGTGCAGGCATTGGGGCATGGGGATTCACCTCACCCTACTGGAAAAGTGGAAGGGGGTATGGGAAAGAGATGGGAAAGAGCAGATTGTTATTCTGGCGTGGTGGGTGGGGGGAAAAATGGGGAAAAAATTGCAACTCAAAATCTGATGGAAATGAATGATGTAAACCAGAAGTTAATAAAGCATTTGAAAAAAAAAAAGAAGCTATGACAACTTTTGATCACAAATTCATAACAGTGAAATCAAATCAAAGCAATAGCATTCTTTATATTTGTATCCCATTATAGCACTTCAGAGATGCTTAATGATTGTAACAATAAGATCAATTGTAGAACATTTACAATTTTCTTGCAGTGTCCAGAGAAATTTGCCATTAAAGGAGAATAAAGGACATGATTATAAAAAATAGCAAGTCAAGACTATTCTCTCAGGCCTAAGCCTAAAGTCACAGACTGATCTATCATAACTAGACCAGAAGAAGACTCCCTTAGCACTGTTTCATTTCGAGTCAAAGCCATAGATAACTTCTGGAACAGGCAATCATGCAAGAGTTTCATATTATTCACATAATATCATAACCAGGCTTAGAATCAGCCAGGTGGGTTTAGAAAGGAAATAGCACATTGGGGAAATTGAGTCAAGTCATTACCTTCCTGAGGCTGTCTTCTTAATCTTTACAGTCATCGATAAATACCAGTAGTATTTTCCAGAAGGGACCCTCTCTGAGCAACTCTTGGCATTTCTCTTGAATGATGGAGTATTGGCTTAATAACAATCAGTCAGTTATATTTGAATTCAAAACTGAGGGCAAATCAAATTAAAGTTCTACCTCACATAGCAAGTTCCATTACTTACAGTTTAGAGCAGAGTTCAGTTGTTATTTATGTTGTAATAAGAGATGGTTAACAATAAATAACAATTAATAAAAACATTTATTAGCAGTACTAATTAAGGTCTTTTTAAAAGGATCTACTCATATTTTTCATTTTCTAGTGCAAATACATCCTGATGTTAAAGAATGTTAAGAAGAGGGGTGGCTAGGTGGCGCAGTGAGTAGAGCGCCGGCCCTGGAGTCAGACCTGAGTTCGGATCCGGCCTCAGACACTTAACCCACACAAACAAAAACCTAGCCTTGTGACCTTGGGCAAGTTACTTAACCCCAATTGTCCTAAAAGGGGCGGCTAGGTGGCGCAGTGAGTAAGTGCACCGGCCTCGGAGTTGGGATGACCCGAGATCAAATCCGGCCTCAGAAAATGAGCACCCACACATAAATAATGACTAGCTGTGTAACCTTGAGCAAGTTACTTAACCCCAATTGCTTAAAAAAAAATGTTAAGGAGAAATTAAGAAAATATTCACATTCTGGGCTTTTATACATAAGGTGAATATGTAATATGTAATAGTTCTTTCAAAACCCAAAACATAAAAGGAACTGGCTACTGTTAGCTTGGATATGTTAACATTGCATTAACATTAACTTCTAAGGTAAAAAAGAAAAATCCTTTTAAATTAAGACCTGTTGAGACTTAGTTGGCTCAAAGATATAACATTAATACATACTATTCTAGGTGCAATTTCACAATTTTCATCATCAATAGTCAGACAGTTCATCATAGAAATCTATACTCCTATTACTGTAAGCAAACAAATCATTCTTCACTTTGATTTTGAGTTGGGGAGAGGGCTCAGTACCTCTATAAAATACTGTCCTAAATCACTAGCCTCAGATTAGAATTTAAAAAGCCCTCATTTATATACCCCTTTACTATGGCTTCCTCTTTTACAAAGCTGATCAGGTTTTAAGATCTGTAAAAGTTTAGTGGTTCTGGCTAAGCCTCTTATAGACAAGGAGACTTCCCAAGTAAACAAACCCCAGCACACCCATTTAAATATTACTGGTGGTGATAGCCAGGACACTGCCTTCTAGATAAAAGTTTAACAGTTATAAAATCAAAACCAAATGATTATCTCAATAGATTCAAAAAAAGCTTTTTGACAAAATACAGCACCCATTCCTATTCAAAATAGGAGTGAGCATAAGAATAAATGGAGCTTTCCTTAAAATGATAAGTACTACTGATGGGGTGCTTGATGTCTATATTTGTAATATTAGTTTATAACATCAGTCTGTAATATCAGTTTGTAACATCAGTTTGTAAAACCAGCCTGTAAAATCACATTTCCCCTTCCCAGCCTCAGAGCATTAACTCTGCCCCATCCCCCTGCCAGCACTCTGCCCAGCAACAACTCATGAACTGTTTATCTCTGCTTGAATCAATAACAAGCTACCTATGACTCTTTCACTAAACCATCTATAAACATTTTAGCTTAGGCAAATGTTATCTCCCCCTAGTATAGTGGCCAGCTGCACCCATGAATCCTTCAATGCCCTATATGTAGGTTAACTCCTTAACCAATTATACCCATACTGAGTCTCCATTAGCCTTGGTTCCCAACATCCATCTTGTCAAACATGACACTGATGGGTGGCAGAATAGGCACTTCTCAGTCAGCCCTGACCACTGGCTGACTTAGTGACATTTCAGGCCTAAAACCACACCCCCAGGTAGCTCCCCGCCTTGGGCTATTTCCCAGTGAATTATGGGCAATATGCATGTGCAGTTGATAATAAAAGTGCATGTTCCTTTGAGCACTGACCACTCCTTAACTCCTCCCTAATCCCACCCTTACTCACCTAGTTAGCATAATTGACACCTGATTTACTACTATGACTCCTTAAAAACTATGCCTGTGTAAGGTTGCAGGTTCCCTAAGAACTCTTGCCTGCTGTAAAGTGTAACAATAAACTTTTACAATCTTGACTTCAAGATTGCTTGAGCCTAGTGAATTCCTTCAAGACTCAGGGACTCTGGTCATTGATCTTGATTGGAGCCCTGTAAAACCTATTGCCACCCCCACCCCATCACTATCTATCTAAAACCATCAACAAGCATTATCTGTAACTGACAAGCCAGTAGCCTCCATAATAAGATTAGGGGTGAAGCAAGGATGTCCATTATTATTATTCAGTATTGTACTAGAAATGTTAGCTATTGAAATAAGAGAAGTAAAAGAAACTGAAGGAATTAGAATAGGCAATGAGGAAATAAAACTCTCACTCTTTGCAGATAACATGATGGTATACTTGGAGAATACCAGAGAATTAAACTAAAAACTAGTTGAAATAATTAGCTAGCAAAGTTGCAGGGTATAAAATAAACCTACATAAATCATCAGCATTTCTATATATGACAAGCAAAGCCCAGGAGTAAGATATAGAAAGAGAAATTCCATCTAAATTGTCGACTTGAAAGTTTGGTTGAAAGAGACAAACAGGCTATTATATGTTTATTCTCTTAAAGCTAGCAGATACATATACACAGAACCAAAACTTAAATTTTGACTGCCTGATGGAAGGACAGGCCTTTTGTTTTAGAACCATCCCAACTCAGGATGTCTGTGTCCTTCAGATTTATGGTTTCCATACGGTGTTTAACCATAGCATGAGAAAGGAAGTTTCTTAGTTGAATAAGTTGTAAATACAATTGAAGTGCACAAAGGACCAAGACAGAAGATCGCCCCAAGATTGAATTTGAAATGGATTTATTACTGCGGGGCTGTCAGGGTACATGGCTACCCAAATCAGACAGTGGCTTGGCACAGAGAGTGTGCTGGTTTTTAAAGAAGTTCCATAGCCAGGTTACATAAGCTGAAAGTACAGTGATTGGTCAGTGTACATTTGAATTTCCAACTCCCGCCCATGGATCACTTAGGCCAAGGGGAAGGGTGGGGCTTGTGCTTGCTTACAGAACAATTAGGGGAGGGGAAGGTGGAATTGTCTGCTTTACAGATCAATGAAGGGAAGGGGAGGGTGGAGTTGTCTGCTTTACAGATCAATGAAGGGAAGGGGAAAGGTGGAGTCATGTCCAACACAATAAGACAAGACAATTGACAAAGTGTCAATTGAAATTAAGATCCCAGGATATCTGTATTTTCACCTGTATAGTATATGTTCATAAGATACCAAGATAAGAAAAGTCTCACTATTCAAAGCAATGTCTGGTCTCAGACATTCTGTCCTTTAGTGGTTACAAACAGGAAGAATGCTCCTGGTCAGCCTCATCTGGTCTTAAAGTTGCTGACACAAGAAAGAGCATTTTTAGAGCAAAGCAAAGCTTGTCCAGTTGATTAGTTCAGGCTTTGGCCTTTATTGGGGTTCAAATGATCTTAAATTATTATTAAAACAGTTGAAGACAACATATAATACTTGGGAGTCTACCTGCCAAGACAAACCCAGGAAGTATATAAACACAATTACAAAACACTTTATATACAAATAAAGTCATATCTAAACAATTTGAAAAATACAAATTGCTCATGGGTAGACCAAGCTAATATAATAAAAATGACAAATCTGCCTAAATTAATATACTAATTCAGTGCTATAACAATCAAACTGATGAGGTATAGGCTCTGGGAGCCCCTTTGAGCTCTCCTTGAGTCCTTGAGGTACAGGCTCTGGGAACCTCCCTTGGACTCTGATTAAATCATGTCATTTGATGAGGCATATGCATGAGGCAATAAGCCTTACATTGCAGCTGGGCCCAGACCTCTAGCCTAGTTACTAGCCTAGCCCTCCATTGTTCATCTACTTTCCACCCTTGAGCCTATCAAAATATCCAATTCACCCTTGAACTGGCCTAGCCCACCATTGTCTGTAGTCTCTGGGTGGCCTCCCACCCTTAATCACTCATTGACCTCATTAACTCCTCCTGAAGACCCTCCCCAAACTCCTCCCCTAGACCACCCCTAGATTCCTCCCACAATTTTCTGTATATAAGACCCCATCCTGTCTTCATGTTTGTGAGAGCACCATAGAATAGTGAGAGCACCATAGAATGACCTTGCACAGACTTACTCTGTGTCTAATACAAGCGAACTTTTAATAAACTTTATTTTTCTTTGGCTGAGAAGACTTGAGTCGAATTCATTTGGCAGGACCCAGTGTATTGGTATTTTGGGGTCTCCAGAGCAACTCTAACCCTCTTAGTGGGTAACCTCTTCAAAACTACCAAAATTTATTTTATGGAGCTAGAGAAAATAATAACAAATTTTATCTGGAAGAACAAAAGGTCAAGAGTATCAAGGGAATTAAAAAATGGAAGGAAGATGGCCTAGCCATACCAGATCTCAAAGTGGCAATCATCAAAACAGTCTGTTACTGGCTAAGAAAAAGAGTGGTGGATCAGTGGAATTTTTGGAGTTTTCTTGGAAGAGATACTGGAGTGATTTGCCATTTCCTTCTCCAGCTCATTTTACTGTAAATTTTACTGTAAAATTTACATTTTACATTTAATTGAGGAAACTGAGGCAAACAGAGTTAAGTGACTTGCCCAGGGTCACACAGCTAGTAAGTGTCTGAGGCCAGATTTGAAATCAGGAAGATTATTCTTCCTATCTCCAGGCCTGGCACTCTATCCACTGTGCCACCTCACTGCCCACAATATACTGTAAGAAACAGCCATAACAATCTCATCTCATATTTGATAAACTCAAAGATCCAAGCTTTTGGGACAAGAACTCAGTATTTGACAAAAATTGCTGGGAAAACTGGAAAGCAGTTAGGTGAAAACTAGATATGGACCAATGCCTCATACCATACACCAAGATAAAGTCAAAATGGGTACATGATTTAGACATAAAGGATTATTCCCATAAGTGAATTAGGGGAGTATGGAATAGTTTACTTGTCAGATCTATGTATAAAGGAAGAATTTATAACCAAATGAGATAGAAAGCATTATAGGATGTAAAATGGATAATTTTGAATACATTAAATTGAAAAGGTTTTGCTTAAACAAAACCAATTCAAGCTAAAATTAGAAGGAAAGCAAAAAATTGGGAAAAAAATTTATAGCAAGTTTCTCTGACAAAGGCTTCATCTCTCAAATACATAGAGAACAAATTTATAAGAATACAAGTCAGTCCCCAATTGGTAAATGATCAAAGTATGTGAACAGGCAGTTTACAGATATCAAAGCTATCTATAGTCACATAAAAAATGCTCTAAGTCATTAGTGATTAGAGAAATACAAATTAAAGCAACTCTGAGGTACCACCTCACTACCTATCAGATCAGCTAATATGACAGAAAAGGAAAATGATAAATGTTGGAGGAAATGTGGGAAAATTGGGACACTAACGCATTGTTGGTGGAGTGAACTGATCCAACAGTTCTGGAGAGCAATTTGGAACTATGCCCAAAAGGCTATCAAACTGCACATTGCTTTTCACCCAGCAATAACATTACTAGGCCTGTATCCCAAAGAGATAGAAAAGAAGAGAAAAAAGGAAAAAGACCTATATGTAAAAAAATATTTACAGCAGCTCCTTTTGTGTTAGCAAATAACTGGAAACTGAGAGGATGCCCATCAACTGGGGAATGGCTGAACAAGTTGTGGTATAGATTGTGATGGAATACTATTATGGTATAAAGAAATGATGAGCAGGATGTTTTCAGAAAAACCTGGAAAGACTTACATGAACTGATACAAAGTCAAGTGAGCAGAACCAAAAGACCATTGTACATAATAACAGCATTATTGTACAATGATCAACTGTGAATGATTTAGTTATTCTCAGCACTACAAAGATACAAGAAAACTCTGAAGGACCTATGATGAAAAATGCTATCCACTTCCAGAGAAAGAACTGATGGAATCTGAACACAGATAGAAACATACTTAGTTTTTTAAACTTTATTTTTCTTGGTTTTGTATGTGTTTTCTTTTATGACATGACTAATATGGAAATATGTTTTTCGTGACTAAACATGTATAATTTTTATCACATTGCTTGCCTTCTCAATAAGGAAGGAGGGGAGGAAGGGTGGGAGAGAATTTGGAACTCAAAATTGTAAAAAACGAAGGTTAAAATTGTTTTTAATACCTGGAGTCAGGAAGACCTGAGTCTTGGCCTCAGACACAACACTTACTAGCTGTGTGACCTTGGGCAAGTCACTTAACCCCAATTGCCTCAGCCCACCCCCAACCCCCCCAAAAAAAGAAAAAGAGAAAAATCCATACTTATTTTTAAAACTTTTACATTTAATTGGAAAAAAAGAAAATGCTTTTATATAAATTGTATTTTGTTTTTTCCAATTACAGGTAAAGATAGTTTTCAACATTCAGCATTTAAAATTACATTTTCATTAATATTTTGGGGAATGTTTGGTAAACAGATTTCCTTTGCAATGTTATAAATTTCTGCAAAGGGGGAAGATCTTTCCCTTTTATCTCATTTTCTCTTGCATTCACAGGGTGCACATACACACACACAAATGAGATTATATCCTTTTGAAAATTTTGAAACTTTTAGCAGAGTACATCTCCCAGGATAAGTTTAATCAAAGGGTCAGTGGAAGTCCCAGTTTATTGGGAAGGAATTCTAATGAATTGTAGCAATTACAGACATTTGGGAGAGCTGATTTGGGTAAGAAGTTTCCACAATTATCTTAAGCAAAGCGATATTTCAATTTTAAAAGATCCTCCCTGGAGGGTCAAGAGCATTGTATTTTAGTTCAGTCCTGTCTGACTCCCTATGATTCCTTTTGGGGTTTTCTTGGCAGAGATACTGGAGTGGTTTACCATTTCCCTCTCCAGCTCATTTTACAGATGAGGAAACTGAGGCAAGCAGGGTGAAGTGACTTGCCCATACCACAATATTATTCCACACAACTAGTAAATGTCTGAAGCCATATCTGAACTCAGGTCTGTGCACTATGCCACATATTTTTTCAGAATTTAAGAAGATCAGATTTACCTTATTGGGAAAAGATTCTATGAGGAATAATTTAGCTTCAAAATCTACAGGCAATTGACATAAACCAGAATTACCAGAATTTATCTATAAAAGAATTACTAGAACCTGAGGAATCCCATAGATCACTCACCACTCAAGGTGGAATTGAGATTTATATTGTAGTGACTGACCCTTACTGAGGACCCAACGTTTATAATAGACCGGAACAGGACTATCCAAGCATTTAGACAGGGCAGGTAGCCAAGACAGTCCAGTAATTATAAATTATAGATAGTCAGATAGACAAGTCTCTTGCTTATTTGCCTGCAGGAAATAAGGTGAAAGGTCCCAGAGTTTGGACAAATCCTAGTCCTAGCCCATGAATTCATCCAGAAAAAGGAGGGAAGAATAGGCCTTCCTGATAAGACCCCAAAGTTTCAAATCTGAGAAATCACCTCACACCTATCAGAATCACAAATTATGGCAGGGATGAGGGAAAAATAGGTATGCTAATGAACTGCTGGTGGGCCAGTGAACTGGTCCAACCATTCTGGAGAATAAATTGAAACTTTGGGGGCGGCTAGGTGGCTCAGTAAGAGCACTGGCCCTGGCGTCAGGATGACCTGGGATCGGTCCCAGCCTCAGAAAATGAGCACCCACACATAAATAATGACTGGCCGTGTAATCTTGAGCAAGTTACTTAACCCCACTTGCTTTAAAAAAAAAAAAGAAAGAAAGAAAGAAAGGAAGAAACTATGGCCAAGGGGCTGTAAAACTGTGTAGGGTATCTTTGAACCAGTAATACCACTACTAGGTCTGCATCCCATAAACCAGCTTGCCCCGACCCACAAAACAAACAAACAAACAAACAAAAAACCCAAACAAAAACAAAAACAAAAACCGGGGTGGCTAGGTGGAGTCAGGAGGACCTTAGTTCAAATCCAGATTCAGATACTTGACACACTTACTAGCCTTGTGACCTTGGGCAAGTCAACCCCAATTACCCTCCCTTTTCCCCTCCAAAAAGCAAAAAACAAACATACCAAAAACCCCAACAGCTTTGAGTCCCCCTTACCTGAGAAAGGCCTAAAACCTGGATTGGCCAATCAAGAGAAAGACATTTTTGGTCCACTCTTAACCTACCATAATGCTTTGTATGCTCTCTGAGTGAACCCCAAATGCCCCAGACCAGGTGCCTTGAACCATGAATAACTGAATTTCTCGTTTTGTTATTTTATAAACACCATTATGACATGAATGCTTTATGCTCATGTTTATGGCTAACATATATGGAGACTAATTTTGGCGGATGCGGGCATCCTGAGTCAGGAAGAGAGGGAGAAGGAAATACTTCCTTACTCTAAGGAGGTAAAGGCTCCTTCAAACGGCCTTTCTTTGAGCTCATTCTTAGGACTCTCCTGCATGGACCCAGACACATCATCTGCTTTGAGAGAAATGAACATGCACAGGCAGCTTAATTTTGTTTGTCTTTCTTAGAACAAACTCTGTAAGGCTGACCATTATGATGCCGTTTACTCAGATTAGACAGAGATAACTAGAGACTGAACTCTTCCCCCAGACAGCCCTGGGACTAGTCTCCCTGCAAGACTTTTATTTGAAAGTTCCTGTCCTCAACAGGGATGGTAATAAGGTGAAAGGTCTCAGATTTTACACAAATCCTAGTCCTAGTCCTAAATCCCTTCTCTACTCCCGGCTCCTAACATTGAATTCCACTCATTTGTTGTAATCCACATTTTTCTCTCTGAACTGGTTCTGGGGCAAAGGCCACATGCATAGGTCTTCTCTGTAATTCAGATATCCTCTGCAATTCAGTCACATCTAGAGTTGGGTAGGAGAGTTTTCACTGCTGGTTTGCTTAAAAGGCTGGAACAAGCTTCTTCCCTTAAAGCTTGCAAGGGTACCTCAGCTTCAGGACCCTTTCCCTGGTGCCATTTAATTCCCTTCCCCCTCTCTTCTTTTTTTTTTTTTTTGGAGGGCAATTGGGGTTAAGTAACTTGCCCAAGGTCACACGGCTGGGTTTTTGTCTGTGTGGGCGCTAAGTGTTTGAGGCCGATCCGAACTCAGATCCTTCTGACTCCAGGGCCGACGCTCTACTCACTGAGCCACCTAGCCACCCGCCCCCCTCTCCTCTTCTTAAAGGCTAGAGTCCTGATGGGGACTCACATTTCTCAATTTAACTTCATGGGGACCTGCCCCTTTAAATCCAGAACACTCCTAGGAAGACTTGCAAGAGCCAGTTTCCATCCACTCTCTTTGCCCCTTTCTCCCCTACAGGGGCTACAAGTGTCATTCTTGAATCCTTGCAAATTCCCCAACTCCCTTCCTCAGAGTAAGAATAGCCTATTCATGATGGGATTTCTAACAAACCCCCTCCAAGCTTTCGGACTTCCCCTCTCCCTGTCATTATATGGTCAGATTTTGTATACCCTGTTTGTATTTGTCATGGTAACTGTCCGTGTCTGTGGCTCTGTGTTCTAAAAGTATGAGTCTGTTACCATGTAAGATTTAAAATGAAGTCATCAAGAAAACTTCTGAAGGCTGTAAGTAGAGAAAACACTGGGAAAGATCAGCAATTAATTATATTATTATTTTGAGGTTATAGCCAAAAGCAGAACAAATTAAATTATTTTTTGAAAGAGAAAAGCCGGTAAGACTTTTTTTTTTATTGGGGTCCTAACTTTGGCCAGGTTGAGGCTGCAGTAAAAAAGTTAGATATCACTAAAAACATCTTAGCATATTCTGGAGGTTTTGAAATTAATCATTAAGGAGTTTGGAAATTGATCACTTTAAGATTGCAGGAGAAAACTCTCAAGACTTTGGGGGTAATTCCAGGAATTTGCCCCCTGCTAAAACACCTCCTTACAATCCTGATCACTCAGCATTCCCCACTCCTTCTCCCGGAGTCAGGAGGGTATCTCAGTGATGGGGTGGTGGGACCTGGACTCCCCAAAAGACCTAAAATCGTGTCTCTGAAAGTAACCCATACACCACCCCACCCCCCCCATGAGAAAATTTTTCCTTGTTGCTTGGCCTGTCTCTGTAATTCCCTTATCAGAATAGACAGAGGGGTGCCCAGTCCAAGGATTTTTGTCCCTGGCTGGTCCAAGGACTCTTCCCCCTGCCAGATCCCCAAGGTCCACGCTTCTGACAACTCCCTTGGTGTGTGATATACTCCTGACACTTTTCCATCCATAGCTCCCAAAGACACCTGGACCTTTAGATTACCTAATTAGCATCCCTGGCATTCCTTTTCCATTCCCCCTTTCTATATAAGTTCTAGATTCACCCCCATTAGGGTGAAAGTTCCCCAAAGGGGCTTCACCCTCTTCTGTTGGCATGATAATAAATTGTCTCTTGGCTTGAGTGTGTGAATTCATTCCGGGAGACTCTGCCTTGGCATTCTTGGGATTCCAGCACTCCTAACCTCTACACCATAACATCTTCATCAGTACAAGGATTGCAAACAGCCTCATGTTTCCCTGTTACCTCCTCTCATCCCAGATCAGACTAAGAAAAGAGAATACTGGAGAACTGAAAGGAATTCAAGTCACTCTTCCCCGCCTGCCAGAAGGGAGGGCAGCAACCATAGAGGAGGCCCCAAAGACCCTATGCTCCTGAGCATCCTGCAGCCCACCCCTCTAGACAAAGCCTGGGAATATCACCCAGGTTCAGGATATCCTGCCTACCCTGTCCCAGCAGCTGTAAGTGGCCCCAGCCTCACCAAGGTCTGCAGTCATGATGAGGGAAAGGGATGGGGTCAAGCCCCACAGCCAGCATTTCCTGAGCCCCACCACTGGGAATTATCACTACTGGGAAGGCCTTGGCATCAACTGCCCCAGGCCCTAGGTGGTAGCCAGTTGGCAGTATGAGATGAGAAGCCAGTCAGCCTCTGCACTTGGTAAGCTCACCCTTCTCTATTGCAGTGGCCGAAATGTATCAGCTATGTAACTTATGGCAAGCTATTTTATTTCTGTTTGCCAGTTTCCTAATTTATAAAGGGAAAAATAATAATGGTGGTTGTTCTGGGATCAAAAATATAATGATTGTAAAGCGCTTAACACAATGAATAGCATATGCTAGACACTACATTAGTATGATCTCTCTAATGTGATGTCATTGTTCCACACCTGTTAACCTTGCAGTAGTTTCAAAATACCCAGAGTAAGAAGATCAATAATTTCTATATGTGATAATCTGGAGATGCAGCTGATGTCATCGAAAGCTTACAGTTTTGTTATTATTGTATTTCTAAAAGTCTCTTATATTGTAAAATTTGAGAGACCATTATAAGGTAGAAATGGTATTAGACAAAGTAATTTCTTTTTAAAATATATTAATTTATTTTAGTTTTCAGCATTCATTTCCACAAGACTTTGAGTTCCAAATCTTCTACCCATCTCTCCCCTCCCCCCACTCAGATGGCATGCATATTGTTTACCTCTTCCCCCAGTCTACCCTCCCTTCTATCACCTCACCCCCTCTTATTCCCTTCCCCCTTTCTTGTAGAGCAAGATAGATTTCTCTACCCCACTGCCTGTACATCTTATTTCCCAGTTGCATGTAAAAACCATTTTAAAAAATATTTGTTTTTAAAATTTTGAGTTCCAAATTCTCTCCTTTCTTTCCTCCCTACCCACCCCTCATTGAGAAGGCAAGCAATTCAATATAGGTTATACATGTGTAGTTATACAAAATGCTTCCATAATGGTCACGTTGTGAAAGACTAGCTATATTTTCCTCCATCCTATCTGGAGGATCCTCCCTTATTCAACAGGGTCTCCCTAAAGTCTGGACACATAGGAAATCTAATTAATTATGCATATTTTCAAGAAATGAAATTTTCAACAGCATTTTATTTAATTAGCAAATTTTAGCCATGCCAATTTCATAAAAGCTTTCATTAGCTATTGGGGACTATTTTCCATATTAATTAGATTAATTTAATTTAATTAATGAGAATTCCTATGTGTCACCCTATGTTTTCCTATAAAATCTCATTTATGCTAATTAAATACAATATTGTTGAAAATTTCATTAATTTCATTTCTTGAAAATATGAATAGTTGATGAGATTTCCTATGTGTACAGACTTTAGGGACACCCTGTATTTTTTCCTTTGACCCTGTCCCTTTTCAAAAGTATTTGCTTCTGACTACCCCCTCCCCCAATCTGCCCTACTTGCTATCATTCACCACCACCCCTCATCCCCTTCTCCCTTACTTTCCTGTAGGGTAGACAAAGCAATTTCTTTTAAATTAAAAAAAATTTTTTTTTGCTTTTTGGAAGGGGGAGGGCAGACAATTGGGGTTAAGCGACTTGCTGAAGGTCACACAGCTAGTAAGTGTGTCAAGTGTTTAAGGTTGGATTTGAACTCAGGTCCTCCTGACTCCAGGGCCACTGCTCTATTCACTTCACCACCTAACAGCCCCTGACAATGCAATTTCTAATCTGGATTTTGGCATGTGAATTGTGCTTTTAAAAGGATGTGATAGGGGCAGCTAGGTGGCGCAGTGAGTAGAGCGTTGGCCCTGGAGTCAGAAGGACCTGAATTTGGATCCAGCCTCAGACATTTAACACACACAAACAAAAACCTAGCCATGTGACCTTGGGCAAGTTACTTAACCCCAATTGCCCTCCAAAAAAAAAAAAAAGCTAAAAGGATGTGATAAGAACTAGATAATTTGAAACTATGAAATATTTGATGAGGTATATTTGATTATAAACAGGTAATAATAACGATATTTACTATGATAACAAATTTTCATTTGAAATCTTGGCTATTATGAAAATATATATGGTGGTTTAAAGTTGTAGTCTCAGCATATTAATGATGAGATGAGTGATTCTCTGTGCAAAGTGATTTGGAAATGCATTCACCTAAATTGATAATGGGTTTGTTTCCAGTTTTAAAGATATATATTTTTAGGGTTTTGCTGTATTCCTAAATTTTCTTATATTGTGTAATTTGATAAAGAATAGTATCAACTGGGGGGGGGGTAGAGTTAAGATGGTGGAGTAGAAACAAGACTTCTACACCACTCCAGTTCCCACCACCTCCAATTCATGTAAAAAAATGACTCTAGACAAACTTTGGAGCTACAGAAACCACAAAATGAAACAGAGAAACTAACCTCCCATTGAGGACAGCCTGGCAGGCTGCAGGAAGGGGCCAGCACAGTGCTCTGGGAGCCTACCCCAGCCCAGCTAGAGGCTGTTTTAGCCCCAGGGTGGGCCTGAACAGCTACTGGCTAGAGGGACTTCAGATCACCAGCAGTTGTAGCGGTTTGTAGAATTACCAACACATAGATGCTAAGGACAAAGTAAGAGGTCAGTGCATTGTGGACTTTGGGACCTGGGAATTTGGAGTGTGCCAGCTTTTTCCCCCAGGGCAAGAAGCGGTTGATGCCCTACTACCATGCAGCCATCGTCACATGGCAGCTTCAGCTCCTGGCCTCCAGACTGTAGGGAGACCAAGCAACCAGTTTGAGGGGTAATAGCTCTGGCTTGAACCTGATTGGATCTGGTTCACTGGATAGGGTGGAGGTCCTGGGGTGTGTGATTAGCTTGCTAGAGCATGTGGAGGCTTCAGAGAGGGCACCCAACTAATAACTTCAGCAGCTGAGAAAGCCCCAGTGTTTGGTATGAAGCTTCCCTGTCTGGTTGCAGAGTACTACTGTAGCAAAAAGCTCAAAAGTCAAGTAATTGAGTGGCAACATGAGCAAGCAAAGGAAGCAAACCAAGCAGAGCAATCTTACTTTACACTCCTATTTTGGAGACAAAAAGGATCAAAGCATGGAACAGGAAGAAGAAAGTGAAGTCAGAACTTCTGCACCAAAGCCTTCCAAGAAAAATAAGAGCTGTTTACAGGCCATAGAGGACCTTAAGAAGGATTTTGAAAACCAAATAAGAGAAGTGTAGGAAAAATTGGGGAAAAATGAGAATGATGCAAGAAAATTATGAAATGAGAGTCAACAACCTGACTGAAGAAAATAACACTTTGGTGGGGGGAGCCAAGATGGCGGAGTAGAAAGAGCATTTCCAATGTGCTCTGCCCCACACAAATTTCAAACAATGTGAAAGGGGACTCCGAACAACTTCTGGAGCCATAGCACCCACAGAACGGCACAGAGAAGCTAACCTCCTGCTGAGGACAGCCCAGCAGCCCTGCAGGGAGCGGCCAGCGCAGCGCACTGAGAGCAGGTAGCCGAGCCCAGGTCCGAGGTTTTAGCCCCATGGCGGCCAGGCCTTCAGCCAGCTGGAAGGACCCCAGAACACCAGCAATTGTGGCAATTCCAGAATTATCAGCACAGATATGCCTAGGACAAAGTGAGAGGTTAGTGCCCTATGGACTTTGGGACCAGTATTTGGGGAACGTGCGGCTGCCTCCCCTGGGGGCGAAAAGCTGCTGAAGAAACACGGCACAGAAGCCATTTTGCAGCATCAGTAGTGGCTCTAGCTCCTGGTCTGTGAACTGTAGGGAGATCCAGCAATCAGTCTGGGGGTTAATTGCTTTTGCTTTAAACTGCCTGGATCTGGATTGTGGTCTGGGGGGGAAGTTTGGGGTGGGTATCCAACTTGCCAGAATGGGTGGAGGCTTTACAGAGGCCACCCAACTGGCGGAACTTGTGAAGACCCCACGTTTGAGTGGAAGTTCCCCTGTCTGGTGGCAGAGTCCTATTGTGGCAACAAGCCCAAAAATCAAGTAATTAAGTGGCAACATGCCTAGGGAAATGAAACAAAATAAACAGAAAAATTCAACATTGGACTCCTATTTTAGGGACAAAGAGGCTCAAAGCATGGAGGAGGACTGTGAGGTCAGAACTCCTGCACCAAAAGCCCCAAATGAAAAATACAAGCTGGCTACAGGCCATAGAGGACCTTAAGAAGCAAATAAGAGAAGTGGGGGAAAATTTGGGAAGAGAAATGAAAAAGATGCAGAAAAAGTATGACATGACAGTCAACAGCCTGACTGAGGAAAATAACACCTTAAAAAATAGACTAACTCAAATGGCAAAAGAGGCTCAAAAAGGCAATGAGGAGAAGAATGCTTTAAAAAGTCGAATTTGCCAGATGGAAAAAGAATCTCAAAAGCTCACTGAGGAGATTCATTCCTTCAGAGTTAGACTGGAGCAAATGGAAGCTAATGACTTTATGAGAAATCAAGATACTATTAAACAGATCCAAACAAATGAAAGAATAGAAGGCAATGTGAAATATCTCATGGGAAAAACCATTGACCTGGAAAATAGATCCAGGAGAGAGAATTTTAAAATTATTGGACTACCTGAAAGCCATGATCAAAGAAAGAACCTAGAAAACATCCTTCAAGAAATTTCTCAAGGAAAATTGCCCTGATGTTTTAGACCCAGTGGGGGAAATAGAGGTTGAAAGAATCCACCAATCACCTCCTGAAAAAGATCCCAAAAAGAAAACTCCTAGGAATATTATAGCCAGGTTCCAAATCCCCAGATCAAGGAGAAAATACTACAAGCAGCCAGGAAGAAACAATTTCAATATTGTGGAAACACAATCAGAATAGCCCAGGACCTGGCAGCTTCTACACTGAGGAATCGAAGAGCATGGAATATGATATTCCAGAGGGCAAAAGAGCTGGGATTGAAGCCAAGGGTCACCTACCCAGCAAAACTGAGTATCTTGTTTCAGGGAAAATATGGTCATTCAGTGGAATAGAGGACTTTCAAGCATTCTTGATGAAAAAACCAGAGTTGAATAGAAAATTTGACATCCAGACACAAGAAGCAAGAGATGCTTGAGAAGGTAATCAAGGAAAAGAAATCAAAAGGAACTTATCAAAGTTGGACTATTTACATTCCTACATGGAAAAACAATAACTGTGTTTGATGAAACCTTAAAAAAAAAAAAGAAAATAACACTTTAAAAAATAGACTAACTCAAATGGGAAAAGAGGCTCAAAAAGGAAATGAGGAGAAGAATGCCTTAAAAAGCTGAATTTGCCAGAGGGAAAAAGAATCTCAAAAGCTCACTGAAGAGAATCATTCCTTCAGAACTAAATTGGAGCAAATGGAAGCTAGTGACTTTATGTGAAATAAAGATACTATTAAACAGATCCAAACAAATGAAAAAATAGAAGGCAATGTGAAATATCTCATTGGGGAAACCACTGACCTGGAAAATAGATCCAGGAGAGATAATTTTAAAATTATTGGACTACCTGAAAGCCAAGATCAAAAAAAAGAACCTAGGGGCAGCTAGGTGTCACAGTGAATAGAGCACTGGCCTTGGAGTCAAGACAACCTGAGTTCAAATCAGGCTCAGCCACTTAACACAAAAACTAGCTGTATGACCTTGGGCAAGTAACTTAATCCCAATTGCCCCCCCAAAAACAAAAAAAGAAACTAGAAATCATCCTTCAAGAAATTCTCAAGGAAAATTGCTCTGATGTTTTAGAACCAGAGGGCAAAATAGAGGTTGAAAGAATCCACCAATCACCTCCTGAAAAAGACTCCAAAAAGAAAACTCCTAGTAATATTATAGCCACATGCCAGAATTCCCAGATCAAGGAGAAAATATTACAAGCGACCAGGAAGAAACAATTTGAATATTGTGGAAACACAATCAGGATAACACAGGATCTGGCAGCTTCTACATTGAGGGATAAAAGGGTTTGGAATATGATATTATAGAGGTCAAAGGAGCTGGGATTAAAACCAAGAATCACCTACCCAGCAAAACTGAGTATTATGTTTCAGGGGAAAATATGGTCATTCCATGGTATGGAGGACTTTCAAGCATTCTTGATGAAAAAAACAGAATTAGGGGCGGCTAGGTGGCGCAGTGAGTAGAGCGTTGGCCCTGGAGTCAGAAGGACCTGAGTTCGGATCCGACCTCAGACACTTAACGCCCACAGAAACAAAAACCTAGCCGTGTGACCTTGGGCAAGTTACTTAACCCCAATTGCCCTCCAAAAAGCAAAAAAAAAAACAAAAAAAAACAACAGAATTAAATAGAAAATTTGACAACCTGGCTATGGAACCTCTGTAAAACCAGCACAATGGCCTTTCTGAGCTGCCCTGAAGAGGGTTCCATACGGCGTTGTTCTCAGTTTCCATCGTAACTTTAAAGGGAAACTTTCACAATGCCCGGAGCCCTGGATGTCCTGCAGATGAAGGAGGAGGATGTCCTCAAGTTCCTGGCTATGGGAACCTATCTGGGTGGCACCAATCTGGACTTCCAGATGGAACAATATGTCTACAAGAGAAAGAGTGATGGCATCTATATCATTAATCTGAAGAGAACTTGGGAAAAACTTCTGCTTGCAGTGCATGCCATTGTAGCCATTGAAAACCCAGCCGATGTTAGTGTCATCTCATCCAGGAACACTGGCCAGAGAGCTGTTCTGAAATTCGCTGCTGCCACTGGCGCCACACCTATTGCTGGACGTTTCACACCAGGCACCTTCACCATCTGCACCATCCAGGCAGCTTTCAGGGAGCCTTGCCTCTTGGTGGTCACTGATCCTCAGGCAGATCACCAGCCTCTGACTGAAGCATCGTATATTAACCTCCCAACCATTGCCCTGTGCAACACAGATTCCCCACTTCGCTATGTGGACATTGCCATTCAATGTAACAACAAGGGAGCTCACTCCGTGGGTCTGATGTGGTGGATACTGGCCTGTGAAGTGGTACCATCTCCTGGGAACACCCATGGGAGGTTATGCCTGATCTTTACTTCTACAGGGATCCAGAGGAGATTGAAAAGGAAGAGCAGGCCGCAGCTGAGGGCACTTTTGACCAAAAGAAGGGGATTGTAAACTAGCTTAACACCACCTCCCTTCCCCCAACCAGCTGGAGCCCCCCTTACCTGAGAAAGGTCTAAAACCTAGACTGGCCAATCAGGAGAAAGACATTTTTGGCCCACTCTGAACTACCAGAATGCTTTGCATACTCTCTGAATGAAGCCAAAAATGTCCCTTTCTGTGTCAGCAACTACAAGGCCAGATAAAGCTGATCAGAAGCATTCTTCTGTTTAAGACTGTCCAGGGCAAGATGCCTCAATTCGGGTACTATCTTGAATAATGAGACTTTTCTTATCTTGATATTTTTTGGGCACATGTTATGCTATATATATATATATATATATATTGTCATGTTGATGAGAAAAGAAACATAGACATCCTGGATGTATAATTTCAATTGTCGCTTTAACACTTCTCTTCCCTTTTTTTTCTTTTTGGCTTTTTGGAGGGGGGAAAGGAAGGGGTGGAGGTTTAGTATTTATAAGCCAAGAACATACCCAGTTAAACTAGCCTCCAAAAATCCTTATCTTAGTTAACAACCTCATAATCTGACAGTGCAATTCTTAATCTAACATCTAGGTTATAAGAGAAATTCCTTTTCTTTTTTTTAATGAATGAAAATTCATTTATTAAATGTTTATTACATAACAAACACTGTATTAAAGACTGGTGATATAAATACAAAAGCAAAGACAGTGTCTACCCTCAAGAGACTTATATTCTTTTTTTTAAATTAAATTTTATGTTTATTCATTTCCACAAGATTTTGAGTTACAAATTTTCTCCCCATTTTCCCCCTAGCCACCACCCCAAAACAGCAATCCCACTGAATATCCCCTCCCCCAATCTGCTCTCTCCCATATCTTCCCCCATTCCCCTTCCAACTTTTCAATAGAGCACAGTGGATCTCTGTGCCCCAGTGCCTCTATATCTTATTTCCCATTTACATGAAAAATAATAGTAATAATAATATATATTTAAATATTTGATTTTAAAACTTTGAATTCCAGATTCTTTCCCTTCCTCCCTCATCATCCATACTGGGGAGATAAGCAATTCAATATAGTTTGTACATGTGTAGCTATGCAAAACATTTCATAGTGGATATATTGTGAAAGACTGACTATATTTCCCTCCATCCTATCTCACCCCCAACTTGTTCTGTTCTCTACTTTGATCCTGTCCCTTTTCAAAAGTGGGTGCTTACAACTTCCCTCCCCCTCAGCCTGCTCTCCCCTCCATCATCCCCCCTCTCATCCCCATCCCCTCTACTCCCCTGTATGGTGAGATACCATATTTGGTGTGTATGTCATTCCCTCCTTAAGCCAAATTCAGTGAGAGTAAGGTTGACTCATTTCCTTTTGCCTTCCTTTACTTCTCCTCCATTGTAACAATTTTCCCTTGCCTCTTCTATATGAGATCATTTACCCCATTCTGTCTCTCCCCATCTCCTCTCATTATATTCCTCTCCTACCTCTCAATTTCACCATTTAAATATTATCCCTTCCCCTTCAATTGGTCCTGTGCCCCTATCTATGTATACCTGTACACATATATACATACACTCACATTCATATACCCATATACCCTCCTATATAGTATATGTACTATATGTATATATACATTTTTATTCCCTCCAATTATTCTCATACTGAGAAAAGTTTCATAAGTTACAATTATCATTTTTCCATGTAGGAATGTAAATAGTTCAACTTTGATAAGTTCCTTATGATTTCTTTTCCCTGTTTACCTTCTCATGCTTCTCTTGCTTCTTGTATCTGAACATCAAATTTTGTATTCAACTCTGGTTTTTTCATCATGAATGCTTGAAAGTCCCCTATTCCATTGAATGACCATATTTTCCCCTGAAACATGATACTCAGTTTTGCTGGGTAGGTGATTCTTTGACCTCCAGAATATTGTATTTCAAGCATTTTGATTCCTCAGTGTAGAAGCTGCAAGGTCCTGTGTTATCCTGATTGTGCTTCCACAATATTCAAATTGTTTCTTCCTGGCTGCTTATAATATTTTGTCCTTGATCTGGGAACTCCAGAACCTGGCTATAATATTCCTAGGAGTTTTCTTTTTGGGATCTTTTTCAGAAGGTGATTGGTGGATTCTTTCAACCTTTATTTTGCCCTCTGGTTCTAAAACATCAGGGCAATTTTCCTTGAGAATTTCTTCAAGGATGATTTCTAGGTTCTTTTTTTGATCATGGCTTTCAGGTAGTCCAATAATTTTTAAATTCTCTCTCCTGGATATATTTTCCAGGTCAGTGGTTTCCCCAGTGAGATATTTCACATAACCTTCTATTTTTTCATTTGTTTGGATCTGTTTAATAGTATCTTGATTTCTCATAAAGTCACTAGCTTCCATTTGCTCCAATTTAATTCTGAAGGAATGATTCTCTTCAGTGAGCTTTTGAGATTCTTTTTCCCTCTGGCAAATTCAGCTTTTTAAGGCATTCTTCTCCTCATTTCCTTTTTGAGCCTCTTTTCCCATTTGAGTTAGTCTATTTTTTAAAGTGTTATTTTCTTCAGTCAGGTTGTTGACTCTCATTTCATAATTTTCTTGCATCATTCTCATTTTTCCCCCCAATTTTTCCTCTACTTCTCTTATTTGGTTTTCAAAATCCTTCTTAAGGTCCTCTATGGCCAGTAACAAGCTCGTATTTTCCTTGGAAGCTTTTGGTGTAGGAGTTCTGGCTTCACTGTCTTCCTCTTGTTCCATGCTTTGACCCTTTTTGTCCCCAAAATAGGAGTGTAAAGTAAGATTGCTCTGCTTGGTTTGCTTCCTTTGCTTGCTCATGTTGCCACTCAGTTACTTGACTTTTGAGCTTTTTGCCACAGCAGAACTCTGCTACCAGAAAGGGGAGCTTTGTTCCAAACACTGGGGTTTTCTCAGCTGCCAGAGCTATTAGTTGGTTGCCATCTCTGAAGCCTTCACATGCTCTGGCAAACTGGTCACTCGCCCCAGGACCTCCACCCTAGACAGTGATCCAGATCCAGTCAGGCTCAAGCCAGAGCTATTACCCCTCAGACTGGTCACTTGGTCCCCCTACAATCTGCAGGCCAGGAGCTCTGAAGCAGCCATGTGGCAGCTGCATAGCCACCACACCTGAGCCTCTTCTCCTTCCAAGGGGCAAAGGCCCTCCCAACTCCTGGATCCCAAAGTCCACAATGCACTGACCTCTCACTTTGTCCTTAGCATCAATGGATTGATAATTCTGGAGACCGCCATAGCTGCTGGTGATCTGAAGTCCCTCCAGCCAGTGGCTGGTCAGGCCCACCCTGGGGCTAAAACCTCAGCCTCTAGAAGGGCTGGGGTAGGCTTCCAGAGTGCTGTGCTGGCTACTCCCTGCTGGGCTGCAGGGCTGTCTTCAGTGGGAGGTTAGCTTCTCTCTGTCATTTCATGGGTTCTGTAGCTCCAAAGTTTGTTTAGAGTAATTTTTTACATGAATTGGAGGAGGTGGAAGCAGGAGCCACTTGGAAGTCCTGTTTCTACTCTGCTGAGAAATTGCTTTTCTAATGCACCTGATACACTTGCTAACCAAATTATGCTATATAAGAAAATTTAGAAATATAACCATACCATAGGCAATTATCATGTATTTCAAACTTGAAAGAAAACCAATTAATTACTAATCAGGTGACCTTAACTTAGTTTAATGAGCAAATCAGATGTGGCGTCATAATTACTAGTAGTAATATTTTAATTTCTTTTTTTTCTTTTTTGGGGGGCAATTGGGGTTAAGTAACTTGCCCAAGGTCACACGGCTAGGTTTTTTTTTGTTTGTTTGTTTGTGTGTGTTAAGTGTCTGAGGGCGGATCCGAACTCAGGTCCTTCTGACTCCAGGGCGGTGCTCTACTCACTGCGCCACCTAGCCGCCCCAATATTTTAATTTCTAATGCTCAATACTCTTAGCACTTTAAAAGAAAAGATTATTATTCATAAATTCACATTTTTTGAAGATATATAGTAACAGTTCTCAGCTCCAAATAACCTTTTACTTCCTTAAACAGCTAGAGTTTCCTGTCCCTTTTACCTTTGAGACTTAATAAAGAGCTGCCCTAAATATTCCAGCACTCCTGTCCCATCCTCCCAGGAAGTTTGATCTGCATATACTAGAAAATGCATATAAAGTTTTAAGTTAATAGAGCACAGAAACCCTGAAACCCAGGCCTAGGGACTCCTAAAGAAAACCAGAGGCCCACCTACCTGCCTCCTCCAACATTCCATGGAGGAGGGGAACAACACAGAGTAAAAGTCTGCTCATGTAGAGCAAGTAAACTTTTCTTTAAGTTTTGGAGACCAAATTAAAGGTTAAGGACAAGGGAGACACAAGATAAGGGAGACAAACGCAATTCTTTTGGTACTTGTTAAGAAGTTTTATGGTATTTCAAGATAAGGGGAAAAGGACTGTAGGATGCTCTTGTTACAGGATGAACTACAGAATGAGCCCTCTCCAGGAGGGGCCTCACAAAGTGCTGGAAAAGCAACCCTTAATATTCTTTTTAACCCCTAGAGTACTGTTTGTGTTTACATCATGGAGACTAAAATTTTGGTTTACACAGGCATCTTGAGTTAGGATTGCTCTAAGTGTATAAAGGGTCTTGTTTACCTCTGAGTTTCAGAATTATTTTCTGACTCCATGCATGCATGATTCTCTGGCTTAATGATAATAAATAAGCATGTTATAGCACATGTCTCTTATTTGTATAGCACAGCCTGTCTCTTATTTGTTTCTTGGTCAACCCTTTGGTAAGGGAGGATTCCATTCTGTTTATTCTTTGGACAAACCTTCAGTTAAGGGGGAAACTAATTCTGTTTCTTTCTTTGGACCAAACTTTTGGTAAATGTTTGACAGTATATATAATCAATGCAGACCTACCCCAAGGTGAGCTCATTTCCAATGAACTCCCATGCCTGCGCATGGGCACAACTATGTAATGTTGACATATCCCAGGGTGGAATTTATAAACAGAGTAGGAACTAACCAGTTAAAACGAGGGCTACAGTTGATGTCAAGACCCTAGCTAGTTATGTGATCTGCTATAGCACCAAAGTAATATTTACAGAGCCTATGATCATGATAAAGACTGTGACTATAAGTACCACATGACAGTCTATCGCAAAATATACTAAACTCTCCAGATAGAGGACAGAACTGAAGAACACCAGAAAATGGAATCCCAAAACGAGAAAGCACCAAAGATTTTCAGAATCCATACTAACGTGGAGAGCCATACCATTCTTCAGCCTTCCCACAAACCAATACAAGATCAATATTTACTCACAAACCTATCTCTCTCTCCTTGCCTGAATCTCCTCTCTCTCCCACCATCTGACTAGCTCTCAACCAGCTTCCCTTGGGCTCTGCTTCCCTTCAGCAAACTCCTCCCACCACAGGGTCCATGTAACTACATTCAGCCTATTAGGGGGCAGAGTTTACTTTCAAAGCAGGGGAGGTCTTCAAACTCCCCCTTAGGTCTATTAAGGGGTAGGGAAGATCTTCAAATTCCTATTCCCATTACATTCAGCCCCAAGACCTTTTATGTCCCTTACATAGCAAAAATACCTTAACAATAAATGAGAGTTTAGGGATAACTGGTGTCAACAAAATTTTACAACAATATAACAGGGATAATAGAAAAACTTTGCACATAAAACAATAGCTTAAGGTGGGGGCTTGGGCACAAATGCCCCATCATCTTAAGGAAATGTTGGTAAGAAAGTTGAGCCAGGGGGAAGCTAGGTGGCACAGTGAATAGAGCACCGGCCCTGGAGTCAGGAAGACCTGAGTTCAAATCTAGCCTCAGACACTTAACACAAAAATTAGCCCTGTGTCCTTGGGCAAGTCACTTAACCCCAATTGCCCTGCTCCCCCCCCAAAAGGGCAAAAACAAAAAGAAAGTTGAGCCCGAAATTCTCTTATTCTATGAGTAACAGGAAGGGGTGGTAGGAGTAAATGATGAAACATGAAAGTTTTTCAAGAGTCCCCACTGGCCTCCTTGTCTGTGAGCATTGGTGGGCTTCTCTTTCTCCCTGGTCAGAATAGGCTATCACAGAGGCACTTTCTGCTCAGGAATTGTTTGTTGTATATCATGATGATAGGATCAGGCCAATTTCAGTATATGTAATGCCAAAGGAAACATTAATTCAGGATGACAAGATAATGGCACATTAGTGCTGGAAGAGAGCCCAGAGATCATTTAGTCCAGTCCCATGTTCCTCCCCCTGATTTGAAAGAACTCATAAAACAGTGGTATCCTCTCTAAGGAATAATATATGAAATTAGTCATCAGTGGAACAGGCTTTGGTAATGGTATCAAAACAGGAGCAGGTAACTTCTCTTACTTCTGTCTCCCCCAAAGTGTACTTCCTAAAAGCTCCCACAGATCATAGACTAAAAGTTTCCAGGTGAGGAAATTAAGGCCCAAAGATGTGAAGTTCCTTTTTCCATTGTATCAAGAGAAGGATTTGTAAATCAGTGCAGACTATGAACACACATTCCAGACTGTTTGTTACCTTTCTTTGTATTCCTAGGTTTAGCCCAGTTACTTGTATTTAGTAAATGCTTGTCATCTTAATGACAATTGTATGTAGAAAACCAGCCTAGCTAAGTTCAGAGAGGCTTATTCCCAGGTTGCCCAAGGTTGATATGTTCTTTGGCCAGAGCATCTGTGGAAAACCACCTATTTCTTTAAAAAAATTTTTTTAATTAATTAATTAGTTTTTAGTTTTCAACATTCACTTCCATAAGATTTTGATTTTCAAAATTTTCCCTCTCCCTCTCCTCCCCCTTTTCTAAGACACCATGCAATCTGATATAGGTTCTACTTATACATTTATATCAAACATATTTTCACATTAGTCATGATGTAAAGAAGAATTGGAACCAATGGGGAAAATCATGAGAAAGAACAAAATAAAATAGCAAAAGAAAAGGAAAGCAAATAGCTGCTTCCATCTGCATTCAGACTCCATAGTTCTTTCTCTGGATGTGGATAGCATTTTCCATTGCGATCTCTTGGAGTTGTCCTAGAACCTTGTATTGCTGAGAAAAGCCAAGTCTATCAAAGTCAGTCATTGCACAATGTGGCTGTTACTGTGTACAAAATTCTCCTGGTTCACTCAGCATTAGTTTGATGAAAGTACAAACCGTGCCCTAAGGGTTAAGAGTTACTTTTCCCTAATTTATTCTCTAACCTGAAGTTGTCCTAAAGTCTCTTTCCTTTATCTTGAAATACCATAAAACTTTGTCCTGGACCATAAAATTCCTTGTCTCCCCCATCCTGGGTGTAATGGAAATGCAGATTTAAAGATCTTCCCTGCCCCTAGGTCCTTTGATTGTCTTAAGTGACTCTGAGAACCTTCTTTAAATTTGAAAATATACTCTGCCCCCTAAGAGGCTGAATGTGGTCACATGGAGCCTGTGGTAGGAGGCTTGGTTTTCAGCAATGACCACACCTTGATGCTGTGTGATTGGGCAGTGGGTCAAGAGGGTGGTTACATTCTCTGACCCAGGAAAAGGCTATATAATTCCTGATGGGAGGCTTTGCTTTGGGGCTCCCTTTGAGAAGTGTTGTGTGATTTGACCAGATGAGACTCTGGGCAACTGTTGAGAGCCCCGCAGCTTTGAAAACCCAGATGTTGATGCTTCTCTCTCTGGTAACTGTGATTTGGTATTGATGTTGATAATGGTTGGACAGTTTGGAAGCCTGTCTGTTTGATCTGTCTGTATACTCTGAAGTTCAGGATGCTGACCTTTTCCCCCTGAAGTAGGTAAACGGATCTATGATATATGTTTGATTGATTAAAGTAAGCTTGTTAACCCATTTTGAGTTGCTTTCCTTTTGAAAAGCAGATCTAAGAACCTGTGTTGGCAGCCACCCTGGGGATGCTGGGGTGCTTGCTGCTACACTGGGTCATAACATTTCTCCTGTCTCCCTTCTTTTGTATCTCCTGTAATGGTAATGGGATTTGAAGATCTTCCATGCCCCTTGTATCAGGAAGCAAACAGGTACTTAGCACCTTGTTTCAAGTTCTTGATTGGATCAAGTATAAGATCTAGAAGTTGTGAATCCCACAGTGATCTTGCTGATGTAACAGGAAGGGGCAGAACAGGGAGGAGCTAATACCATATGTAAGGAAAAGCCCAAGCTAGAGAGCCAGATTTTTCTTCCGAATTTCTTCTGAGAACTTCTGCTGAGAACTTCTGAGAGCCAGCCAGAACTACCGGGAATGAGAACTGCTGGGAGCCAGAACTGCTGGGAGCAGCAACATGGAGGCTGAGGAACTACTGTGATTGGGGAGAGGAGGATCCTTGCTTGAGGGAGCCTGTTTTGTTTTGAAGGAATGTGGGTGTTTGCTGTATTGACTATGTGTACCAACTTTGTGGTTACTGTAATGACTTTGACTTTCTGGTTTTGGGACTTGGTTTTCTGGTATTTTAATAAATGCTTTGGTTCTGTCCTCCATGTGGAGAGCCTGTTACATTTTGTGATTCACAACTACACTAGCATATTCACAGCCATGTGGGCTTTGTGAATATCACACTGATGTTACACTATCCTGTCTTCCAACTTCTTCATCCTGTCCCTAATCTTCAACTCCCATAAAACCTCTAAAACTACTTCACCATTCTGAAATCTCTATATAATCATAACTCCTTCAAATTTCAGGGTCTCACTTAGCTTTCTTGTCAAGGAGGCCTGTGATGCTTTTTCATGTAAAATATAAATTTCCCATTGGTTAAAAGAGAATGTGGGAAATGATGGGAGGAATTTTGTTTCCACATAACTAAAAGTGCTCCTATCTTTGATAGTAGAGGATGTAGCAGGGCCAGGCTTCTGATCAGGTAGTGGGTTAGAAGCTTGTTCGGGTGCTTGATGAGCTGTTTGAGGGGAGCATGACATAGGCAGTTTGGAAGGTTGCACCTAGCCAACGGAGAACAAGGTGGGAAATTTGAATGTGTTGTGCCTGGTTTTCTCCATCCCCCTACTTCAGGGAAGTGAGCAGACTGCAGGGTCAGCTCTGCCTTCTCCCACTGGGTCTCTGTCCTTTCCCACTCAGCTCACCTGCATAGAGGTGGGCATGTTTCTGGGTCAGGCCAGGGAATTTCAAGGTGTGTACTGACCAATCACTATTTTGGCCTCTGCAAGTTTCTGCTTACAGAATACCTGTTGGCCACGGTAGCTCCCTTTATAAGCTGAAGTTTTACCTGAAATTGGGGCTGCTGCTGCTGCTGTACCATGTGGCCTGATCAGTCCACATGGCGTTTAATAAAAGGTCCATTCTAAAATTGTTAGTTGGGTCTTGCTCGCGTTATACATTTGCGTATACAGCATAAAAGGGCTCACGTTTGTCTGAGTCCCTGTGTGGGGAGTGAAAACTTCTCAGGATGGTTGACTTCCTTCTTCCCCCTTCATTGCTGCTATTAATCAGCAGCAAGCCCTTTTAGGAGCCTTTTGACCTCCAACCTTGCTGGGGACCTTTCTCCCTCCCTCTCCCTTGCTTCAGGCCTCTTTCCCCTTTCTCTTGCTGTCAATCAGCATTAAGCTCTTAGCCCCTCCCTTCCTCACTTAGGTTTAAGAATTAGCTATCCCCTATTTCCTTGTTCTTTGTAAGCCCACCACCCAGCCACTGAGGGAGCCCAGCCACTGAGGGATAGCTTTGGGCTTCCCTGTTATTTACCATTGGGGAAGATTTTCACACCAAGACTTGGGCCTGCCTCTCAGCCAATGGGAGAACGGACAGATGGGGGGGAAGGGGGTTTGACTGTTAGGGTATAAATTCTTGCTCTGTCTTTTGTAACAGGCCTCCTCTTCATAATCAGTCATGGGGAGGACAACCCTCTTCTCCCAGGGAAGAGAATAAAATTTCCTATTTTTATCCTAAGAAATCTCCATGATCTTGATTAAATTTTAAATGGGGTTTTTCATCCCACACATCCCTGTACTCCATTAAGGGATCTACCCATTTACTCAGAAAGAATGCATGTAATGAAAACCTTCCTGACTTTCCAATTAATATTGTTTATTCCTAGACTAAGTATAATTCTCATAAGAAGGTCTAAGTCATATGTGCACCAGCTCTCCCAACTGGCACCTCAAAAAATTCATGTCTTTCCAGGTTTTTCTGAAGTCCACCTGTTCATCATTTCTTATAGCACAATAGTATGTTACACTCATCTACCACAACCTATTCAGCCATTCTGCAACTGATAGGCATCCCCTTGTAAGGTATGATTGAATTTTGTTCCCACAGAAATTTATAAAAACAGAATACTGATGACTAATGTCAGAGACAAAAGCTGCTTGCAGTGGGGGATGCTGGTGCCTGAAAATCAGCATACCTATTACTTTTCTTTGTTCTGAAAAGGTCTCTTCCAGTATATCAAAAAGGAACTGCCAGGCCAGGTCTCATTCACAAAGGATTGGGAGGAATACCATAAACCCAACTTTATCATTGATATCCTGAGTTTGAATCTTCAAACTCAAGCTATTGTCAATTCTCCTAGAAACTGAGAAAAATGTTTTCTCTTGCTATTTGATGCAGACAAAAGGGGAGGAGACTAGAAGCATTTTGACCTTTCCTTTATTTAAGTATAAGGAAAAATGAAAACAAAAGGGGAGGAGGGATTTGAAATGTGGAAATGAAGGGTGGGATTGAGTGAACCCTGGAATGCTGACCAATGGGGTTCAAGGCGTGAAATTCAAATCTGGATGACTTATAAAAGGACTTTGTAACTGGATTGACTTTGTACTTGTGCCTTTCACAAGGGGTAAAAGGCCAAGACACTTGTCTGAAATGACATGAAATAAATTTTTTTTTCTAAATTCACTCATGACCTGGACAAATTCTTGGTTATTTCTAACACCCTCAAATTCCAACTCTCTACCATCACATACCATCACAGCTGCTATAAATATTTTTGTGTATGTGGGTCCTTTTCCTGTTTTTAGGATCTCTTTGGGATACAGACCTAGAAATGAAAACAACCTATTTCTTTCTTTTTTTTTTCAAATAACAAAGCATTTATTTATGACTGACTAGGAAAGTAAGGAACAGAAAAATCAAGCAATGAAATTAGTTTCAGTCCTCCCAACCCTTCTTAATTCTGGTGCCTTCCCTTTTTAAGTTATTTCCTATTTAACCTGTATATTGCTTACTGTGTATATATTTGCATGTTGTCTTCCCCCATTAGATTGTAAATTCCTTGAGGGGTTCTCTTGACATCCAGCTTGAATTTTCCTTTTTTTTTTTTAAACAAATGCTTTATTAACTTCTGTTTTACATCATTCATTTCCACCAGATTTTGAGTTACAATCATTCCCCCCCCCCCGTTAGTCCCCTACCCAACCTCCCAGAATAGCAGTCCCACAAGATATTGCTTCCTCCAATCTGCTCTCTCCCATACCTTCTCCCATATCCCCTTCGACTTTTCCATTAGAGGAAGGTGAATCTTTGTGTCCCAATGCCTGCACATCTTATCTCCCAATTACAAGCAAAGAGTATTAATAATAGTATTTATATATATTTGAAACATTTAATGTTAAGACCTCGAATTTCAGATCCATTTCCTTCCTCCCTTGTCACCCATTCCCTCTGGGGAGATAAGTAATTCAGTATATGTTGTACATGTCTAGCTATGCAAAACATTATCATAGTAGATATATTGTACAAGGCTGCTTATAATTCCCTCCCACTCATCCCACCCCCTACCTGGTCCATTCCCTACATGATCCTGTCCCTCTTCTATAGTGGGTACTTCCAACCTCCCCTCCCCCCAAGGATGCCCTCCCATCCATCATCCCTCCTCTCATCCCCCTTCCCCCTATTCTGCTGCAGGTTGAGATATCCCATTTAGTATGTATGTCATTCTCTCCCTGAACCAAATTCAATGAGAATGTGGTTTTGCCTTTTTTGCCTTCCTATTCTCCCCCTCCCTTGCAACCACTTCCCCTTGCTTCTTCTACATGAGATAGTTTACCCTACCCTGTCTCTCCCCATCTCCTCTTGCCACTTTCCTCTCTCACCTCATAATTTCATCCCTTGAGTATCCTCCCTTCCCAACAAATTCAACCTATGCCCTCTATCCATATATAACTGTAACCATATACACACACATTCACATATGTATTCATATGACCACACACCCTTCTTCCATTATTTTCATAGTGAGAAAGATATCATCAGTCACAGATATTGTTTTTCCATATAGGAATGTAAATAGTTCAACTTTGATAAGTTCCTTTTGATTTCTTTTCCCTGATTACCTTCTCAGGCATCTCTTGCTTCTTGTGTCTGGATGTCAAATTTTCTATTCAATTCTGGTTTTTTCCTCAAGAATGCTTGAAAGTCCTCTATTCCACTGAATGACCATATTTTCCCCTGAAACAAAATACTCAGTTTTGTTGGGTAGGTGACCCTTGGGTTCATTCCCAGCTCTTTTGCCCTCTGGAATATCATATCCCATGCCCTTCGATCCCTCAGTGTAGAAGCTGCCAGGTCCTGGGCTATTCTGATTGTGTTTCCACAATATTGAAATTGTTTCTTCCTGGCTGCTTGTAGTATTTTCTCCTTGATCTGGGGATTCTGGAACCTGGCTATAATATTCCTGGGAGTTTTCTTTTTGGGATCTTTTTCAGGAGGTGATCGGTGGATTCTTTCAACCTCTATTTTGCCCTCTGGATCTAAAACATCAGGGCAGTTTTCCTTGAGAATTTCTTGAAGGGTGATTTCTAGGTTCTTTCTTTGATCATGGCTTTCAGGTAGTCCAATAATTTTTAAATTGTCTCTCCTGGATCTATTTTCCAGGTCAGTGGTTTTTCCCATGAGATATTTCACATTTCCTTCTAATCTTTCATTTGTTTGGATCTGCTTAACAGCATCTTGATTTCTCATAAAGTCATTAGCTTCCATTTGCTCCAGTCTAACTCTGAAGGAATGAATCTCCTCAGTGAACTTTTGAGATTCTTTTTCCATCTGGCAAATTCGACTTTTTAAGGCATTCTTCTCCTCATTGCCCTTTTGGGCCTCCTTTGCCATTTGAGTTAGTCTATTTTTTAAGGTGTTGTTTTCCTCAGTCAGGCTATTGACCCTCATTTCATACTTTTTCCTGCATCCTTCTCATTTCTCTTTCCAATTTTTCCTCCACTTCTCTTATTTGATTTTTAAAGTCCTTCTTAAGGTCCTCTATGGCCTGCAACCCGCTCATGTTTTCCCCTGGGGCTTTTGGAGCAGGACTTCTGACCTCACAGTCCTTTTCCCGCTCTATGCCCCCAAAATAGGAGTCTAGGGTTGCATTTTTCTGTTTCCTTTGCCTTGGCATGTTGCCACTTAATTACTTGACTTTTGGGCTTGTTGCCACACTATGGCTTTAAGGCCAGATAGAGGAATTTTCGTCCCGAACGTGTGGGGGGCAACTTCCGTTTCTGGCAAGCTGTAAACCCACCCACGACTTCCACCCTAGATCACAATCCAGATCCAGGGAGGTTAAAGCAAGAGTGATTACCCCCCCCCCCCCAAGACTGATTGCTGGATCCCCCCTACAGTTCGCAGGCCAGGAGCTGGAGCTGCCTCTGAAAACTACAAAATGGCATGTCTCCTCAGCAGCTTCTAGCCCCCAGGGGAGGAAGCCAATGCATTCCCCAAATGCTGGTCCCAAAGTCCATAGGACACTAACCTCTTACTTTGTCCTAGGCATGTCTATGTTGATAATTCAGGAGTCGCCACAGCTGCTGGTGTTCTGGGGTCTCTCCAGGAGGCTGCTGGCCTTGCCGCCCTGGGGCTAAAACCTCGGCTCACAGGGACCTGGGCTCCGCTCAGCTCCCCGAGCTCTGCACGCTGCATGCTGACGGCTCCCAGAGTGCTTTGCTCGTCCTTCCTGCAGGGCTGCTGGGCTGTCCTCAGCGGGAGGTTAGCTTCTCTGTGTCGTTCTGTGGGTGCTGGGGCTCCAGAAGTTGTTCAGAGTCCCCTTTTACATAGTTTGGGGGGAATCTGGGGGCAGAGTGGCTTGGATGAGCTGTTTCTCAACAACCTATTTCTTAGGCTGTGGATAGGTTGTACTTTATCATGGTTTCAGGAAAACCCACACTAGTAGAGTTACAGCTCTGATGGGGGGAAGGGCAACAGGTTCCACAGGGCTCTGAATCCCTGAGTCTGGAAGGAACTCACTAGGCTCAAGCAATCTTGAAGTCAAGATTGTAAAAGTTTATTGTTACACTTTACAGCAGGCAAGAGTTCTTAGGGAACCTGCAACCTTACAGAAGTCACAGGTATAGTTTTAAGGAGTCAAGACAGTAAATCAGGTGTCAATTATGCTAACTAGGTGAGTAAGGGTGGGATTAGGGAGGAGTTAAGGAGTGGTCAGTGCTTAAAGGACCATGCACTTTTAATATCAACTGCACATGCATATTGCCCACAATTCACTGGGAGATAGCCCAAGGTGGGGCTATCTGGAGGTATGGTTTTAGGCCTGACACATCACTAAGTCAGCCAGCAGTCATGGCCACTGAGAAGTGCCCAGTCTGCCACCCATCAATGTCATGTTTGACAAGATGGATTTTGGGAACCAAGGCTAATGGAGACACAGTATGGGTATAATTGGCTAAGGAGTTAACCTATAGATATGGCACTGAAGGATTCATGGGTGCAGCTGGCCACTCTACTAAGGGAGATAACATTTGCCTAAACTAAAATGTTTATAGATGGTTTAGTGAAGGATTCATAAGTGTAGCTTGTTATTGTCCCAAGCAGAGATAAACAGTTCATGAGTTGTTGCTGGGCAGAGTGCTGGCAGGGGGAAGGGTCAGAGTTAATGCTCTGAGACTGGGGAGGGGGAAATGTGATTTTACAGACTGCTTTTACAAATTGATGTTACAAACTAATGTTACAGACATAGATCCCAAGCACCTCATCAGCTCCATTAAGTATCTGTTATTATTGGAAATGCTATTTCTTCTATTATTATTAGTCGTTCCTCAGTCTTGTGTGGGTTGTGACGTCTTTAAAATAATCAGTTAGAGACTTTTTTTTTTGCTTTTTGGAGGGGGGAAGGCAGGGCAATTGTGGTTAAGTGACTTGCCCAAGGTCACACAGTATGTCAAGTGTCTTAGGCCAAATTTGAACTTTCTTAAGAAAGGCAAAAAGGAGTTTTATTGCTTTCTCATGAGAAAGGACACACCCAGCATTTCCCAAGAGGGTGACAGCAAAGGAGTGCAAGGGAGTACAGCTCAGAGCAAGTTTATATAGACCTCTGTGTGTGATGCAAAACCTCATCCAAAATTTAATCAAGAACATGGAGATGTCTTAGGATAGGAACAGGAATTTATTCTCTTCCCCAGGTGAAGATGCCGGTCCTGACCCATCATGAGGAAGAGGCACTTTAAAAAAAGGCAGAATAAGAATTTATACCCTAATGGGGTCCCTTCTCCCATTGGTTGGGGGGTGGGCTCAAGTCTCTGTGCGAAAATCTTCCCCAATGGTAAACAACAGAGGAGTCCACCAAGGAGGCTGATTGACAGAAAGGGAAAGGGAGGAGGGGCCTGAAGAGGTGGGAAATTTGAAAGCCACCTGAAAGGGCTTGCTGCTGATTAACAGCAAAAGAAGGAGTGGGGGAAGGGGGAGGGAAATTCTGAGTTTTCACTCCGCCCCCCACCGCCAAACAGGGAATCCCCCCACCCACCCACCCACTGGCTCCTCTTCCCATTGACTGGGCTTCAGAGTTTATAATCTAAAGGTGGGAAATTCTCCCCAGCAACAAAGGACAAAAAGCCCACAAAAGAAGGAACAAAAAGGGAGGGGTCAATAACAGGAGAGATCAAACCATATCCTATGCTGAAGGGACTTCACCATTTTAACATTTCATTTAGTCTTCATTGGCAGTATATGTATTGATGATTTCTGTGGGTTTAATCTCAAAACTGACTCAAAATCTCCTATACCAACTCTTTGCCCAATCCCCATTACTTTTATTAGCATTTTGCTTATCAAGTACTTATGGTAAGCCTCTTATCTGCCCCTAATTACTGTGCTCCAGGGCCCCGAGGGTGTATAGTTTGGGGACCACTAGGAGGAATAATAGTCCAATAGCCCAGCCTTCCGTCTCTCTCCTCTGCCTCCTCTTCTACTTCCTTGATTTCATGATTTAACAGAACAAAGCTACAGGAAAAGGGAAAGGAAACAAGATCTCCCTTTCCTTTCCAAGTACTAGGGAGAGGCTGCTAGACATTCCATTTAGATTAAAGAAGGGAGAGATCCTGTAGAACTACTTTGCTCTTGGAACTGAGAACTTGTGCAAGGCTGCAGAAGCTGAGGGAAGGCTGAAATCAGATAGGGGTTAGAGAAGGCCCAGACAACAGCCAGTTGGGGACTCCATGGAGAGAGTCTAGATTGAATGGTGACAACCCCCAATAAGATCCAAAGTCTGAACTATCAATTATACTGCTTTGCTTTGCTCTAAAAATGTCCTTTCCTATGTCAGCAACTCCAAAGACCAGATAAGGCTGAATAGTGGGACTTCTCTTATCTTTCTTTCTTTCTTTTTTTTTTTTTTTTGCTTTTTGGAGGGGCAGTTGGGGTTAAGTGACTTGCCCAAGGTTACACAGCCAGTAAGTGTTAAGTGTCTGAGGCTGGATTTGATCTCAGGTCCTGCTGACTCCAGGGCTGGTGCTCTGTTCACTGAGCAACCTAGCCACCCCTTCTGTTATCTTTCCTAAAGGCATGTGCCATGTGGGGGAGGCTCAGGTATCCCAGGAACATAATTTCCAATTGACACTACTTTGTCAATTTTCTTGTCAATCTGTATTTACAACTAAGAAACTTCCTCACTTAAAACATATGGAGACCATGAATCTGAAGGACACATATGTCCTAGGATTGTCCTAAAACATATAAAAACTGTCAGTCTTGTATCAGGCAGTCAGAACTTTGGCTTTGGCTCCTTGTATGTATAAGCTTGCTAGCTTTGTCTAGCTTTAAGGGAATAAATGATATAAATGTATATCACCTAGCTTGTCTGTCTCCTTTAATCAAACTTTGACAATGGTCAAAGCAGGCAGCTTCCAGAAATCTTGCTGGCAGCAGAGAAGGCCAGATCATCTGATTTCTAGCATTCTCCCCCATTTCTTTCCTCACTTCAGTCCAGGATCTGGACCTGAAGCTGAGTCCTGGACACCTTTCCATAACCTATATTTCTATAACCTTTGGTTATGGGAAAAGATTCTGGGGTATGGTTGGACCCCTATAACAACTGTGCAGGGGCATGATCATAATCGTGTTAAATAAATTCCATTGCCCATGTAATCCAAATACAGAATGTAGAGGGAGGAAAGGGGTTGTGGAACTATGGTTTTTATAATTTTAATGATCCACAGCAATTATTTTATATCTGCTTCTGGACTAGAATTCAGAAACCAGCCATTGAGGGCTTATTTTATGCCCAGCCATTTGAAGAGCTAGGTGGCTCAATGGATAGAGTGCCCACCATGCAGTAAGGAAGACTCATCTTCCTGAATTCAAATGTGGCCTCAGATAGGTACTAGCTATCTAGTGTGACCCTGGGCAAGTCACTTAACCCCATTTGCCTCAGTTTCCTCATCTGTAAAATGAACCAGAGAAGGAAATGGAAAACCACTCCAGTATCTCTGCCAGTCAAGAAGAGGCAGACACGACTGATAAACAATGGAGCAACCAGCTTGACAAGGTGGGAGACTCAGCAGGCATGTACACTAGAGGGACTCTGTACATGGGTTGAAGTGATGGGGAATAGGCTCTGGGAACGCCCTTGAATATTCCCACTTGATCCAGATGTGGTGAATCTTTAAATTTACTTATTTACTTTTAGTTTACACCATTCAGTTCCACAGTCCCTTGAGTTTCAAAAATTTTCCTCTTCCCTCTATTCCTTGCCCCTCTCCCCCCAATTGCATCATGCAATCAAATATAGGATTTCCAAATACCTTCACATTAAACGTTAGTGAGGTTGTAAAGAAGGATTATAACCAAAGGAGTGAACAACAAGAAAGAGGCAACAAAACAAAACAAAGAAAAGAGAGAGAGAGAGAGAGAGAGAGAGAGAGAGAGAGAGAGAGAGAGAGCAAGTAGTTTGCTTCAGTCTGTTATGGTGAATCTTTAATAAAATTTGTTTTACTTTGGCTGAGAGAAGGCTTAGGTCGAATCCATTTGGCAGGACCTGTCATGTTGGTATTTTGGGGTCTTGTGCACCCCTAAACCCCAAACCTCAAAAGAAGCCCTACTAGAACAGTGGTCTCTGAACTTTTTTGATTGTGTACCCCACCCTATTGATAAATAATGTTTGAACCTGTCCCCCAATATGTATATATTTACATGTATATGTTAAATGCCTGTATATTGTATACATGTATATACATATTATAAATATACTACATGTTATGAACACACAAAAATGGAAATTTAAAAGGATGGAATAAAAATGAAATTATATCTGCTCCTATAGTTACCAGGAAGTCACTGGAATTTATTAAGTAGAGGAGTGACATGGCTAGACCTACTCTTTAAAAAAATTTTTTTCTGAAATATATTTATTAGAAATCTCCCCTTATTTTCAACAAAAATATAAACAATCTCTACCTTTCTCTCAACTTGTTTTATAATAATGCCCGGGAGTAACCATTTCTGGGATATCCTAGTGCCCAGTGACAGAGAGGACTTGGGATCCTGAAGCTGACTGTGAAGAACAGAACAGTGGCTATTCAAATAGACACTGATGCCATGGATGCTCTTTAATAATTGCCATCCTTCATGCACAGCCTTCCTCTGAGGTCCCTTCTGGAGGGACCATCCTGCCATGTGCTAGGGAGGTCCACATGTGTGGTAAAATTAGATGTAATAGGATCCCCTTCCACTTGGCTCTTCTAATAGTCCATCTTGGGAAAGCAAGTTACTGAAGATGAGTATACGTACTTAGCAGAGGTACACACAAGACAATACCCAAATCCTGTCTTTTTGGGTAAGCGCTCTTGGAGGCTGGGGGCCAAGCTTTCCTGTATCTCCCTCACCATGTGTGTGCCTTCTGACCATATTTTCTGAAGCAAAATTGGGGTATGTGGCTTCCTCTCTCCCTGAACTTGTGAAGTGGGACAAAGCCCCATTTTTGGGGGGGCTCCATGGCCTCCAGGCCAGCTGCTGGCACACACACCTTGTGGTACTGAGTTCCTAAGGGTCAAACACCCCGATGTGCCAATGGACTGGCATCACGTGCTTCCCTCCATCCTTGAGTGGTGTCAATTCATGAGAAAAGAAGTGGAGAGCGACACAGGTGAGCACACTGAGTCACACACGTTGTGACTTCACTTTTTTAAGTCTCAAATTGCTGCCTATCAGGTATGAAAGGGATCCCCTAGAGGAAGCCTGAACAAGGAGGTGGGCCAGCTGCATGACAGACAAACCTCATGGACAAAAGACCCATGGGACCCAGGGGTCCCAAACCTCTGTCTGTGTCTCAGGCCCTTTGGCAGTCTGGTGAAACCTAAACACCTGTTCTCTGAATCATGTTTTTAAATGCCTAAAACACATAGGATTACAAAGAAGATCAATTGTACTGAAAAACAGTTATTGAAATATTGAAAAAAAGTTCAGACACAGGGTAAGAAGTCTGACACAGAAGAAGGCCTCTGGTGTGCAACTGGGCCCCTCTGTAAAGGATCTGGGGAGGACATAGATAAGAACAGTGAAGAATGAGAAGGGGTTGATGGTCTGTGCTCTGCCATTTGTGAGATAACAGATCCCCTGAAGAAGCCAATTCCTCAACTGTGACAAAAACATTCAGTTTAACTGTGCGTCCTGCCCCAAACTGTTTATTCTGTGAAGGGCTGACTTGTGTTCACAGTAGTGAGAATCACGGAGTCCTTGGAGGTTTTCAAAATTTGCTCTGAAGAAAAACTCTTGGCACACACAGGCCTTCTTTCTTGTTCACAGTTTCTCGAAGGACATACTCATTGACCACTTCTTCATATCCCATTGCCCTGAAGAGCTGAGCCAGGAATACATCAGTAAAGAAATAGGTCCTGGTCCCATCTTGTCTAATGTAAAAGTTTTCTCCCAGCTTGCTTCCAGCTTTAAACCGAAGCATCACATAATCATTCAGTCCATAGTCTTGAAACAAGACACATTTATCTGGCTTTAATACCTTGTAAACATTTTGTAAGACCAGGTGCATCTTGTTGGGGTGAACAGCAGAAAGCACAAATATCAAGGTGACAACATTGACAGAGGCTGCTGGGACATGTTTCAGGAGATCATCTTAGGTGAGATCACAATGGAATGCCTTGCACCGCTCAGTGTCATACAGAGGATTTTGCTTAACATACTCCACAGCCCGGGGTGAGAAGTCACAGGCGAAAGCAAAGATATTTAGATCTTCTTCTAGAAGTAGGAATAAACAGTTTCCAACCCCACAGCCAGCTTCAAGGATAGTCAACTTCTGATCATCAAACTCCCTACATGCCCTCAGTTCCTCAAACTCTCTGGTGGTCGTGTCTATCTTTGAAGAAATTGGTACTATTTCTCTTGTAAAACAGGTCCCAATTCTTCTGGGCTTCCTTTTCCAATTTGGCCTGTTTAAAGGCAGATACAATGATACAATCTCTGTCTTGAGGCCTGGTCTCTTGTTCTTTCTCCTGGTAATTCCCAGACAAATCCATCTTCCTGTAGCCCTTCTGAGGACAGTTTTTTTAGTTGTGTTTCCCCATATTCATTTTCAGGCAGCCAATTCCTGCTCAAGCAGGATGAGGAGCTATCCCTCTGGCTACCGGCAAGAAGGGAGCTTTAAAGCCTGGAGCTGCTGAGTGGGCCTGAGCCCGGCAGAGAAGGGGTGCTCCCCTCCCCCTCCCCTGCTCCCAAGCCTCGAAGCACCTACCCTCTCTGGCTTGCCCCGCTTTAGCTCTCAGGGGCTATACCCACTCTTTAGGAAAATCCTTTTGGCATTTGTACAAAGGATGTCCTAGAGAAGGGTAAAACTTGATCTGTGTGCCCAATTTGGAGACTATTATAACAGTCCAGATAAAAGAGGAGAGAGTGAACTAGGAGGGAGTAGGTGGCACTCTTAGACCACTCACTGCCCTTAGAGGGCACTGGCCCAAGCAGAATTTTCTCAATAGCACCATAGCTGCTGCTGTGGGTACCTGGGAGACCTGAGAGGCAAAGTCTACCTTTTCAGGGAACTGATTTGGAGCATACAGGGTCAGGGGTGCAGGAGACTGAGTCAGGGAGTACTGAATGGGGGAGTTAAATGGAGGAGTTTGGGGGACAAGCAATATATCTGGTTCTATTGGAGCCAAGTCCCACTGATGCAGTTTAGGGTGTTGTACCTGATTTTCCCCATACCCCAATCTCAGGGAAGTGAGGTCAGCTCCACCCTCCCCCACTGGGTCTCCACCCTTCTCCAGTCGGCTCACCTGCACAGACTGGAGGCTTCTGGGTCAGGGATACTTGGCCCCAGCAGGAATTTCTAGGTGTGTACTGACCAATCACGGTTTTCGGCCTCTGCAAGTTTTTGCTTACATAATACCTAACCATTGGCCTCATGGCTTTCCTTTAAAAGCTGAGATCGCTGCTGTCCGACCTGGGACGTGGGGTGGTACCTCATCAGCCTGCCATGTGGCCTGATCAGCCAACATGGCGAATAATAAAGGGTCCGATGCTAAATTATTACTTGGGTCTTGCTCGTGTTTCCTGGGCACAAGGGGTTCTGAGAACCCCAAAATGTCAGTGTACAAGGCGGTGTCACATGGAATGAATTCACATACTCAAACCATCTTCTAGTGAAGTGGCAAAATTTATTGTGATGCTTATAGAAGGAGTGGGGGGAAGTTCTTAGGGAACCTGCAAACTAATAAGGATAATGCTAAACCTTATATGCAAGAGTTCAGTGAATGATGTGCCAAGTGTGCTAACTAGATGGGAGGGGTAGGATTAAGGAATGGTCAGTTTTCAAAGGGATCAACTAGAAGTCCAGGTGCCTTGGGTGCAGGCACCAGTAGTCTGGGCTGCTGGAATATATGGGAAAATTCAGAGAGTCAACAGAGAGAGCTTTGTTGAAGGAACAAGGAAGTTTGTAGTACAAAAGGTTGCCAGAGGCATGGTCCTTGGAGTATCTGGCACCAGGGAAAGAGTACTTGGGCTGGCACCCCTGTACTGACAGCCTTTATCTGAGGAATTACAGGGTCAGGTCTTTATGCGCTTGCAACAAGAAAAGACTCCCACAGAGGCCCACTGAGACACTGGGTTGATTCCAGAGAAATGGTCTTTGCTTTTTGGGATCCAGGTCCCCATCACCCCATCACTGATTGTTTATAGTTGTTGATCATATACCCTTTGGAGTCAGGCTACACAGCCTTCACTATGGAGGCCACTGAACCTAGACCACTGGGTTGGTGTATGGAGTAAATTGCCATCTGGTGGGCAAATTATACACTACATAGCACTCCCTTGCTGATTAAGTTGACAGCTTTTCTGTAGACCTGTAGAAGGCAGCACAAGATGCTGTGTGGGCTACTTACACTCCTGCAGTGTTCTAGGAGTTTCATTGGATATGTGCATACTTCAATCTACACCTGAGTTATAGATGTTTTGTATTTATTTGTAAGAATGTGTGTGTATGCTTGAAGATGACTGAATAAATCAAATTAACCCATCCTTTAAAAAATAACTGATAAAATGCTGTGTCCTGATCCTTTAACCACATGAGAAGTTATCTTATTCAATCAATCATAGGCTTTGGACTGCACTGAAAAAAAAAAAACCTTGGTGACTTGAATGATTTGCCCAGAAAGTATGCTTGTATTGGCTGAGAAAACTTGGTAACAGCCTACACAAATGCAGGTAGGTAGTTGAGAACCAGAGATTCAAGCAAGGGAATTTTGATTGGTGGAGGGAGAGAGGAGCACAGCCTCAGGCCTCAAGATTCCCTGCCTTTGACCAAAAAGGGACTGCCCATCTTCTAATACTGTTCTCAGATCGATAATTGAATGTATTGGGAACCAAGGACAACTTGAACAGAGATTCAAGAGTCTAGAGAGCTCAGCAGAAAAACTGTACTGTACCTAATGAAAGCATCTGAAGGCTTTTCATGAGCTGCTATCCCCTTTCCCATGTGTATGCTAAGCTTATGTCTACTTTCCATTTGAATTGACTTAGGTGAAGAACTCACACAGGGCAAGTGCTCACATGGTGGCCAGAAGAAATGATACAAGGACACTTTCAAGGTCTTTCTCAAGAACTTTGGAATTGACTGTGTGGCATGGGAGACACTGGCCTGGACTGCCCAGCATGGCATGCCGACATCAGAGAAGGTGCTGTGCTCTGTGAGAAAAGCAGGACTGAGACAGCTCAAAGGAAACACGAGATGTGCAAATTTGGAGAATCCACCCCAAATGGTCACATGGATTATTTGTGCCCAACCACAGAGCATTCTGAGCTCATATTGGTCTGATCAGCCACAGTCAGGCACATTGAAACTTGACTTTAGCATAGTGATGTTATTTTGGTCCTCTTCAAGAATGAAGGACAACAACCAACCAACCCACTTTCCCCTGGACTCCATGAACTGATTAGATTTGCTCCCATCTAATTCCACTGAGAACTTGGAAACAGAGAGAGATCAGTCTTCTGTTTCCGCCTTCTATGCAATCTCCAGTCCAGGCTTAGGGTCACATATTTATGAAATGGTTAGAGGAAACTATATTCCTATATTCATCCCAAGTGGGAGTCAGAGGGAGTAGAAGCAGGAGGAACCAATATGTTTGCATGACGAACTAAAGCTCTAGTTAGGGCAGGGGTTTTGAACCTGGAATCTGTAAACTTATTAAAATTTTTTTTCTATTTTCCTTTATAATCCCATGTATTTTCATTTTGTACTTTTAAAAACATTGTTGTACCCAACCTCGAGTCACCCTCCATCTTGTCTCAGTCCCCACCATTTTGTGCTCCCTTCTTCACGGATGTAAAGTCCGGGTCCCAGGCATAATTCTGCCATACACACTGCCCAAGGCACAGTCACCCATCTTGTTCTGGGAAACTGAAACTTAACTATAGTCCATATGAGTATTAACCAATTGCATTCCTCTGCTTTTGTAACTTCCTGCTTGTGTATGGATCTGATCATTACTTTGTGGTTTTTGTCTTTAAATACTCTGGCTCTGCCCCTTGCTTGGGGCTGTCTGATTTGAGTCTACACTCCAGGCAGCCGGGCTCTCATTAAGATCCACATTAAATTTATATTAAATTATGTCCAGGTCTCAGCTCATTGATTCTATGCACAACATGATTCGGAGAAGGGGTCCAGAGATTTGGGCAGACTGCCTAGCACAGTCCATTGTTGAGATCAAGGTCTCAACCCCAGCCTTATCTTATCACCAGGTCATCGGACGTCTCTGCTTCTTATTACCAAGAAGAACTTTACTCTCACAGAGCACCCACGGACATGGTAGTAGCGAGACAAAGTTGTTTATTCAACTACATCTTAAGTGCACAGCAAGCAAGCAGGAACTGGAACCATAACTCCAACTCTAACTCCTGCAACTGTAACTCCTGCAACTGTAGCAACTTCCTCCAAACCTCTTACTATATACCCCATGGAAGAGGGCCATGCGGGGGCCAATCATGTTCTTTCCCGAGTACATCATAAGAGACAAGGGACCACCGTCCTTACTGGAAATCCTCAGGGCACTGCCATGTAGAGCAATACCCCCGTGTCAGTGCTCCTGGCTTCCTTTCCCTGGGTCATTACACCTCAGGCAAACTTGTCCCAATAACGCCCCTCTGAAAGCCATGTGCACCCTCTCTGGCCTTAAATGACTGTCAAGTCTGTACTCACGTGACCAGTGTTTGAGTCGGCACTCATGATTAATCACCCCCTCACACGGGTTCACAACCCTAACAGTCCATGACACAACAAAGATTCACAATCCCAGGTTAAGGAAGAGTGGAGAGAGACATGGGGTATAAGGCTGGGCCTGTGACTGTCACTGTCTCTATTCATCACCACTCCATCCCTCCAAACCCATGGCAACAAATGAGAGTTCACTTAATGCTTGAATATTTTATTAGGTGAAAACTACAGATCTTTTATCAAAACTCTTAGACTGCTCTCCCTTACTGCTCTGGGGACCCTGGGCCTGGTCTGGAGGAAATGGTGTCAGTGCTTGGCCCCACTCCTTCACCTAAGGCTACTTGTTGCCCACCCTGCCTGCTTCCAAGATATCCTCATCATTCAGCAATAAAGGGGAAGGAGGAAGAGAGGGACACAGAGAAATCACTAACAGCTCTATGGGCCAAATCTGCACCCCTAACCCCATCTACTCTCTATGCTACCAAGAAAAGTAGAGAGGACATAGTCACACCATGTGGGCAGATACATGCCCAAAATGAGTGTGGGGTGGTGGAGGGGATAAATGGCTATCTAGGTTAATAATTCTTCTTTTCTAACTCTCTCAAGTAACCATGTTGATTTTCTAGTCCCCACCCTCAGAACAATCCTTGGGAGTTTGATTCTCTGTGTCAAATGGGCCATAGCAAGAAGGCCTGTTGAATTGGGTCATGATGGGGATGTACAGATCAGACAGGTAGGGGAGAGGCAACAGGGGCTGGAATGGGGTTGGCAAAAACACAAACTGGCAGCTCTACCCTCAGATTATAGCAAACTTAGGGCAACAAGCACAGTGAGCGCCATTCACCAAAGCTGAATCTCTCGGATTTCAGAGATGTTCTGGTTGGCCTTCTGAAGGGCCTAAGAAAGAAAAGAAAATCTTTGGGTCATGACAGCACCACTGACAGTCCCAGACACTCCCTGAGGATGGGGGATAGGGGGAGGTCTCACATAGTATCAGTAGTTAGTTACCTTGAGCACAGAAGCTGCTTCATTTCGCTGCTGGGCCATATCTTTAGACTCAGTGAGCAGCCCCCCACCAGCTCACTCTGCAGGTGGTTTTTGACATAGTTCACCAGGAAGTGCATGTTTTGGGAACACTGGGTTGGGGGACAGAGACCAGAAAGGCATTGGTTGGTAGTGGGTCCTACAGGGATGGGGGATACTCTAAAGCAGGGAGCAAATGGCCCACAGGACTCTATAAAGAATGCCTCTTCCTGGGTTTTTCTAATTGAAAGAGTCCTAGTGAGTCAGGTCACCTGGGTTCCAGTCCTGGCTTCCTATGGATAATTTGCCTTCTCTGAGCCTCAGTTTCTTCTTTCATAAAATGGAGGAAGAACAATCCTTCCTTTGTTTTTCTTACAAGGATGTCATGAAGCTAAATGTAATTTAGATCAAACATGCTTTTGGAAATAAACCACTAGAGATCTATCAATGTCTGATTCCTTCCCACCTTGAATTGTGACAAGGTTGTTGGGTCAAGAGAGCAGCTCTGAGGTAGATGCCCCTACACACACACACAGTGCACACATACACACATATATGTGTGTACACAATACATATACATACACGTATGTGCATGCGCGCGCACACACACATGTGCATGCACACGTGTGTACACACACTCCTACCTACCTGTCCTGAATGTTCTTCCGGACTATAAGGAAGTAGGACTGGATCAGTTTGCGGATTACTTCACAGTCTCGCTGTTCTCTTTCACTCAGCTTTCTGGCAACTGGCATGGGCTAAGGGAAGATACAAGAGGAGAAGGGGGTACCAGTAAGAGGAAATAAGTCCTAAAACAGGACATCTGTGCACCAGTGTCCCAGAGGCTGCCTGGGCATTATCTCAGTGGCCCAAGGTGGTGATGGTCTCTATATAGTGTAAGTCACCCTCTCCTTGCACTGAATCTCACTCTTCTGGGCAAGGTCTCTGGAGTAATAGTGCCAGTTTCAACATTATAGCTATAAATAATCTTCCCTTATTTGAGGTGGGAAAGTTCAAAGTTATTCCCCCATCACTACTTTTTTATATTTTTATTTTCAGTTCCAAATTCTTTCCCTCCCTCCAGTCCTTCCCCTACCCATCCAGAAGGCAAGAAACGTGATACCCATAAAATAGATGAAGTCATGCAAAACATATTTACATATTTGCCATGTTGCAAGAAAAATAAAGAAAACAAAAAAAATATGCCTTGATCTGCCCTCCAAGTCCATCACTTCTCTCTCTGGAGTTGGGCAGCATGTTTCATCATGAGTCCTTTGGAGTTGTGGGAGGTCATTATGTTGATCAGAGTAGCTAAGTCATTCACAATTTATCATTGTACAATATTGCTGTTACCGTGTACAATGTTTTTTTGGTTCTGATCACTTTACTCTGCATCAGTTCAGATAAGTTTTCCCAGATTTTTCTGAAATCATCCCCTTCATCATTTCTTATAGCACAATTGTATTCCATCACATTCATATACCACAACTTGTTCAGCCATTCCCCAATTGATGGGCATCCCCTTGATTTCCAATTCTTTGCTACCACAGAAAGAGCTGCGAGAAATATTTTTGTACATATACATCATTTTCCTTTGATCTCTTGGGGATATAGACCTAGTAGTAGTATGGCTGGGTCAAAGGTTATGTTCCCCCATCACTCCTAAAGATGCTCTAACATGACTTTCCTGTACTCCTTAAACCTGGGGGGAAACATGAGATGGTACATGTGATCAACTGCAATTTGGACTCGTAAAAAACAAGTCAGTACCTGTCCTAAGGTACTTTATATCCTGATGGGAGGAGATAATTCTGAGAAGGGAATAGTGGCCAGAAAAGAATGTTTGGAGAAATTTCAGGGACAGTGAAGGGAACCACATAGAAGTATTTATGACTTGCCTTCTACAAAAGCAAAGTTCTTATTTGATTACAGTTCCCAGAACAAGAGGAGAAGAAAAAGAGGTTTGCTTAGTTACAGCATGGATGACAGGGCTGAACCTTGGCTTTTTTTTTCAAACAAACAAAAATGGAGACCATATCTCCACTCCATCATCCCAACTTCCCAATCTCTATCCATGCTGCTGCCATTCTCTTGGTCACCCTGGTTTGGACTTTAAAGACCTCGTTGGCACTTCCCTTTCTCCATCGCCCCTGATCAGCTTCTCAGTCTTGTCAATTTCACCTTGGCAGTATCTCTTGCCATCCTCTACCCTACTCACACTGCCAATCACCAGAATTTAAAGTTTCACTACTTCTTGCCTAGAGCATTGGAAGAATGCTAATTGGTCTTACAGACTCCTGCTTTCTTCTTTCACATGAATATCAAAGCAATTTTCCTCAAGTGTAGGTCTGATTAGATCATGACCACATTCCTGTGGTCCTCCTTCTGTGACTTTCTGTTGCCTACAAAGGACAAAATGCAAATGCCTTATCCTGGAATTCATGGTCCTCTACCAACTGGTTCCAACCCACCTTCCCAGCCTTATTTCACACTACTCCCCTATACAGATGCTCCCTCAAATATCTTGACCTCCCAGTTTCTCAATTTACCTCTTTGCCCCACCTAAGTTATATTACATCTTTCCATCACATATAAATATTCTACTTCCATGTTCATGAACTCTGAAACTCCTTCATCACAATCTCTTGTCATTCTAACCTCTCCCTCTGCTTTGCACCCCCAAACCAAATTCTTTATCCTCACTATGATCTTCAATCCCTTCACCCCTCAGTTCTTCCCAGGTCATCACCTCTGCACCGGCTAAACTTGTGTCGCTTCCTCAACTTGACCCCTTGGTGAAGCAGTTTACCTTGACACTGCCCTCTTCTTTTGAGTCTCTGACCCCTTTACCCTATCATTGATCTTGCCAACTCTCAGCCTTGGATTACTCCCATCATCTGATGCCTTTGCTTCTACTCAAATGGTGCTGAATGAAGCCAGAGAAAATCATGAAACCATTAGTGGGGTCCATTATAGGTTTGTGTTACATAATCTCAACTGGGCCTACATCAAGGCAATCCTTTTATATCTTCTTCAGTGACTCACTATCTCACTCACCACAGCCACATTTCCAAACCTTTTCATCCCTCCTGAAACCTCCCACAATTCTCTCCCCATCCTCTCAGCTGAGAACCTTGCCTGCTATTTCTTTTTCTTTTGGAGGGCAATTGGGGTTAAGCGACTTGCCCAAGGTCACACAGTAAGTATGTCAAGTGTCTGAGGCTGTAATGGAAATGCAGATTTGAAGATCTTCCCTGCCCCTAGGCCCTTTGATTGGCTTAAGTGACTCTGAGAACCTTCTTTAAATTTGAAAATAATACTCTGTCCCCCAATAGGCTGAATGTGGTCACATGGAGCCTATGGTAGGAGGCTTGGTTTTCAGGAATGCCCACACCTTGATGCTGTGTGATTAGAGTGGGTCTAGAGGGTGGTTACATTCTCTGACCCAGGAAAAGGCTATATAATCCCTGATGGGAGGCTTTGCTTTGGGGCTCACTTGGAGAAGTGTTGTGTGATTTGACCAGATGAGACTCTGGGCAGCTGTTGAGAGCCCCCCAGCTTTGAAAACCCAGATGTTGATGCTTCCCTCTCTGGTAATTGTGATTTTGATATTGATAATGGTTGGAAAGTTTGGAAGCCTGTCTGTTTGATCTGTCTGTATACTCTGAAGTTCGGGGTGCTGGCCTTTTCCTCCTGAACTAGGGAATACATGTTTGTTTGATTAAAGTAAGCTTATTAACCGATTTTGAATTGCTTTCCTTTACAAAGCAGATCTAAGAACCTGTGTTGGCAGCCACCCTGGGAATGTTGGGGTGCTTGCTGCTATAGAGGCCAAATTTGAACTCAGGTCCTCCTGACTCCAGGGCCAGTGCTCTATTCACTGCACCACCTAGCTGCCCCCCCTTGCCTGATATTTCAATGTAAATATTGCAATCATTCTTTGAGAGCTCACACTGAGATGCCTTTGGTGAATACTTCTCCTTCACTTGTCTCACATGAAGAGGTGGCCCTTCTTGGCAAGGCAGACTCTCTACATGCAGAGGTCATCCCATCCTGTCCTGTCTTTTCCCATAGACTAGTTCTTCTATCATCCCCATTGACTCATTTGTCAATCTCTCCCTGTTTACCAGTTGCTTCCCTATCACCTCCAAACATGCTCCATCCTCAAAATCCTTCATCTGATCTACCCCTACTATCTATCATCCATACATTTCTCCTCCCTTTTTCTGCTCAAGTCTTTAAGAAGGTCATCTACAATCAAGATGCTTCCACTTGCTTCCCTCTTGTTCTCAATTCAACACTTTGGCTCCCAACCTCATCATTCAACTGAAACCACTCCCAATGCACTTTTGGTTGTCCAATCTAGTGACCCTGTCAGGTCACTTTCAGAACAGAAAGGAGGCCCAGGTGGTATTTTTAAAAAGGTGCGCTCTCTGGTAGATCACAGATTGTTTCTATCAGAACCTGGATGAAAGAGTCTACAAGGCCACCTTTGGCTATGGTTTTAATAACCTCCTAATGCTGAATTCAGTTTACCAAATGATTCCATATTCCTTGTAGAGTAGGCATGAATATTCCACTGCCTAGAATGCTTTCTCCCAACTGTAACTAATGGTAATTAGCTGGGAGTCTGGTCAGCCTGAAAAGATTCTCTACAGCTCAGCCACCACTGTGTGACCTTTCAAAATGGTATTCCTGGATACACAAAGTCACCTGTGATGACCTCAACAAAGAGCAGATCCTGGGCGGCTAGGTAGCACAGTGAATAGAGCGCTGGCCCTGGAGTCAGAAGGACCTGAGTTCAGATCCGGACTCAGACACTTAATCCACACAAACAAAAACCTAGCCGTGTAACCTTGGGCAAGTTACTTAACCCCAATTGCCCTCCAAAAAGCAAAACAAACAACCCCCCCCCCAAAAAAAATGAAGAACAAATCCTAGAATTCCAGGGTCTACTGAAAAGGTCAGTAAACTGGCCTATTTTTCTTTCTCTACAAAACAAATCTTTTGCCCTGACCAGGTTAGGAATGTCTAGTAAAAATGTATAAGCAGCCTCTTGATTCTTACTGGGAATGTTATTGTTAGTGCTGGATGTAGATTTTTTTTTCTGTAGATTTTAAAAATTTCTTTAAATTCTAAAATTTAATCATTTTATTAATAAGGCCAGTATGCTTGATGTGGGATTTTGATCCTGGCAAAAGTATTCATGGGATACTGGCAGTTAGTTTCCAAGGTCTATGTGAATGAAGAGTCTGAGACTCCATGGAAGGACACTAGCTAGGAAACTGAATTGGTACACGGAGCTCCAACTCAGAAAACCTATCATTTTGTTGTGCTCCCAGACTGTCTGAAAGGAACCAGTTACTTTGTGGGCAGTCCCCAAACAGTACCTTTGGGTTTGAAAACCCAAGAGCATAGAGCTCTGCTTCTGTTACCAGAGGCAACTCCAAGGAAAGCTGGCATCCTGGAAAGGTTAGAGGCAAGGAATAGGAATTCCCATGAGATATTTCACATTGCCTTCTATTCTTTCATTTGTTTGGATCTGTTTAACAGCATCTTGATTTCTCATAAAGTCACTAGTTTCCATTTGCTCCAGTCAAACTCTGAAGGAATGAAGTTCCTCACTGAGCTTTTCACATTCTTTTTCCATCTGGCAAATTCGACTTTTTAAGGCATTCTTCTCCTCATTGCCCTTTTGGGCCTCCTTTGCCATTTGAGTTAGTCTATTTTTTTTTACAGGAAAAATTTTTACTATGTCAAAGACATCATACAACTTTTATGATCTTGGTCTTTCCTTCTTGCCTTTGTACAAGGCCAGAAGAGAAACATTTGCAACTTTTACAACCTTGAATCAGACTCCAGGAATATCACCAACAGCATGACCTTTCCGACCAAATCCAGCAACCAAAACTTCATCATTTTCCTCAATAAAGTTCAAGCAGCCATCATTGGGGACAAAGGCAGTGATTTTTTTGCCATTCTTAATCAGTTGAACTCTCACACACTTCCTGATGGCAGAACCAGGCTGCTTGGCTTCCACACCAACGTTTTTCCAAGACAATCCCTTTTGCATGAGATGCTCCTCCAAATGGATTGGCCTTCAAGGCAGTGCCCAAATGAACTTTCTTGTATTGTTTGTCAAGCCACTTTTGGTCTCTCCTGTGGCTGCGGAGCTTTCTAGCAGTACGAAGACCTCGGCACTTACCCATGCTGCAGCCGTCCACGCCGAAAAGCGAGTTAGTCTATTTTTTAAGGTGTTATTTTCCTCAGTCAGGCTGTTGACTCTCATTTCATACTTTTCCTGCATCCTTCTTATTTCTCTTCCCAATTTTTCCTCTACTTCTCTTATTTGGTTTTTAAAATCCTTCTTAAGGTCCTCTATGGCCTGTAACCTACTCATATTTTCATTTGGGGCTTTTGGTGCAGGAGTTTTGACCTCACAGTCCTCCTCCTGTTCCATTCTTCCATCCTCTTTGCCCCCAAATTAGGAGTCTAATGTTGCATTTTTCTGTTTATTTTGTTTCCTTTTCCTAGGCATGTTGCCACTTAATTACTTGACTTTTGGGCTTGTTGCCACAGTAGGACTATGCCACCAGCCAGGGTAGCTTCCATCCCAAATGTTGGCATCTTCGCAACTTCCGGAGGTATTAGTTGGGTGGCCTCTTTGAAGCCTCCACATGCTCTGGCAATCTGGATACCCACCCTACAACCTCCCCCCCAGCCTGCAATCCAGATCCAGGGAGGTTAAAGCAAGAGCGATTAACCCCCAGACTGATTGCTGGATCTCCCTACAGTTCGCAGGCCAGGAGCTGAAGCTGCCACTGAAGCTGCAAAATGGCATCTGTGCCGCATCTCCTCAGCTGCTTTTTGCCCCCAGGGGAAGAAGCTGATGCGTTCCCCAAATACTGGCCCCAAAGTCCAAAGGGCACTAACCTCTCACTTTTGTCCTAGGCATATCTGTGTTGATAATTCTGGAATCGCCACAGCTGCTGGTGTTTTGTGGTCCCTCCAGCCAGCTGCTGGCCAGGCCGCCCTGGGGCTAAAACCACAACCCAGGGGGGCCTGGGTTTGGCTCCCAGAGCGCTGCGCTGGCCGCTCCCTGCAGGGCTGCCGGGCTGTCCTCAGTGGGAGGTTAGCTTCTCTGTGTCTTTCTGTGGGTGCTGGAGCTCCAGAAGTTGTTCAGAGTCCACCTTTTACATGGTTTGGAAGTGGTGTGGGGGAGAGCGCCTTGGAAGTGCTGTTTCTACTCCATCTGGTTAGTTTATTACCAGCAGGGGCCCCCGGGGGCACGAGGTGGCCTCCTTTAGGGGCACCTGCGCCCCGGCAGGACGAGTCCGGGTGGTGCAGCCAGGGTTCAGGCAAGTCCAGCTGCCAGCCCCGTCCCAACTTCAGCGACCTCCAGGGCGCCTTCCTGCTTCATCCTGACAGAGCCTGGGGGCCCCGGCTCTACTGGATGCCCCCCTCTTCCCTCAGGAATAGGAACTCTAAGCTATGGGAGTTGAGCCATTTGAGGCTAGATGTTAGCAAAATTTACCATGAAAAAAATCTGTGCTTGATTTTGGTGCTTTTGTATTTGGATCCTTTCTGAGGTAGGTCCAGCTATTCGGATGACTACCCACAATACATTTATAAGATGTCACACAGGCAATAAGTGGCAGAGCTAGAACTTGAACTTGGGGACTGTGATTTCAAGTTGCTCAGCTCTTTCTTCTCCATCCTTCCAGCTTCCAAAATGTCTATTGTGTAGATGTAGATGTAGATTCTAAATTGTGACTTTATCCTTCTGTACATCTTTTTTCATAATGTACAGAAGGATAGAGTCACAATTTAAAATTTTTATAGGTACAAATGTTACCTCTCCTGTGTGACTAATCAAACTGATATAATTTACTTCATGTATAGCTATAGTGATAAATTGAAGCCCTTTGGCTTTAAGAGGATCTTTAGGAAGTTTATCTCCCCTATAAAAACCTCTTCCCAGAATCTAGGCACTCATATGAATTATTTTCCCCAAAAGCCTTCTCATCTTATACTAGCCATTCTGTCTAGCCAATCACTGCCCTAGAATTCCCAGGAAATGGAAAACTGAAACATTACTAAGATGGGACCTTTTCTGTATAAAAAAGCAAAGCTGGGGGGCGGCTAGGTGGTGCAGTGAGTAGAGCGTCGGCCCTGGAGTCAGAAGGACCTGAGTTTGGATCTGACCTCAGACACTTAACACACACACAAAAAACCTAGCCGTATGACCTTGGGCAAGTTACTTAACCCCAATTGCCCTCCAAAAAAAAAAATAAAAAAAAGCAAAGCTGGTGAGCTCTCTTTGGTGCTGTAATCTCCACTGGCCATCTGGGAACAGCCAGCCCTCTCTCCTGGCCTGAGACCATAGGCTTCGAAAGTAACCCAGATACTTGGAAGACACCAGGGAGCCGAAGAGCAGCCCTTCCATCTCCACACATCCCAAGACCTCTGCTGGTGGCAAATTCTGCAGCAAACCTTACTGGCTAGTTTTCTGTGTGTGTGTGTGTGTGTGCGCGCGCGCGCGCGCGTGTGTGTGTGTGTGTTGGGGGGGCGGGGTTACTGTCATAAAACTACTCATTTACAAGGCAACTGCTATTGGTGGACAAGATGAATGAGAGATTCTGAGCAGTTCTCTTTTCAGTCATTCCTGTGAACCCTCATTTCCCCTTCCCCGTTAGCTTTGTAATTAAAAAAATCCTTTGGAAAATATTCTGTGCCCCAGAATTGCTCATGTCAGCCAGGAAAGCATGGTGTTAGCTGTATCTGTTCCAACTACAGAATTGGGGAGAGTCCCAAGGCCAGCAGGGAATGCTGAACCCCTTCCACCTGGGCTTTGCTCTCACAAATGATCAGTCTGGGGCCATGGGACAGAATGAAATGGAGTAACTAGTGGAGGAACAGAACCCTATGACCTGGGTCTCATCAGCTCCATAGTTTAAGACCCTGAGCTATTCAGTCACATATGACAGAAATGAATTTCAAACTCAACAGATCTTTCCACCCCCAGAGAAGTCAGGCCCACCATCCCAGGTCCCAGCTAAAACCAAATGCCACTCACCACATCTAATAGGTTGATGGCATGTGTTCGGCTGGTGCTAGAGTAGCCACATAACTGAGAAGATGATCTGGGATTCTTCTTTTCCTCAGGAACAGTTTCATCCCCCACTTTCTCACTCTTCCAGTGCCTAGAGCCATTCGCCTGGCAGGTGTCACTCTGTCCAGGGTGGAGGGGAAGGAAAGGACAGGATGGTGATATTCAAGATGCCCGATGCCAAGAGGGGCAGCATATCACAGAGTGAGGCACATAGAGAAACCTTATTTCATAAGCCTGATGGAAGCTCTAAAGAAATGGGGGAGGCAGGGACATGAAAAATGCCCACCTCATGGCCCTGGAAGAAAAATCATTAGGCAACAACCCTCTCCATTCTTCTTCAGGTTCACAAACCAGCATTTTCTATAGCTCTGCAGTTTAGAATAATCTGCTAACCCTTCCCACACTTAAGAGAGGCCCTCTCCATCCCAACATTGGTTCTGTGAGCGCCTCAGCCTAGAATTCTGGGAAAGTTATCACAGTTCAATATAAGACAGGGCAGGAATCCCCCTTCCCCCAGGGGCAGTGGGAAGAGTCTCCCAATTTGAGATTTTCCAAATTCCTTTTTGATCTTATACATAGTTCTTAATTAATACTACTTCTTGAGTGTAGCCTATATGGTTGTTTCTTACCTCCAAAAGGGGTAGGATGACTTGATTTCTTTAAAATTAACCTTGAACTGGGCAGAATACTAGGAGAGTCCAAAATCTTCTTAGTTCCAATATATTAGATGACTGAGAATATGCCCAAAGAATATCTTCAAAAAGAAAACAGTCCCCAGTCCAATAGATTGTTTATAGTGGCTTAGCTGCAAAGAATTGGAAACATGTCCAACAATTTAGTAATGGCTGACCGACCTGAGACCATGACATACTACAGTGCCATGAATTAATGACAATTGTGAGGAAAATAAATAGCAACTTATCTGAAATCACATATAGTGAAGAAGACAGACTCAAAAGATCATATTTTAGCACTGGATGGGGCCTTGGTGGCTTGAAGAAGATTCTCTTCCACAAACTATGGCCAAAAGGCTATAAAATTGCTCATACCCTTTGACTCAGCAATACCACTACCAGGTCTATACCTCAAAAACATCAAAGAAAAAGGGAAGGGGGCGGCTAGGTAGCGCAGTGAGTAGAGCACCAGTCCTGGAGTCAGGAGGACCTGAGTTCGGATTCAGTCTCAGACACTTAACACACACAAACAAAAAAAACCTAGCCATGTGACCTTGGGCAAGTTACTTAGCCCCAATTGCCCTCTAAAAAGCAAAAAGCAAAAAAAAAAGATATTAAAGAAAAAGGGAAAGGACTCATATGGACAAAAATATTTAGTGCAGCTCTTTTTGTGGTGGCAAAGAACTGGAAACTGATGAGATGTCCATCAATTGAGGAATGGCTCAACAAGTTATGATATATGATTGTGATGGAATATTACTGTGCTATAAGAAATAATTTCAGAAAACTTGGGAGGACCTGTATGAACTGACACAAAGTGAAGTGAGTGAGTTTAGGTGAGAATCAGACACTACCTCTGGGAAGCTCCAAAGATGTTTGACTTTGGAGGCTCTTAAACCTGTTTTCTTAGAGGGGGGAAGGCAAGGCAAATGGGGTTAAGTGACTTGCCCAAGGTCACACAGTTAGTAAGTGTCAAGTGTCTGAGGTCGAATTTGAACTCAGGTCCTCCTGACCTCAGGGCCAGTGCTCTAGTCACTGCACCATGTAGCTGCCCCTCGTAAACCTGTTTCTGTCATGGACCCTTTGGCAGGCAGGCAGGCTGGGGAACAGGAAGGACCCCTTCTCAGGATGTATTTTAGGTGCATAAAATACACAGGATTAAAAAAGGAAAAAAATTACATTGAAATAAAGTTATAAAAAAAAAGAAATAAAGTTATCAAAATTTTTTAAAAACCCAAGTTCACAGACCTCAAGTTTAAGAACCCCTGCTCTACTTAAATACAGCTAGAATAAGAGAAACTAGACTGGGAAAAAACTCTTTGCTTTCCTCTGCTAAACATCTGATGGTCAAGATATACAAGGCATCGAGGTGGCACACCAAGGGACAAGAGCATTGGGCTTGAGTTCAAATCTGACCTCAGACACTAGGTGTGTGACCCTAGGCAAGTCACTGAACCCTATCTGCCTCAGTTTCCTCATCTATAAAATGAGCTAGAGAAGGAAATGGCAAACCACTCCAGTATCGCTGGCAAGAAACCCGTGAATCGTGTCATACATAAGGACTGAACATACAAGGTATCTTCAAATCACTCATAGTAAGATGCAAATCCAAACAGCTGGGGTTTCCACTCACAGTCAATGAACTGGCAAAGATGGGAATAGTCAAAATTCAAAGGGCTGTGAGAAGACAGGCAGACTACAAATGCTGTTGGTGTGGCTATGCATTGGTCCAAGCATTCTGGAATCACGGACTGAAAGATACCAGTATTAGACGCCCAAGGAGGTCAAAGAAACAAAGTGAAATCCCCCATACACCAAAATAGTCATAGCAGCACATTTTGTGGCAGCAAAGAAGAACAAAAGTCAGTACCCAGTGACAGCAGAATGGCTAAGTCCCTTGTGGCATATGAATATAATAGGATATTGAAGCTCTGGAAGAAAAGATGAATATGAAGAATTCAGAGACTTAGATGAACTGATGGAGAGTGAAGTATGTACAAGCAGGAAAGCAATATACATGCCAACAATGTCACGAACCTCAACACTGTACAATTATGATGAGCAAGACTATTGAACAACAACAACAAAATATATATATTTTAGAGCAGCTAAATGGCATTGTAGGGGATAGAGTGCAGGGCCTTGAGTCAGGAAGACTCTTCTTCTGAGTTTAAAAAAGCTGGCCTCAGACACTTCCTAGCTGTGTGACCCTGGGCAAGTCACTTAACCCTGTTTGCCTCAGTTTCCTCATCTGAAAAATGAACTGGAGAAGGAAATGGCAAACCACTTCAGTACATTTGCCAAAACAAAAAACAAAACCCAAAAACCCAAATGGGATCATGAAGAGTAGGACACAGTTGAAAATGACTGAAGAACAACAAAGTTTGGTGAACAAATCTGACTTCCCCTTTCAATCACTTTATGCATCTATAAGCTTCCCATCATGCACTGCACCTCCCTGACCTATTTTTTCCAAACTGAAGAATCACTAAGCTTTTTAGTTTGTCTCTAAACAAAAGCATCAGGGAATTATAATTTGCATGTGGACAAAGTAGTAAAGTCTCAGAAGTGGGATGTAAGAAGAACTTTACACACCAACCAAAAGGGAGATCCATGGAAGGAGGGTGGGGTTCATCAAATCATTCACATATGGGGATCCCATAACCAACCCCCAAGCAAAGGAAAGCTAATTGGGCAGAATGACCCTCCATCTCCCAGTGGCCCTTTGGAGCTAAGTCCTCTTTAGAGGCTCAAAGATTTTTAGAAGTGGAAGGTTCATTCCTTAGAGATCACTGAGTCTAATCCCCCTTCCTCTCAGAGGAGAAAACAGGTGCAAGGTCAGGAGCTGAACTCCAATCCTCTGACTTCAACTTCAGCCCTCTACCTAGCATACCACAAGGCTTCTCTGGATGGTCACTGTCACCTAGTTTCACCTGGACAGCACAGAGGACAATCGCTGGGGGAATAAGTTCAGGGAATAGATGAGGGTTTGTTGAGGCCAGACTTAGGTGACATTATTCAAGTACCTTGTTGCTGTTGATGGAAGCTGAGACAAGAGTCATATCAATAAAATCTGGGTGTTTGGTGTTGATGTAGGCTAGTTCAATGGCCATGAGGTTGTGAACCTGCAAGGGAAGGTAATGAAGTCACCCTACTTGTCCTGTCTCACTGCTCCTCCCCTTCTCTGTTTCTATCTATTTGTCAGGTTGGGGAAACAGAGGCAGAAGCCATTTCAAGTAGGGGCAGTCAGGGTCAACTTGCTGAAGACTGAAGACTGGGCTGCCCTAGAGTCCTCTCTTCATCAGTCTCTCATCACCCTACTCTGTGGTTTGAAATTGATTCCTTGTCCATGTCATATCTGGTCTCCTGGCCATAGATTTAGTCAGGATGAGTGCAGCCTCCTGGGTTTGCCCTACCTTCAGTTGATTACTTGCTGGGTGCGGTGTATTTGCCAGGATTAATGGGGCTTACACTGGAAATGATCTTGGGCAGAAGCTCAGGTGGGTTTTTTCCTTTAGTCCCCAGTTCAACTTCTCTATGAGATCCTGCCTTTCCCTATTCCTTCTTTCTCCCTTAGCATTTCATCCTCTAATCAAGCTTTAAACTGGCTATTAGCACTCCCACCAAGAAATTTCCGATGGCATTGGCAGGTCATGCAGGCTGGATGCTTCCCACTCAGTGTGTCCTCTGGGCCCTGGTCCAAGTGGGTGCCATTTCCCCCTCAGGGCAGTTGCGTCCCAGAGCACTGCCTTGGTCATTACCATTTCATTGGTTATTGGCAACCTCTTCCTCAGGACTCCAGTTACTACCTCCACGATGGCCTCATGTAGCTTGGGAAAGTGCAGCAGCTCCTGAAAAAGGCAGAGCTTGTCAGTCTTGGGCTCTGGGCATAAGGCTGCTCCTGCTCTCCATGCCCCACCTTCTCTAAGCACAGTCAAGACACCTGGTTCCTTGTCTTGGCTCTTCCCCTCACTGGCTGTAGGACCTTGGGGAAGGCATGCATATGGGTGGGTGTGCACAAGTGTGTGCATGTGGATGTAAGCAAGTGCCCAGGCCCCTCTCCCCCCACCTGGGTATTGTAAGTAGAACAGTGCTGGATGATCCTCTGAAGCTCTTCATGCACCAGCTCTACACGGTGAAGGCTCGGTTCCTCCAGTCTCTTAATCTGCCTTTTTACTAGCAGCTCAAAGGAGACCTCTGGGATGAAGAGTGCTAGGCGAGGCCCCTGGGTAAGGAGAAAACCACAGGGAGCCCCTGGGTGGAGAGGCAAGCATGGAGCTCCCCAGCTCATGAGGGCTCTGGGTAGAGAGGGAAGCACGAGGAGCCCCAGCTTGCAAGGGCCCTTGGGTAAGGAAGGAAGCATAGGGAGCCCAGCTCAGCCCTCCCATAGGAGTAAGTCCAACTGAACCCAGCTCCCTAGTGGAGGCTCTCTAGGCCCATTCTCTGCCAGGGAAGGGGGAGAATGGGCAAGGCAGAAAAGTAGGTTCCTCGTGGTAGGCAGGGAATTGAGGCTTTGGCATCATTTTTTCAGCTTCTGTCTCCTGCATACTTAAAGGATTATGGGAGTCAGAACCAGACAAGGAGCTCAACTTGGTTGATCCCCTTTCTGGCTCACCCTCTTGGCAATATAGAGGTAGGGGGGAAGACGACTTACCTCTAATTCTTTCACCTGACCTCATATTGCCAGGTCCAAGGCAGCCCCTGCCTCTCCCTCACCTTCTAAGAAGGTACAGCTGGAAGGTCAAGGCTCCAGACAAAGGTCATTCAGTCACTACTACCTCTTGCCTTATGGGAGCCAACCACTCCTCCCACCCCATCTAAACTTAACTGTCAAGACTGCCCCCCCCCTTACCTCCCACCATGATAAATGCTTTGCAAACCTTCTACTATTGTATAAATGTGACCTACTTCTATTAAGAGTATTCCTGCCTTGGGGTGGCTAGGTGGTGCAGTAGGACCTGAGTTCGAATCCAGCCTCAGACACTTAACGCACAACCAAACAAAAACCTAGCCGTGTGACCTTGGGCAAGTTACTTAAACCCAATTACCTCCCCCCCCCCAAAAGATTAATCCTGCCTGATCCTACAGAGTTTAGGATATAGTGCCAGACATGATGCAAAGATGATGAATCAAATTTGTAACTTCTCTCAGAGAGTCACAGCAACTTTAGAGACTCCACACAGCTTCCCTGAGTTCGCCTTGGCTTGGCTCACTGAGGATTCCTCTTTCCAAGCCTCTTTTGAGTCATGTTAAGGGGTCCCAGGAAGTAAGCAGTCTTATGATTTTCTAGTGTCTATTCACCCCCGGGCCTAGAACAGTGCCTGCCTGACTTGGAGTCAATAAATGGTGGATTGTTTATACCAAATGATTTGTAGCACCAGAAGGTTCCTGATCTCCAGGATAACACTCCCCTCCTCCCTGTTCCCAAGGATTCAATCTCTCTTCCCTCTCCACCCAAAGCCCAAGGTCTGCCCCCATAAAAGCCATTCAAAAGAACTCAATGCAAGCAGTCAAGACTCTTCTCAAAGAAGAATCCCCAGAGAGTGTCTGATCAGAGCAACATGGCTGCTGCGGAGGAGCAAGAGGACTTGGGTTTGAACCTCTGTTCAGCCACTTTTACTAGCTGTGTAACTGGGCAAATCTCTTCACAACACTATGCCCTGGTTTCTTTGGCTGACCACACACCTCTGATTAAAGGGCTTTTTCCCCCAAACAGTGAGACAGATCAGTAGAAGCAGGGCCAACTATAGGCACCAAGAAATGGAAGAATGGATGAAAATGGGCAAAGTGGCTGTGAAGAAGGGATCTGTTACCGAGGCATTTCGGATGGCTGTCAAGATGTCCAACATGGTTAGTCCAGACAGAGGATCAATAGATTCCAGAGTTTGGAAGAAGGCCTCATGGAAGATGTAGTACATGCGAGCACCACCACAGCTGGCGGGGGGGGGGGGGGGGGTCAGAAGGCAGGTGTCAGGGAGGTGCTTCGCCCATGGCCATTCCCAACCCCTACATATGCCCTATCACCCTCGTCTCAGACCAAAGTCAGACACAGAAATAGAGAAATAGAAGAAAACACCAGGCAAGGGATTGGCTGTCAAGATTCTGGGTCTTACTCCTACATATAACTCACTGAAATCTTGGGCAAGTTGTTTGCTCTGCCTGAGCCTTAGTGTGTTGGCCTATATGCTCTTTTTTTTTTTTTTTAAAGCAATTGGGGTTAAGTAACTTGCTCAAGGTTACACGGCTAGTCATTTGATTTATGCGTGGGTGCTCATTTTCTGAGGCCGGATCTGATCTCGGGTCATCCAAACTCCGAGGCCGGCGCTCTTACTCACTGCGCCACCTAGCCGCCCCTTTAGGGCAATTGGGGTTAAGTAACTTGCCCAAGGTAGTAACTTGCCCAAGGTTACACGGCTAGGTTTTTTTTTGTTTGTGCGGATTAAGTGTCGGAGGCCGGCTCCGAACTCAGGTCCTTCTGATTCCAGGGCCGTCGCTCTATTCACTGCGCCACCTAGCCGCCCATGGCCTATATGCTCTTTAAGGAGCTCTTCCAGCTCTTAACCTTTGCTGGGCTCCATGAGGCATCAGCAAGCAGCTAGGTGGTGCTACAGTGAATAGAGCACTGTGCCTGGAGTCAGGAAGACCCAAGTTCAAACCTGGCCTTAGGCACTTACTAGCTGTGTGACCCTTCACCTTGTCTGCCTTAATCCCCTGGAGAAGGAAATGTCCAATCACTCTAGTATCTTTGCCAAGAAAACTCCAAGGACAGCACTGGTACGATATGGTCCATGGGGTCACAAAGAGTCAGGCACAATTGAACAGCAAGAAACATTATACAATGCCCAGACATGATGAGAGAAAGGCTTGTGTCTTAACTTTCCCTGGCTTCCTTCAAGACTCAACTCAAATCCTACCACTTAAGAAGTCCTTTCTTAGTTCTCCCTAGCTACCTTGCTTTTCCATTTACCTTCCATCTAATCTATATATACCTTGTATATACCTAATTATTTCCACATTTCTCCTTCCCCTCCCCAATCAGAACAGAAGCTCTTTGAGGGCAGGGACTGGTTTTTTTTTTTTTGGTCTTTTTCCTTTGTTTGTTTACTGAGCATTTAGCACAATGCCTGGCATATAGTAAATACCTAATAAAATCCTTGTTGACCCACTAAGTGCTGTTTGGTCTTTTTGGAGAATGACACTGAGTGTTAGAGTGGCCTAGGCAACTTTTTAAGACTAGAAGTTGCTGAGTAGGTGCCACCCTGCACTTGGAGAGATGGATCTGACAGACTAAAACCAAATTAAACCCCCCCAACAATTCCTCTCCTGCACTGTTCAACCATTTCACATGTCCAACCAACTCTTTATGATCCCATTTGTAGTTTTCTATGAAGCATGAAGGTTTTCTAGATAGATTATTATTGCTTTATCTTATCCAGGGCTATTGCCCAGTTTTCAAATAAATGGCCCCAAGCATTCTGGGCCTTATCTAAATTCCAGGATTCTGGGCCTAAGAAATTTCCGGTTTCAATGACCCTTCTCTATTTGTATCTTCTGCTCCCTCCCTCCAACTCCCCATCCCTTCCCTGAGCTTACAGCTCTGAGGTCTCAATGTTCTTTGCTGTGCCTTCAATGGTGTTGCAGTATTCAGTGGCAAATTTGGTGATGATCTGCAGCAGAGTGGCATTCTGGTCTTGAACAGGCTGCCCATAGCTCTTTAGCAGTGACTGGTACTGGGCTGTCAGCACATTCACACATGTCTTCAGCTCAGGCAGGCAATCTCAGATGTGGTGCATCCTGAGGGAGAGAACATAAGGACCAACTCCAGGTGACCCCCAGGCACTCTTCAGCTCTATCACCAGCCTGCCCCAACTGGCCCTAGCAGCACCTGTTGAGTGTCTTAGCAAGAAAGCCGGTGCCATTTCAGTTGGCAAGGGATGGGTATTTCTTCTGCAAGAAGCATTGCTTATCTTGTAGAGAATCACTGATGTTCTTGTGCCTGCTGACATCACGCTGGCTCCTATGGAGAGGGTCAAGTTTCAGACTCAGGTCCTGCTCCCTAGACCAGAAATTCAAGGATAATTCAACATTAGGAAATAATGTATATAATCATATAAACAACAAAAACTACATGGTCATACCAAAAGCACTCATTTATGTTGAAGACCCTAAAAAGCAATGGCTTGGAAGGGCCTTTTTGTAAAACAATAAATTATCCCAAACCCAAAGCTAGCATTGTTTGCAAATGGAGATTTATTAGAAGCCTTTCAAATAAAGGCAAGGGTAAAGCAAGCATGGACCCTTTTCCTTACTATTGGTGATATCATCCTAGAAATGTCAGTGATGGCAACAAGACAAGAGAAAGAAAATAAAGCCATGAACATCAGCAAAAAGGAAGCAAGATGACTTCTACCTATAGATGACATAATCATCTACTTGGAAAATCCTAGAGATTTGGTTCAGAGGAGACAGACTGTCAAGACTACCTGTCAGGGGCAGCTAGGTGGTGCTACAGTGAATAGAGTATCAGTCCTGGAGTCAGGACCTGAGTTCAAATCTGGCTTCACACACTTGACACACTAGCTGTGTGACTATGAGCAAGTCACTTAACCCCAATTGCCTTGCCTTCCCCCCTTCAAAAACAAAAACAAAAACAAACTACCTGTCTGTCTCTGGCAGTGTGAATAACTGGAGACTCTTGGGGAGAGTGAACCCTCAGTTCAACTCAAAAAAGATTTGTTAAGTATTCAGTGTATACAGGCCATCACCTGAGGGGGGGATATACAAAGCTGAGATAAGGCATAAGCACCACCATGGTGCTTATGATCTAGTAGGTGGGTGACACATTAGTAAATCAGTTCTTCCAATACAGTTTTATTGATGTAAGCATCCCAATGCCTACAGACTGCAAGTCCTTTCTTATCTCATGATACTTGTGACTGTCCTTCTGTAAAATACTTAGGAGGTCAAACCAATGTTCTGGGAACTTTCCTCAAACTCTGTGCCTCAATTTCCTTATATATAAAATGAGGAAGCCAGACTCCATCAATTCTAAGGTTCCTTCCATATCCAAACTGATGATCCCATGACATTTATGCTATATCCCAGCATAGCATCATGGCTATGCAATGGTTATCATCTATGTTCAAGCTATAGAATTGATTTACTTTTTCTGGTCATATACCTTGTATGGGATAACCACTTCATATGGGTAAATGATTTATGTTTTGCAACATTCTACAATCCATTTGCAGCTGCTCTGCATTTTCTACCCTATGGATGACCCGCAACCATAGAGCATCAACAGAACAATGCTAGTAGTGGGTGAATGCTATGGAACAAAGTGAGCAGAAGCAAGACAACACTATATACAACAACTGAAATCACATGAAGGAGAGTACCATGGAAAGGCTTCAGAACTCTAACTGATGCAATGATCAGAAATGATTGAAAAGCACTGGCATTAAAGCATGCTAGAGAAATGGTGGGCTATAAGTGTGGAATGAGGTGTGGTCAGCAATAGCTAAAATACTGGCTGGGTTTTTATATGAGAGGTCATATATCATGTGACCAGAAGCACACAGCTGGGACATGTGCAAGAGACCTGAGGAGGTCTTCTGTTTCTACTCTGGGCCATGTTGAAGAGAGGAAGAGCAATTAGAAAGTTATGGTATGCCAAAAAGGCAACAAGAAAATATGTTGTCTTTTTTTTAAAGGATTCCAGTGTTAAAAAAGATGAGATTTTATTTCAAGGAGAAGCAGCTTGGCTGAGGCTCTCTGCACTGGGTTATTCCCAGATGTCATCCTGCCATTTCTTTTCTTCCTGGTTAATTCAGGACTCAGCTCAATGCCCATCTACAGGGTCTTTCCAAGGTATATATCTGCTGATGAAATGATTCCATGGGACTGCAGATCATAGTTTGGATGGCAGGCATTTTCATCCACTTAACTGTGGGAACATATCAAGTCAAATTTGCAAATTATCATGGAATTCACAGTCTCAGTAATATTCTAGAACTTGATTCCATCAGCAAACAGGAGTAAGTGGAGGCCTCATCATATATAAGGAATCTGGACTCTGTATCAGACATCAAATGCCTGGGGTAAGCATCAAACTCTGACCTGTGCTTAAGGTATACCCAACTTCTTTTTTTTTTTTTGGAGGGCAATTGGGATTAAGTAACTTGCCCAAGGTCACACGGCTAGGTTTTTGTTTGTATGTGTTAAGTGTCTGAGGCCGGATCCGAACTCAGGTCCTTCTGACTCCAGGGCTGACACTCTACTCACTGTGCCACCTAGCCGCCCCACATCCAACTTCTGTTACTTATTTGAAGTTACTTAGACCTCTGATGTTATTCTGCAAAAGGGTTGGATCCTTCAAGTGGCTCCCTAGTGTCTACAGAATCAAAGTCCTCAGGCTGAATTGAAGGCCCTCTGGCTCCAATATTCCTTTCCAAATCTACTCCATTCTCTTTCCCTTCGTGTGCTCTATATTCCAAGTAAACTTAGAGGCTGTTTCCTGAGCTCATCTGGAACTCTCCCATCTCCATGTATTTGCACCATCCCTATTTCCCATGCCTGGAAATGATAGATTCCCTCTGCAGTGCTGCCTATTGAAATCCTTCTATTCCTGAAAGGTCAGCTCAGACACTACGTTCTCAGAGCACTTCGTCTGGATCTACCATTTTCCCTGATCAAATTTTACCTGCTAGTATACTTATGTGTACATATCACTTTCCTACCTCCAATTAGAGTGTGGGCTTAAAGGTGAGAGTGTGTTCTTTCTCATCTTTGAATCTGGGACAGTCCCTTATTTCATCAATGCTGGCTATAGTTGAAATATAATAATCATTTCAATTATGGAAGAGCCAGAGAATCAGCATGGTTCAGAGTAGAAACAGATGCCTCCTCAAGTCTCTTGCACATGTACCGGCTGTGTGCTTCTGGTCACATGACATGTGACCTCTCAGTGCTCTAGGCAACTCTTGGAGACTAGAAGCTTGAGAGAAGGTGCCAATAGCCAGTGTAGAGGCTGAAGCTCATTATATTTAAGGACCAACAAACGCAATTTTTATGCACTAGCCTTCAATGAAAACAGCATTATCAGGAAAATGTGACATACTCATATTATATATCCTATAGTATTATTGTGAAGGAAGAACTTTGTGAATTGTAAAGATTGCCATTCTATTAAAAAAACACTTGGAATTCCCCAAAGGGTAACTATCTTTTGGCAATTGTGCTTTGGTAAGTGAACCTTTCAGGTGGTCCAGAAGAGTCCCCAGACCTCCATCCCACTGACTTGTATTTGTTAGAGCCAACCAAAAAATGCTATTCAGGGTTAAGTGAGAGGAAGGGTAGTGCTTAATGCCTTGCTTGATCTTAATAATCATTAAGTTCTATCTCTGTTTCCCTTTCTCATTGATTCATGGATAATCTAATAATCTAGCTATATATATGGGAGACCCATTGGTGGTGGAGAGTCTTTTGGGCTACACTTTCCTCTATTAAACCAAAAGCTCTTGGACAGTCAACAAGAAGTTGTCTCTTCATCATCTGTATTCTTCTGTTGTGTTTGACCACCTTCTTTTGGATATTCTCTCCCCTCTCTGGGTCTTGGTGATAACTATCCTATCCTATCTGTCTCATCATGCCTTCTCAGTTGCCCTTGCAGGCTCATCATCTTTATCACATCCCCAATAAGTGAATATTCCCCAAAGACTCTCACTTAGTGATCTCATCCTCTCTCATATGGTTTTTTTTTGTTTTTTGGGGTTTTTTTTTGCTTTTTGGAGGGGAGAAGGCAGGGCAATTGGGGTTAAGTGACTTGCCCAAGGTCACAGGGCTAGTTTTTGTGTTAAGTATCTCAGACTGGATTTGAACTCAGGTCCTCCTGACTCCAGGGCTGGTGCTCTATTCACTGCACCACCTAGCCACCCCCTCTCCTATATGTTTAACTATCATCTCTGTGGAGATGTCTTTCAAATCGGTATATCCAGCCTCAGTCCCCTCAACTTCAGTCCTTCATTGCCTAGAAAACATTTCAAGCTGATGTTCCAAAGACATCTCAAACTTAGTAATTCCATTCCACAATGGAATTCACTGTCTTTCCCCTCAAGCTTACCCTCTTTGAAACTCCCTCATTTCATTCTTCCATTCTCCCAAGTTCAGAACTTTGGCATTATTCTTTGCCCCTCACTCCATAGATCCAATCAGTTATGATATCTCTCATATGAAGCCCTTCTTTTTACTCATATAGCTACCACCCTGGTTCAGTTCCTTCTGTCTCACCTAGATTATTGCAGTTGCCTCCTAACAGATCTTCTTGACTCAAGTCTCTCCCAACTCTAGTCCATTTTACACAGCTGCCAAAATGATTTTGCTTAAGGGCAAATCTGACCATGTCACTCCTCTACACTCAATCAACTCCAGTGTCTTCCTATTGCCTTTAAGATAAATCTTGCTTTTAAAGGCCTTTATAACCTGGTTCCAACTATCTTTCAGGACTCAATGTACATTACATATAAACTCTGATCTAACCAAAATGGCCTTTTCTCTGGTTGATATGCCTTTGCATGTCTGGAATGCTTTCCTTCATCTCCATCTCTTAGAATTTTTCTTCCTTTCTTTAAGCCTCAGCTCAAGCACCATCTTCTATATGGAGCCTTTCTGGATTCTTCCAATAGCTAGTGGTCCACTCACCTACCTCTCACCTCCACCCCTATCTCATATTTAACTATTTGGTATTTAACTATTTTGTATTTATTATCTTTGTGTTTATTTTGTACACATGTATTTATATACTTGCTGTAGGGATTGTTTCTTTCATTTTGCAACTCCAGCACTCACAAGGGAGATTTTTAATAATTGTTAAATGGGACAGAGACAAAATGGCAGAATAGAAGGAGCATTCCAGCTGAACTCTCCCAACATTCTTCTCTAAACAACTTTAAAATAATGCATCAAATAGAATTCTAAAGTGGCATAACCAACAAAAAATGAGACATTTTTCCAGCCTAGGTCAAAATACAAAGAGAGAGAAGTCTACACTGGGGTGGGGGCTGGCAGAAAGGGTAGTATAGCAGCAATGCCAGCAGAACCAAGAGCTCTCACTGCTCAGAGATGGTAAGAGTGATAGGGTGATGGGGTGCTTGGGATATATATATATTTGTAACATCAGTCTGTAATATCAATCTGTAACATCAGTTTATAAGTGGGGTGCTTTGGGATCTATGTCTGTAAAATCAATTTGTAAAACCAGTCTGTAAAATCACACTTCCCCCTGCCCAGTCTCAAAGCATTAACTCTGCCCCTTCCCCCTGCCAGCACTCTGCCCAGCAACAACTCATGAACTGTTTATCTCTGCTTGGAACAATAACAAGCTACCTATGAATCCTTCACTAAACTATCTATAAACATTCTAGCTTAGGCAAATGTTATCTCCCCTAGTAGAGTGGCCAGCTGCACCATGAATCCTTCAATACCCTATGTATAGGTTAACTCCTTAGCCAATTATACCCATACTGTGTCTCTGATGGCCTTGGTTCCCATCATTCATCTTGTCAAACATGACATTGATGGGTGGCAGACTGGGTACTTCTCAGTGGCCATGACTGCTGGCTGACTTAGTGATGTGTCAGGCCTAAAACCACACCTCCAGGTAGCCCCACCTTGGGCTATTTCCCAGTGAATTATGGGCAATATGCATGTGCAGTTGATATTAAAAGTGCATGGTCCTTTAAGCACTGACCACTCCTTAACTCTTCCCTAATCCCACCCTTACTTCACCTAGTTAGCATAATTGACACCTGATTTACTGTCTTGATTCCTTAAAACTATACCTGTGATTTCTGTAAGGTTGCAGATTCCATAAGGATCCTTGCCCACTGTGCTGTACATTGTAACAATAAACTTTCACAATCTCAGCTTCCAAGTTTGCTTGAGCCTGGTGAATTCTTTCCAGACTAAATTGCAGGGTTTCTGGTCACTGAGAGTGATCAGGTCCCTGGTAGAACCTATTACCCTTCCATCATTGAGGGGATAAAACATATGGTCAGAAAGAGATTCCACCCCTGGGTGCAGGATTGGGTGCCATTTGGCAACTCCATGGCCAATTATACAGTTCCAGGGTAGAGAAGAGTGCTACCTGGGTATGACTCACCTGTTCAGGGAGGAGAGAAGTTGTGGTCACAAGAAAGCAGGGACTCTACCTGGTAAGGACCAGAGCACAGAGCGGGAGAGCAATGACTAGACCTCTCCCTGAATCACACTACCTTGGAAGCACCAAAACCATAGACCAGAGTCTCTAGAGATAGCTGTGAAAACAGCATGACATAAAATCCTAAAGCTTGCTTGGGATAGTAACTTCTCCCATATCCCAGAGGTAAATGGAACCCAACTCCAACATCAAATCTGAAGAAATTCAATAGATTCTGTATCATTTGTTTTTTGATTCCTAATTACAATGAATGGATTTTGTCCTATAACTACTTAAGTCATGGTTCTCTGTCTCTACATTTAGTTCAGAAATTCAGCTGGCCTGTAATGAATGAAGTTTAAAAAGGCAGTTTTCCTGCTAATCATTGTTCTATTCTTGCCTCAAGGAAACTTATTATCCTTAAGGGATACCAGTGGATACCAAGAAGTCTGGTCCACTATCTTTAATCTTGCAAATGGACTCAAACAATGAACATTTCTTAGTCATAGGAGTTTAGCTTCTCAATGAGTTAAAGTTATAATTAATGGGAAAAACTGTTATCTACCATGCCTTCAGCTCCTAGGAAAATACCAAGGCATCTGGTGTTATCTTTAAGTGCTGAAGCTAGCTCTAAGAAATATATTGTCTGTCCTTGCCAGTCCTTGTACAATTAAGGATGGTATTCTCTTCCTCCTGGGATCCAGGGAGTGTCTTATCCCTTGTTCACCATGAATAGCCTCAGAATGCAGATGGGTCCCATAAATCAATCAAACATTCTTCTAAGACAGAAAAGGGGGTTGCTAGCCCCACATAACTGTGAGAAGAGCCCACTCTGTTTAATATAAATAATCATGTTGTCCTCACTCCCATGATGTTGCCCATTTTATAACCAATTTTATAATCTTCCTCACCTACCCAGTTCTGTTCTTTGTTCTGTGCTTATAAAGAGGAACTGTGCCTCCTTCTCTGGGTCATTGGTCTAACTGAAGTAACCATCTGACTTACTTTATTAACAGGTATGCACCCTGCTAATACACAGATAAAGCTCAGAATTCTGCACCTGAGTTAACCTTTATTAAATTCTATTGAGACAAATCAATCAGTCAATCACTGGGAGCAGTGGCAGTTTCCAGACCTCTCAGCCCACAGACACCAAAGACAACTTAGAAGGTCAGCAGGAAAGGGCTGAGTGTGAGCAAAGAGCAATCCAGCGAAGGCTGTGCATCACAGCCCCAGCAAACCAGGAGTAGGTATTGGGAGTGTGAGGGATAATTTGCAGTGAAGCTTCCCCATTCTGAAAAATCAAATCTAGAGTGGCTTCAGCATCCACTAGGCCTAAGTTTAGAGGTCACCTGACCTTGCAGGAATCTGGGACTTAGAGCAATGGAGACCCTCCCCAGTGCCACCTCAGCACAAGATATGCCAAATAAGGACAGAAGTGCTTTCTCAAACGTACACTGGGTGATCTACTGTTTCCTTGTTACGGTACTTGAGGTAGATTGCCATGCTTAGATTGTATGCCTAACTTCCAGCCAATGGAAGAAAAGGGTCAGCAGGGGGGTGGGGGAGAATTCCACATTAGGGTTTTATAACTTTACCATTTCCTTTTGTAAATTGCTTCTCCTCCCTGACCATTTGTCAGGAGGGTGGCCCTTTCTTGAGATCATAAATAAATCATTCTTTTCTGCTTCCTACCTTGAGAAACCTCTGAGTATTATTTGGGTAAGGATTTCTGCTGCACACAGTTTTGGAGTGCACACAGGAATGACTAAAAAGGAGCTCTCAGCCCACAGACAGTAAGGGGATCAAAAAACTGGTAAGAAGATTTTTGCTAGCACTGAGGCAGAACCCTGTTGCTTTGCCAATACTCAGATCTGGGTCCCAGTCCTGGGTGGTAGCCCCACGGTGAGGAAGAGCACTAGCATAGCAGCACTTGTGGCTACAGTAGAGAGGGGATCCTCCCCACAGTTTCAAGGCAGAAAAGATTGCATTTAGTTGCTCACAGATCAGAACACATGTCTGGAGAGAATTAAATACCTCTCCTTAGATCACACCACCTTGGAAGAACTGAAAACTTACAGGTCTAGGCCTAGAAGTATCTCTGAAAACAACTGCACAAAATCCCTGAATCTTGGGACAGTGTGCCTCCACCCTGGAAGCAGAGCCCTACTTTAACAGTTAAAAGTCAACTAACAGGTGGAGTCAAGATGGCAGAGTAGAAACAGCACTTCCTTGGAGCTCCAGCCCACACCACTTCAAAATTATGTAAAAGGAGGACTCTGAATGACCTCTGGAGCTCCAGAACCCACAAAATGACACAGAGAAGCTAACCTCCCAATGAGGACAGCCTGTCAGCCCGGCAGGGAGTGGCCAGCCCAGCACTCTGGGAGCCGAGCCCAGGACCTCAGGAGTCAGAGATTTTAGCCCCAGGACAGCCAGACCAGCAGCCGGCTGGAGAGACCCCAGAACACCAGCAGCTGTGACATTTCCAGAATTATCAACACATAGATACCTAGGACAAAGTGAGAGGTCAGTGCCCTATGGACTTTGGGACTGGTTGGGAGAATGCGTCAGCTTCTTTCCCTTGGGGCAAGAAGCCGCTGAGGAGCCAGTGCAGCTGGCACCACATTGCCACATTGCAGCTTCAGCTCCTGGCCTGCGAACTGTAGGGGGATCCGGCAATCAGTCTGGGGGGTAAGCGCTCTTGCTTTAACCTTCTTAGGTCTGGATTGCAGTCTGGGGTGGAGGTCTTGGGGTGTGTGTCCAGCTTGCCAGGGTGTGTGGAGGCTTCACAGAGGCCACCCAACTAATACCTCCGACAGTTGAGAAAACCCCAGTGTTTGGGACAGAAGCTCCCCTGACTGGTGGCAGAGTCCTACTGTGGCAACAAACTCAAAAGTCAAGTAATTGAGTGGCAACATGCCTAGGCAAAGGAAACAAAATAAACAGAAAAATTCAACATTAGACTCCTATTTTGGGGGCAAAGAGGATGGAAGCATGGAACAGGAGGGGAACTGTGAAGTCAGAACTCCTGCACCAAAAGCCCCAAATGAAAATACGAGCTGGTTACAGGCCATAGAGGACCATAAGAAGCAGATAAGAGAAGTGGGGGAAAATTGGGAAGAGAAATGAGAAAGATGCAAGAAAAGTATGAAATGAGAGTCAACAGCTTGACTGAGGAAAATAACACCTTAAAAAATAGACTAACTCAAATAGCAAAAGAGGCTCAAAAAGGCAATGAAGAGAAGAATGGATTGCCAGATGGAAAAAGAATCTCAAATGCTCACTGAGGAGATTCATTCCTTCAGAATTAGACTGGAGCAAATGGAAGCTAGTGACTTTATGAGAAATCAAGATGCTGTTAAGCAGATCCAAACAAATGAAAGAATAGAAGGCAATGTGAAATATCTCATGGGAAAAACCACTGACCTGGAAAAAAGATCCAGGAGAGATAATTTAAAAATTATCAGACTGCCTGAAAACCATGATCAAAGAAAGAATCTAGAAATCATCCTTCAAGAAATTCTCAAGGAAAAATGCCCTGATGTTTTAGATCCAGAGGGATCTGTGAAAGAATCCACAGATCACCTCCTGAAAAGGATCCCAAAAAGAAAACTCCTAGGAATATTGTAGCCAGGTTCCAGAATTCCCAGAACAAGGAAAGAATATTACAAGAAACCAGGAAGAAACAATTTCAATATTGTAGAAACACAATCAGGATAGCACAGGATCTGGCAGCTTCTACACTGAGGGACTGAAGGGCATGGAATATGATATTCTGGAAGGGCAATGGAGCTGGGATTAAAATCAAGAATCACCTACCCAGCAAAAGTGAGTATTTTTTTTTTCAGGGGAAAATTTGGTCATTCAGTGGAATAGAGGACTTTCAAGCATTCTTGAAGAAAAAAACTTGAATAGAAAATTTGACATTCAGACACAAGAAGCAAGAGATGCTTGAGAAAGTAAACAGGGAAAATAAATCATAAGGAACTTATCAAAGTTGAACTATTTCCATTCCTATATGGAAAAACAATAACTGTAACTGATGAAACCTTTCTCAGTATAAAAATAGCTGAAGAAGGATATATGGGCATATGAATACATATGTGAATGTGTGTATATATGTTTTCAGGTATGCATAGATAGAAGGCACAGGTTGAATTTAATGGGTAGGGACGATATTTAAGGGGTGAAATTGAAAGGCGAGAGAGGAACATAAGGAGAGGAGATGGGGAGAGACAGAATGGGGTAAACTATCTCACATAGAAGAGGCAAGGGAAAATAGTCACAAGGGAGGGGAAGAACAGGAAGACAAAAAGGCAAAACTTTATTCTCATTGAATTTGAATCAGGGAGAGAATGACATACATACTAAATAGGATATCTCACCCTACAGGAGAGTTGGAGGGAGGGGGATGGGGAAACATGATGGAAGGGAGGGCAGGCTGGGGGGGAGAGAAGTTGGAAGCACCCACTTTTGAAAGGGGATAGGATCAAAGTGGGGAGTGGACCAGGTGGGAGGTGGGATAGGAGGGAGGGAAATGTAGTCAGTCTTTTACAATTTATATACTATGGTAATGCTTTGTATAGCTATACATGTACAGCATATACTGAGTTGCTTATCTTCTCAGCAGGAGTGGGTGGCAGGGGAGGAGGGGAATGGGTCTGGAATTCGAGGTTTTAAAATAAAATGTTTTTAAAAATATATAAATACTATGATTAATACTATTTTGCATATAATTGGGAGATAAGGTGTGCATGCATTGGGGCACGGGGATTCAGCTTACCCTACTGGAAAAGTTGAAGGGGGTATGGGAGAAGAGATGGGAGAGAGCAGGTTGGATGAGGGGATATCCTGTAGGACTGCCATTGTGGGGTGGTGGGTAGGGGAAATATGGGGAAAAACTGTAACTCAAAATATGACAGAAATGAATGATGTAAATCAGAAGTTAATAAAGCATTTGAAAAAAAAGTCAACTAACAGGCTAGGAAAATAAGCAAACAACAGGAAAAAAAACTGAGTAGGCCAAATGGTAAAAGAGTTTCCAAAAAGCCAATGAGGAGAAGAATGCCTTCACAAGCAGAATTGGCCAAATGGAAAAGGAGGTCCAAAAGCTTACTGAAGAAAATAATTCCTTCAAAATTAGTATGGAGCAAATGGAAGCTAATGACTTTATGAGAAATCAAGCAACAATAAAATAAAGCCAAAAGAATGAAAAAATGGAAGACAATGTAAAATATCTCATTGGAAAAACAACTGACCTGAAAAAAAGATTCAGGAGAGATAATTTAAAAATTATCAGACTACTTTGACCCAGTAATACCACTTCTAGGTCTATATCCCAAAGAGATCATAAAAATGGGAAAAGGAGGCGGAGCCAAGATGGCGGAGTAGAAACAGCTCTTCCAAGACTCTCTGCCCCCAGATTCTCCACAAACTATGTAAAAAAGGACTCTGAAAAACTTCTGGAGCCCCAGCACCCACAGAACGACACAGAGAAGCTAACCTCCCGCTGAGGACAGCCCAGCACCCTGCAGGAAGGACCAGCGCAGTGGTCTGGGAGCCCGCAGCGCGCAGAGCGCAGGAGCCGAGCCCAGCCCAGGTCCACGTGAGCCGAGGTTTTAGCCCCAGGGCGGCAGGGCCAGCAGCCGGCTGGAGGAACCCCAGAACACCAGGAACTGTGGAGACTCCAGAATTATCAACACAGACTTGCCTAGGACAAAGTAAGAGGTTAGTGTCCTATGGACTTTGGGACCTGTATTTGGGGAATGCGTCAGCTCCCTCCCCTGGGGGCTAGAAGCCGCTGAGGAGACACGCCATTTTGTAGTTTTCAGAGGCATTTCCGGCTCCCAGCCTACAAATCGTGGGGAGATCCAGCGATCAGTCTTGGGGGGTAATCGCTCTTGCTTTAACCTCCCTGGATCTGGATTGTGATCTAGGGTGGAAGTTGTGGGTGGGTTTATAGCTTGCCAGAAACGGAAGTTGCCCCCCACACGTTCGGGACGAAAATTCCTCTATCTGGCCTTAAAGCCATAGTGTGGCAACAAGCCCAAAAGTCAAGCAATTAAGTGGCAACATGCCAAGGCAAAGGAAACAGAAAAATGCAACCCTAGACTCCTATTTTGGGGGCATAGAGCAGGAAAAGGACTGTGAGGTCAGAAGTCCTGCTCCAAAAGCCCCAGGGGAAAACATGAGCGGGTTGCAGGCCATAGAGGACCTTAAGAAGGACTTTAAAAATCAAATAAGAGAAGTGGAGGAAAAATTGGAAAGAGAAATGAGAAGGATGCAGGAAAAGTATGAAATGAGGGTCAACAGCCTGACTGAGGAAAACAACACCTTAAAAAATAGACTAACTCAAATGGCAAAGGAGGCCCAAAAGGGCAATGAGGAGAAGAATGCCTTAAAAAGTCGAATTTGCCAGATGGAAAAAGAATCTCAAAAGTTCACTGAGGAGATTCATTCCTTCAGAGTTAGACTGGAGCAAATGGAAGCTAATGACTTTATGAGAAATCAAGATGCTGTTAAGCAGATCCAAACAAATGAAAGATTAGAAGGCAATGTGAAATATCTCATGGGAAAAACCACTGACCTGGAAAATAGATCCAGGAGAGACAATTTAAAAATTATTGGACTACCTGAAAGCCATGATCAAGGAAAGAACCTAGAAATCACCCTTCAAGAAATTCTCAGGGGGCGGCTAGGTGGCGCAGTGAATAGAGTGCCGGCCCTGGAATCAGAAGGACCTGAGTTCGGAGCCGGCCTCCGACACTTAATCCGCACAACGAAAACCTAGCCGTGTAACCTTGGGCAAGTTACTTAACCCCAATTGCCCTAAAGGGGCGACTAGGTGGAGCAGTGAGTAAGAGCGCCGGCCTCGGAGTTTGGATGACCCGAGATCAGATCCGGCCTCAGAAAATGAGCACCCATGCATAAATAATGACTAGCTGTGTAACACTGAGCAAGTTACTTAACCCCAATTGCTTTTAAAAAAATTAAAAAAAAAAAAAAGAAATTCTCAAGGAAAACTGCCCTGATGTTTTAGATCCAGAGGGCAAAATAGAGGTTGAAAGAATCCACCAATCACCTCCTGAAAAGGATCCCAAAAAGAAAACTCCCAGAAATATTATAGCCAGGTTCCAGAATCCCCAGATCAAGGAGAAAATACTACAAGCGGCCAGGAAGAAACAATTTCAATATTGTGGAAACACAATCAGAATAGCCCAGGACCTGGCAGCTTCTACACTGAGGGATCGAAGGGCATGGAATATGATATTCCAGAGGGCAAAAGAACTGGGAATGAACCCAAGGGTCACCTACCCAGCAAAACTGAGTATTTTGTTTCAGGGGAAAATATGGTCATTCAGTGGAATAGAGGACTTTCAAGCATTCTTGAGGAAAAAACCAGAGTTGAATAGAAAATTTGACATCCAGACACAAGAAGGAAGAGATGCCTGAGAAGGTAATCAGGGAAAAGAAATCAAAAGGAGCTTATCAAAGTTGAACTATTTACATTCCTATATGGAAAAGCAATAACTGTGACTGATGATATCTTTCTCACTATGAAAATAATGGAAGAAAGGGGTGTGGTCATATGAATACATATGTGAATGTGTGTGTATATGGTTACAGTTATATATGGATAGAGGGCATAGGTTGAATTTGTTGGGAAGGGAGAATACTCAAGGGATGAAATTATGAGGTGAGAGAGGAAAGTGGCAAGAGGAGATGGGGAGAGACAGGGTAGGGTAAACTATCCCATGTAGGGGAAGTGGTTGCAAAGGAGGGGGAGAATAAGGAAGGCTAAAAAGGCAAAACCACATTCACATTGAATTTGGTTCAGGGAGAAAATGACATACATACTAAATGGGATATCTCAACCTGCAGCAGGATAGGGGGAAGGGGGATGAGAGGAGGGATGATGGATGGGAGGGCATCCTTGGGGTGAGGGGAGGTTGGAAGTACCCACTATAGAAGAGGGACAGGATTATGTAGGGAATGGACCAGGTGGGGGGTGGGATGAGTGGGAGGGAATTATAAACAGCCTTGTACAATATATCTACTATGATAATGTTTTGTATAGCTAGACATGTACAACATATACTGAATTACTTATCTCCCAAGAAGGAATGGGTGACAAGGGAGGAAGGAAATGGATCTGAAATTCGAGGTTGTAACATTAAATGTTTCAAATATATATAAATACTATTATTAATACTCTTCCGCTTGTAATAGGGAGATAAGATGTGCAGGCATTGGGACACAAAGATTCACCTTCCTCTAATGGAAAAGTCGATGGGCGTATGGGAGAAGGTATGGGAGAGAGCAGATTGGAGGAAGTGATATCTTGTGGGACTACTATTCTGGGAAGTTGGGTAGGGGAATAATGGGGGGAAAATGATTGTAACTCAAAATCTGGCGGAAATGAATGATGTAAAACAGAAGTTAATAAAGCATTTGTTTAAAAAAATATTTATAGCAGCTCTTTTCTGGGAGCAAAGAATTAGAAACTGAAGCGATGCCCATCAATTGGGGAATGGCTGAACAAGTTGTGGTATGTGATTATGATGGAATGCTATCACTATATGAAAGGATGAGCAGCTTTTAATTAATGCAAGGATAAGACAACTCAGAAAGACTCACAGTAGAAAATGCTGTCCACATCCAGACAAAGAACTTTGGAGTCTGAGTGTGAATGGAAGCATACTATTTGCTCTCATTTTCTTTTGTTTTGTTTCTTCTTTCTCATAGTTCCTCCCATTAGTTCTAAATCTTCTTTATATCATGACTAATGTGAAAATATGTTCCATATGCATATATAAGTAGAGACTGTATCAGATTGCATGCCATCTTGGGCGGGGAGGAGAGGGATAGGGGGAAAATCTGAAACTCAAAATCTTATGGAAGTGAATGTTGAAAACTAAAAATAAATAAAGGAATTAAAAAAATTTTAAAAAGAAATGATGAGCAGGATATTCTCAGAAAAACCCAGAAAGACTTGCATGGGCTAATGAAAAGTGAAATGTACTGTGTACAAAGAAACAGTAATATTGTAACATGATCCGTTGTGAATGACTTAACTATTCTCAGCAATACAATGATCCAAGAGAACTCTTAAGGACTTATGATGAAAAATGCTCTCTATTCCCAGAAAAAGAATTGATGGTATCTGAATACAGACTGAAGCATTCTTTTTTTTACTTTATTTTTCTTGAGTTTTTTAGTCTATGTTTTCTTTCACAACATGACAATTATGTATATGTTTTGCATGACTACACATGTATAACTTATATTGAACTGTTTGCCTTCTCAAGGAGGAAAGGGTGGGGAAGGAGTAAGAGAGAAAATTTTGAATTCAAAGTTTTATAAATGAATGTTAAAAATTGTCTTTACATGTAATTATGGAAAATTAATTGATTAAAAAATTAAATGGATTAACAAAAGAGGAAATAGAATACCTATATAACTCTATTTTAAAAAAAGAAATTGAACAAGCCATAAAGGAGCTCCCTAAAAAAAAATTACCAGGACCAGATGGGTTCACAAATGAATCCTACCAAACATTTAAAGAACAATTAATGCCAATACTACATAAACTATTCTAAAAATATGTTAAAGGAGTCCTACTAAATTGCTTTTATGACACAAATATGTTTTGATACCAAAATCAAGGAGAACAAAAACAGAGAAAGAAAACTATAAATCAAGTTCCCTAAATTGATACAAAATTGATTACTGATACAAAAATTTTAAATAAAAAACTAGCAAGGAGAGTATAGCTATTAATATATCACAAAGATCATATGCTATGACCAGGGAGATTTATACCAGGAATGCAGGGCTGGTTCAATATTAGGAAAACTATCAGCATATTTGACTATATCAATAACAACAAAATCATGTGATAATGTCAACAGATGCAGAAAAGGCTTTTGATAAAATACATCAATTCTATTAAAAACACTACAAGGTGGGTGGCTAGGTGGTGCAGTGAATAGAGACCGGCCCTGGAGTTAGGAGGACCTGAGTTCAAATCTGGCCTCAGACACTTAATTATCCATGTGACCTTGGACAAGTCATTTAACCCCAATTGCCCCCCCCCAAGCAAAAAAACGACAACCCACTATAAGGCATAGGAATAAATGGAGATTCTCTTAAAATGATAAGTAGTATTTATCTAAAATAATTTGTAAGCATTCTCTGTAGTAGAGATAAACTAGAAACCTTTCCAATAAGATCAGGGTGAAGCAGGGATGTCCATTACCATCATTATTATTAAATATTGCACTAGAAATGCTAGCTATCACAATAAGACAGGAAAAAGAAGTTGAAGAAATAAAAATAGGCAATGAGAAAACAAAACTATCATTTTTTTAAAGATGATATAATGGAGAATCCTAGAGAATCAACTGAAAAACTAGCTGAAACAATGAAGAAATTTAGCAAAGTTGCAGGATATAAAATAAACCTACATAAATCATCAGAATTTCAATATATTACAAATAAAACCCAACAGGAAGAGATAGAAAGAGAAATTCCATTTAGAATAACTGGAGACAACATAAAATACTTGGGAGTCTACCTGTCAACACATGCCCATATGAATATAATTACAAAACACTTTTCACACAAGTAAATATAGATTGAATCAAGTGGAGAAATATTAAGTGCTCATGAGTAGGACTAGCCAGTATAATAAAAATGACAATACTCCCTAAATTAATTTACTTATTCAGCACCATACCAATCAAATTACCAAAGAATTATTTTATGGAGCTAGAAAAAAAAATAATAAAATTTATCTGGAAGAACAAAAGGTCAAGAATATCAAGGGAATCAATGAAAAAAAATTGTGAACAAAGGTGGCCTAGCAGATCTTAAGCTATACGACAAAGCTGTAATCATCAAAGCAATACGGTACTGGCTAAGAAACAGAGTGGATGAATCAATGGAATAGTCTAAGTAAAAAATATACAGAAGGAAATGAGCACTGCCACCTAGTGTTTGATAAACCCAAAGATCTAAGCTACTGGGCCAAGAACTCACTTATTTGAGAAAAACTTCTGGGAAAACTGAAAAGCAGTCAGGGAGAAATTAGTCATAGACCAACATCTCACACTGTGTATCAAGATAAACTCAAAGTGGGTACATGATTTAGATATTAAAGGGTAATATTAAGCAAATTAGGAGAGCATGGAAAAAATTACCTGTTAGATCCATGGATAAAGAAAGAGTCTATGACCAATAAGAGAGAGAGGATCATAGGAGGTAAAAAAGGTAATTCTGACTGCATGAAACTAAAAAGGGTTTGCACAAACAAAATCAATGCAGCCAAAATTAGTAGGAAAACAGGAAACTGAGGGAAAAATTTATAGTGTTTCTCTGATAAAAGCCTCATATCTCAAATATATAGAGAACTGAGTCAAATTTATAAAAATAGGGGCCATTCCCCAGTTGATAAATGGTTAAAGGATGTGAGCAGCTAGTTTTTAGAAGAAGAAATCAAAGCTATCAATAATCATGTGGAATAATGTTCTAAATCACTATTCACTAAAGAAATGCAAATTACAACAACCCTGAAGTACCACCTCACACCTTGATTGGCTAACAAGACAAAAAATGAAAATGAAAATGTTGGAAGGGATGTGAAGAAAAAGAGACACTGTTGGTGGAGTTGTGAACTGGTCCAACCAATCTGGAGAACAATTTGGAGCTACATTCAAAGGGCTATCAAACCGTGTATACTCTTTAACCCAGCAATCCCAAAGAGATCAAAGGAAAAGGACCTATTTGTATAAAAATATTTGTAGAAGCTCTTTTTTTGTGGTGGCAAAGAGTTAGAAAGTGAGGAGATACCTATCAATTGAGGACTGACTGAATAAATTGTGGTGTGTGGTGTGTGACTGTGATGGAACACTATAAGAAATGATGATCAGAAAAACCTGGAAAGACTTATATGAACTGATATAAAATGAAGTGAGCAGAACCAGAAGAACAGTAAACATGGTAACAATAATATTGTAAGAACGACCAATTATGAAAGTCTCTACTCTGATCAAGACAATGATGCAAAACAATCCAAAGGATCCATGATGAAAACCAAGAGAACTGATGGACTTGGAATACAGACTAAGGCATATCTTTTTACAACATAGATAATATGGAAATGAGTTTTTCATGACTTTGCCTGTATAATGGGTATTGTATTGCTTGCCTTCTCAAAGAGTGGGGAGGAAGCTGGAGGGAGTGATAGAACTTGAACTCAAAATAATTTTTTTTTAAAAAATGCTTGCTGATTGATCAAATGAATAGACTCTTCCTCCAAACTTTTTAGTTTTTTTCGATGGCACTACTCTCATCAGTCAGGGTCAAAACCTCAGTTATTGTGATCCTTTGTTCTTTCATCATCTCCCACATTCAAATCAGCTGTGAAGATTCTAGTGGTCTAACATCTTTTACATACAGTCCCTTTACTTCATTCAAGGGCCACACCAGTTCAGGCCCTCAATCACTTCTCCCTGCACTCTGGAATACTTCAACAGCCTCTAAATTACAATTCTCCCCACTCCAACCTATGCTTTAAACAACCGCCAAAGGGATTTGCCCTCACTTAACCCTTTCATATTAAATACAGATTCTACTGTCATTTAAAACCCTTCACATCCATGCTCCAACCGACATTTCTAGGTATATTGCAATGTTACTCCCCACATGCTATACTCTAGCCAAACTGGCTGAGATTTGCTACTCCCCAACTCCCCATTCCATCTTTGATCTCTGAGCCTTTGCAATGGCTAGCCCTCATGCCTGGAATGTTGACCCTTGTCACCTCTGACTCTTTAAGCTTCCCTTGGTTTCTTTTAAGACTCGGCTCAAATCCCACCTTCAGTAGGAGGCCTTTTCTGGTTCCCCTCACCACTCCTATCCATCATCCTACCCACTGTTAATGCCATCTGAGATTACCTTCTATCCACCCTGTACGTATCTTGTACATACTTAGTTATTTACAAGTTGTCTCCTTCATTACACTGTGAGCTCCTTGAGGGCAGGTACTGTTTTTGCCTTTCCTTGTTCTCTATCCTCCAAATCTCCACCTCTTATGATCCTTAAGTTTTTTCAAGGTTCAGTTCAAATGTCATTTTCTATGTGGGGCCTTTCCTGGACCCACCAGCTATTAGTGTCTTCTTCTTCAAGGTTACCTCTCATATAGAGATAGTATCCTAGAGCTAAAAGAAATGTGGTCATCTAGTCTAAACCCCCATACCATTTCACAGATGAGGAAATTGAGACAGGCTTAGTAAAAGAAATTACTTTCAGTATCAAACCAGTAGTAAGCAGCTGAGCTAAGAACTGAACTCAAGTAATTTGGCCCCAAATACAACATGCTTTCCTTTGCTCCCCACTACCTCTTCTATGTTTTGTATGTGTATGTATGTATATGTATATATACACACACACTCCATTGAGGGTAAAAACTATTTGTTTATTTCTCCCCAGCATTTACTAAGAACAATAAATATTTGTTTGCTTGATGGCTGTGATTATAAAGGGGGAAATTATCAAAGATAATGGGCAAATTTTGAATATGGAAAATGGATTAGCACCAACAGAAATAGTGGTATCAGAGAAAAGAAGAGGTTTTGAAGAAAGAAAGAAAATGAGTTCAGGACATGAGGCAACAGTGGACCACCCAGAGGGAGATTCTTATAGGCAGCTAGAGAGGAAGGTCTGGAACCTGGGAAATAACTAAAGGTTAGAGATAGAGATCTGGGAGTTACAGGCATAGACTCAATCCCTGAATTCACGGCAATTAAGGAATGGTCAGGGCAGAGAGTATAGAGCCAAGATTATGAGTTGTAGAAGCAGGTGTAAAAATAATAGAAGCTTAATATGTCTACAGAACTCATGCCTCATTAGAAATATACCTTTTCCTAGAGCTACTAATGAATTTTTAAAAGAATTTCACTTTATTGACATCTTTTGTTGTTACATTATATTTATTGATAGATATCACCTAGCAATGAACCTTCCTTTGAGAAAAGAAAACCCAAGTAGTGACATCAAATGCATCATCTACATGGATGGTCTCTCACCTTGCCAAGAAGAGGAAGAAGGTACATTGCCTCACTTCTTCTCTGGGGCAATTTTGCCTCACACAACTATTACACAACTACTAATGACCTTTTCTCTATTGTGTCAGAGTGGCAAAAAGAAGTGAGCTGGTCTAGGAGGGCCCTTTTGGTCTGTTCTGGTTCTTACTGATGGCAAAAAGCTTAGGAAAACCTCCAAGGATAGGGCTATGTGCTCACTTACCTGGGCAGGGGGATATGGAAAGAACCTGGAGACTCTGGAGTACCTGGAGACTATTCCTTAGTAAGGAAATAAGAGAATTCCTGGTTAATGAGTGGCAACAGCTGACAGTAGTCAAAGCAGAAGTAGCTAGGCTAAGGGATGAAAGGAAGAGGAGGGCTGTGCCCAGGAAGAGGCCTGTGACTCCTGCTGTGGTGAGGGTAAAGTTCACATACCCATAGTCAACAACTATTCAAAAGATGGGAATGGCTCAAAATGACTAATAAGAGAGATGCAAGCTGAACAACTCTAAGGTTTTACTTTGCACCAAACTAAAGGAAAGATGATAAAAGGAAAAAGTTGAAGCTGGAGGGGTTGCAGGAAAGCAGGCACACTAATATAGTTTTGGTGGAGCCATAAATTGGTTCAACCCTTCTGGAAGGCAATAATAAACTGTTTACATGCTATGACATAAATCTAATTCTTGAGTATATGCCCTGCAGAAGTCTACCACTAATTCCAAAATCACAATATAGTCAAAGCAGCACCTTTTTTTGGCAACAAGAAACTGGAAACAAAACTAGGCCTTCATGGGTGTAGCAGCAAGCACCCCAATATCCCCAGGGTGACTGCCAACATAGGTTCTTAGATCTGCTTTTCAAAAGGAAAGCAACTCAAAATGGGTTAGCAAGCTTACTTTAATCAAACAAACACATATTACCTAGTTCAGGGGAAAAAGGTCAGCACCCCAAACTTCAGAGTTACAGAACTTACAGATCAAACAGACAGGCTTCCAAACTGTCCACCCATTATATCAATACCAAATCACAGTTACCGGAGAGGGAAGCATCAACATCTGGGTTTTCAAAGCCGGGGGGCTCTCAACAACGGCTTCCCAGAGTCTCATCTGGTCAAATCACACAACACTTCTCAAAGCGAGCCCCAAAGCAAAGCCTCTCATCAGGGCTTATATAGCCTTCTCTGGGCTCAGAGAATGTAACCACCCTTTTGATCCACTGCCCAATCACAAAGTATCAAGGTGTGGGCTTTCCTGAAAAACAAGCCTCCCACCACAGGCTCCAGGTGCACTTAAGCTAGGGGCAGGGAAGATCTTTAAATCTGCATTTCCATTACAATGGGTTGGAGAATGACTGAACAAATTGTCATGGAATATTATAGCATCATACTAAATGATGGTGGAATCAATCCATAATATGAGGAATCCAGAGAAGTTGGGAAGATTTAAATGAAATATGAAGCAAGAAGAACCAGGAGCCTAAAAGTGACTATAATCATATAAAAGAAACAGAATAAAGCCAAAAGAGGAGTAATTGTAATGACCAATCTTGGACCCAAAGAAGAGAAGGAAATGAGCAGACCCCCTCTCAGCAGAAGGAGAACACAGAATGCTGGAAACGTTCTCAAATGCTGGTTGTTTTTTGATTAGCTCTTTCTTGTTTCAAGGAAGGGTTTACCTGGGATTTGAAAATGACTGTGACATGGCTAAGAAATAGAGGTGGAATAGGTTAGGTACACAAGGCACAGTAGTCAGTGACTATAGTAATCTACTGTTTGATAAACCCAAAGACTCCAGCTTCTGGGATAAAACTCACTATTTGACAAAAACTGCTGAGAAAATTGGAAAATAGTATGACAGAAACTGGGCATAGACCAACATCTTACACCATATACTAAAATAAAGTCAAAATGGGTATACAATTTAGATATAAAGACTGATACTATAAGCAAACTGGGAGAGCAAGGAATAGTTTACCTGTCAGATTTTATGAAAAAGATAAGAATTTATGACCAAATAAGACATAGAGAACATTATAAAATGCAAGATGGATATTTTTGATTACATTAAATTAAAAATTTTTGCAGAAATCCAATGTAACCAAGATTAGGAGGAAAGCAGAAAACTGGGAAAGAATTTTTACTACCAGTGTCTCTGATAAATGCCTTCTTTCTTTCTTTCTTTTTTTTTTTAAAGCAATTGGGGTTAAGTAACTTGCTCAAGGTTACACGGCTAGTCATTATTTATGCGTGGGTGCTCATTTTCTGAGGCCGGATCTGATCTCGGGCCATCCCAACTCCGAGGCCAGCGCTCTTTTACTCACTGCACCACCTAGCCGCCCCTTTAGGGCAATTGGGGTTAAGTAACTTGCCCAAGGTTACATGGCTAGGTTTTTGTTTGTGTGGATTAAGTGTCCGAGGCCGGAGGCCGGCTCCGAACTCAGGTCCTTCTGACTCCAGGGCCGGCACTCTATTCACTTCGCCACCTAGCCGCCCCTTAAATGCCTTATTTCTAAAATATATAGAGAACTGAGTCAAATTTATAAGAATATTAAGGGCAGCTAGGTGGCATAGTGAATAGAGCACCAGCTTTAGAGTCAGGAGGACCTGAGTTCAAATCCGGCCTCAGACACTTGACACTTATTGAGCAAGTCACTTAACCCCAATTGCCTTGCCTTTCCCCCTCCAAAAAAAGAGAATATAAGTCATTACCTAATTAATAAATGGTCAAAAGATATGAACAGGCAGTTTTCAGATGAAGAAATTAAAGCTATCTATAGTCATATGAAAAATGCTCTAAATCATAATTGATTAGAGAAATGCAAATCAAAACAACTCTGAGGTACCACATCACACCTATCAGATTGACTAACATGACAAAACAGGAAAACTATAAATTCTGGAGATGTGGGAAAATTTGAACACTGATGCATTGTTTGTGGAGCTGATCCAACCATTCTGGAGGGCAATTTGGAACTATGCCAAAAGGGCTATAAATAATTTCATACCCTTTGACCCAGCAATACCACTTCTAGATCTGTATCCCAAAGAGATCATAGAAGTGGGAAAAGGACCCACATGTACAAAAGTATTTATAGCGGCTCTTTTCATGGTGGCCAAAGATTGGAAATTGAGGGGATGCTCATCACTTGGGGAATGGCTGAATAAGTTGTGGTATGTGAATATAATGGAATACTATTGTGCTATAAGAAATGATGAGCAGGTGGACTTCAGAAAAACCTGGAAAGACTTGAATGAATTGATGCTAAGTGAAGTGAGCAGAACCAGGAGAACACTGTACATAGTAAGAGCCACAGAGTGTAATGTTTAACTTTGATAGACTTATCTCTGCTTAGCAATGCAAGGATCCAAGACAACTCCAAAGGACTCATGATGGAAAATGCTATCCACATCCAGAGAATGTGGATAGCATTTGGAGACTGAATGCAGATTAAAGCATATTATTTGATCTTTTTTCTCTGTTTTTATTTGTGTCTTTTATCTTGTGGTTTCTATCATTGGTTCTAATTCTTTACAACCAATTTGTGGCTAATGTGAAAATATGTTCAATATCAATATATATGTAGAGCCTATATCAAATTATGGGGGTGGGGGACGGGAGAGATGGGGAGAAATTTTGGAACTCAAAATCTTAAGGAAGTGAATGAAAAAATAAAGAATATATATAAAAGAAAATGACTATGATGTAAAAATCAAAACTATTGGTAAAATGTTTTAAAAGAATCCATGTGCCTCCTTAACTCTATTCTTCATAATTTTATAGGTTTTGCTCTCATTGCTTCTAATTTTAGAGATTACCCTCACTGCTTTTGACTTTGTAGAAGGAAGTTAACTCCACTCATTGAATATAAACCCCAGTTGTTTTTTAGCCAGTGATTTTCTCTCTCACTCCATTCCCTTACCCTAGCTCCAGTCTCCTCTATGCTTACCCAGCCTACTTAGGAAGGAGGATTGAAAGAGCCCTACTTACCGATTCACCACTCCAATAATACCCAGCTTCACAGGGATAACTCGACCCATCAGTATATCCAGCGCATCTGTCCCAGTGTCCATGAGGTCCAGCTTAGTTATTACTGCCAAGGTCCTGTGACCTAAGAAGTGGGGAAGGGACAAGAACAGCTTGGGACCTCTAGAGCCAATTTCCAGAGGTTACTTTAGCACTTGAAGGAAGAACGGACCATCTGTCCCACACATGAGTTGGGTGGGGAGAGTTAAGCATCCTCTGGATATAAAAGTTGCTCTCACATCTTTTGCTATCTGCTGAGGCCAGGACAGGTCATGTCAGGTCTGCAATAAATGTGTATATCAGGGAAATGGGAGGGTGATCATAGTGATCAGTTCTTAGCCCCAGAGATAGATAGCAGCCCTAAATCAGGAAAGGGCACTAGAACCCTTCCCTGGTGTCCTTTCCCAACCCATGTCCAGGAAAGGAAAATCCCAGCTCAGGGGTGAAGCCTTGAATCAGAAAGCAGAAAGAGGCCATAGGTAGCCAATCTGGCTCCAATCCCATGTTTTATAAAGGAAGTAAACCTAAGTGCCTTGCCCCAGACCATGCAAAGCTACTAGCTAAGCCAGTTCTCCTCCCTGCTAGTGGAATACTCTTCTGTTACTAGCTCTCCTCCACATACACACCCAAGTACTCCCAGTGCCATACCTTCAGGATCCACATCCCGGGCAAGTTTCAAGGATTCAGAAGTAGCCATGTCTGTGTTGGCAGCGGTGACAGCCAGGATGAGACAACTGGGACTACTGATGTGGGACAGGATCATGTCTCTGACCTGCACCTCGATGTCTGGGGGCTGGTCACACAGGGACCTGGCAGGAGATAAGGATCAGAGAAAACTAGCTGCTCCCCATCATCAGCTAGGCAGCCCCATCCCCAATCAGGGACAGCCATGACCAGCCAAAGAGGGTAGAAAAGGGCAATGGCAGCTATGAGAGATTAAGAGGTAATCATACTTAATCCCAGAGTCAAACAGAACGATCTGGAGCTTTTTTATTTTAGGGGGAGGGAGAGAGAGAAAAGAATTAAACAATGATGAAGAGCCACCAATGAGGCATTGTTAAGACCACTCTAGGAAGGCTACCATAATCAATCAATAAACATTTGTTAAGTGCCTACTATGTACCTGGTATATGAAAAGAGGTAAAAGATAGTCATTGCCTTCAAGGGTCTCACAGTCTAATGGGAAAGACAACATACAAAGAAATATATACAAACCAATGCAGGATAAATAAGAGATAATTAACTCATTAATTCCTTGAAAGGCACTGGAATTAAGAGATGTGGGAGACTTCCTGCAGAAGGTGGAATTTTAATTGGGACTTAAAGGAAGCCAGGGACGTCAGCAGACAGAATGGAGGAGGGAGAGTGTTCCAATCCTGGGAGACAGGCAGACAAAATGCCTGGAGTCAGAGAAGGAGGCAACATGGAACAGTCAGGAGGCCAGTGTCACTGGATCAAAGAGCAAATGTCAGGGAGGGAGTTATAAAAAGACTGGAAATGGGGGTAGCTAGGAGGCGCTGCAGTGAATAGAGCACCAGCCATGGAGTTAGAAGGACCTGAGTTCAAATTTGACCTCATGCACTTGACACACTTAATAGCTGTGTGACCTTGGGCAAGTCACTTAACCCCAATTTCCCTGCCTTCCTCCTTCCAAAAAGCAAAAAATAAAAGAATAGAATAAGTGTTTAATAAAGGCTTCTTTTCTTGGTTTTCCACTTCACATTCATCATGATTGGCTGCTGCTCACCTTCCCTCTAGCCCTTTCAGCCTTGGTTTCCACAGCACAGCATTATTAGGATTTTCTTTTCATCTCTGATGCTGTTGCTTCCCTGGCTGACTTGTCCTCTCATCCCTTAACTGTGGGTTGTAACCTGGGTCTTTTATTCCCACTTCTCCCCTCTTGGGGAAGTTATTTAATTCCTATGGCTTCAAGCATAACCTTTATGCAGATGACAACCAAATCTCTCCCAACCTCTCCTTAGAGTTCATCTCTCTACCTGAATTTTGCTGACTCCCCCCAACCCCCAAACTCAACATGTCCAAAATGGAACTAATCTTCCAAAATTTGCTTCCCATCTTTCCCCTCCCATTTCTATTGATGGTCCCAGCATCCTTGGTCACCCAGACCCATAAACTCAGAATCCTCTCTGACTTTTCCTTCTCCCTTATTCCTTATACCCAATCAGCTGCCAAGTCTTGGCCACATTACTTCAGCAATTGCCAACACAACCACCATAACTGGCCTCTTCAGGCCACCATCCCTTCTGGCCTAGACTATCAGAATTACTGGTTTTCACTCCCTTTGAGCTCTCCCCACTCCAGTCTATCCTTCATACCATTTCTCAGTCTTCTGAAAACACCGCTTTGATCACAGGATCATGGATTGAGACCTGGAAATGACTTTAGTTTCCAACCCAGAATCTTCACTGGTTCCCCATTTCTTACTGAATTCAGTATTCACATAAGAATTCAGTAATCATAAACTACCTCCACAGTCTTGTTCCAAGATACTTTTCTATCTTTGCCTCATATTCCCCTTCATGTTTTCTAGCCAAAGTACATTACTTTCTCTCCCCAGCTGTGGTTGTGCCCTACGGGAAGACTTCCCTCATGTCTGCTTCAGTCTCTCCCTCTCTTCCAGGTCCAAGGCCAGTTGCTATTTCCTTTATATGTCCTGCCCAGCAAAAGCAACACAGTGACCATCAGGGTTGTGCCAGAGGTCTTATCGTTTGGTGAGAATTGATGACTAAGTTTTTGATGTGAGCACTAACACCTCAAGAAATCAGCAAAGGCTACAGGAGGCCTGGACTGTTTTGCTGATTGTCTAGACTAAAGAAATTGATAGCAAAATGTTCATAATGCAATTTCAATTCATGAGTGGGGCGCATTTTCAGAGAGCTGGTTGTCACACATTTTACCAGAATACTACTGGTAACAACTCATCTTTGTATGCGGCTTTAGAACCCCTCTGCATGGGCTTCCGAGTTTTGATGACATCTCTCCTGTCTCCATACACGTTACTCTCCCTTACATCCGGGTGATTTCCATTTTGGACTCCTGAGAACAGGGTCTGTGTTGCAGCTCTCCTCATGCTGTGTCTAGTACAAAGCTGATGCCTGCTTAATGCTCTCTGCACTATGACATTTCAGGAAAATCTCTGGTCAATGGTCCTTTTATCTTGCTGATCCATCATGAGCATCATGAACATGAAGCCGTGGGGCCCTTGGATCTCTTGGCCTCTACACAGAGGAGTATTTATACCAAGTTACTGTGCTTTCTCCATTGTCTGCCTCTGAATCTCTCTCTTGTGCTGACATGGTCCTGCTTGCTTTTAACAGGACCCTTCCCCCACCCCCCTTCTGCCAATCTGCTCTTTCTAATCTGGTCACATTTGCAGGACTAACTAACCAGGCTCTGATTTAGGGTGTGAGTGGGACTCTCCTCTGAGTGATAGGGGATGGACTCTGAAATTTCTCCGGACGTTCAGAGCTCTTTTTCCTCTGCCCTGTCTTCCCCAGAATTGAAATCTGAGAAGGAAGCAAAGAGCAGAGATCTTCTTATGAGACTCACTGATGGAGGAGGAGTTAATGAGTACCTCACCTCTCTTATTAAACTGATTGATCCCTTTGGGCATCCCCCACCCCACCTGACACAGGACCTTTCATCTAATCCATCATGATTTGGTAAAGGAATGATGAAGTCCATGAAGTATAATTAAAGGGCTGGACAACAGGCAACAAAGTGAGAACCAGTCCACCCTACTGTGTGGGAGCCAGGGAAAGAACATACCTTGGTCATTCCAGGCAAGTCAACTAGAGTCAAATTGAGGACTCCTGAGGAATAGATTTTCAGGTGCAAAGGTTCAGGACTGATCCCCTTGAAGGTAAGAGTCAGGGTCAGGCCCAGTGGGCTGGGAAGGGGTAGGAGTAAAATGGGGAAGGGGTCACATGCCTCCTGCATTTACCTTATTAGTACCAGTGACCCGATCGGTTTCATCAGAAATTTCCTGTTGGACTTCATTAAAATCTGTAAATGACTGCAGAGAAAAGAGAATGACATTAGGGAGGTTTGGAGTTAGAAATCACTCAACACAGATCATGTCCTCTGCCCCCAGGCAACAATGGGGCAGGGACAACATTACTCCCAGACTTCCATGTAGTTAGTGGGCTTATGGGTGAGCCAGGAAAGGGTGATGTTCATAGGAAGGAGAGGAAGATTCTCACCAATGATCCAGTTTGCAAATAGACTGGACTGGAGTGGGCTGGATTACCTTATGTTTGCAATGCAAAAAGGTGGCCCATTCCTCTGCTTGGATATCTGTGGGATAGGAAGAAAGGGGAGGGTCACTTCCCTTGTCACCTCTTAAGGGTAGGAGAGTGGGATGAAGGGACATTTGCACAGGGCAGAGCCATTTCTATCACCAATTCCAAGATACAGCACCACTTTAGTGGAGTGGAAAGAATGCTGTATTTGCAGTTAGAGACCTAGATTCAAATTCCAACTCTATGACATCATCTTTGTGGCCTTGGGTATGTCTGGGCCTTATTTCCTCATCTGTAAATTGAGCAGGTTGGATTGGAAGTTCTGGAAAGTGTTTTCCAGCTTTAAAGCTATGAGCATACAGGGCTCACATTCAGTAGTTAGAGTCTGGTCTGGTCAAGTCTCCAAGCCAGGAGGTAGTTGTACTTTGACCCCCTCCCCTCATTCCCTCATGGCCATTTCCTCACATGTCTGTGAAGTTGCTGTTCTCTTCCGTTCCTCCACGGAGGCTACGTGAACCAGTTGGAGGATCAGGGGCTTCCGAGTCCTGATTCCAGAACCCCTTGGCAGGAAGTCTTGGCCCACAATGCTTTCCAGAACAGAGCTCTTTCTACTGTTCTGTAATAAAACAGGGGTAGAGGAGATGGCTCAGGGGCTTTGGGGAGGTAGTATTTCCTGTGCCTCCCATTGCCAGATTCTCCTCTGAGCCTAGCCCAGCCAAGTAATCCCTGACTTGACAATCTCAAGTCAAATACAGAACTGCAGTAGGGTACAGTAGAAAAAAGCATTGGATTTGGAAAGTCAGGGTTCAAGTTCCCTCTCTGCCACTTTGGACAAGTCTACCTGTGCCTCAGTTTCCTAAAGTGAGATTTGGTTTAGGTAACCTTTCAGACCCCTTCTAGCTAGTCTGAATCTAGGATCCTATAGCAACTCTACTCAGGGTCATTCCAGGCCTTTCCAGAGAAGGGAGGCCCCCAAAACCCTCAGAACCTTCTCAATGGGGCTGCATCGGAAATGCCCCTCCCTTCCCTGCCTGTATATGCAGGCCCCTGGGCTTCCCGGCCAATACCCATCCAGGGCTGAATGTGACAGAGGCCCACCAGATGGGGGCACACCTTCGAGTACAACTACCCTCAGAGACCAGCCCCAGGGCTTGGCCAGTTATGGCTGCCACCTCACCAGTCGAGGTGAGGGGCAGAAGGTGTGCAGGAAAATCCAGGGGACCTCAAGGGGGAGAAGTCGGAGGAGGGAGGTGGGAGGGGCCAAGAAGGAGTAGCCTGCCTCCCCCTCCCAGACTGGGGAGAGAGGAGAATGAAGTGCCTAAGGCTGTGAGAGGGGGCAGGGAGAGAGGGAGGAACTAGGCCTACTGCCCTCTAGCCCCCCATCCCTAGGGCAAGACAGTGGGCAGCACCTGAGAGCCAATGACCACGATCTTCGGGAGCTGGATGACCTCCGTGCCCACTGTGTTGAAGACCTCTTGTAGCTTGTTGATGACGGTCTAGAGGTTGGCAGCTCCGGAAAGGGGAGGGGAGGGTCTCAGAATTGGCTCAGCAAGGATCTGAGGAGAAAAAAGTCGATACATGTTGGATAAAATCTGCTGTCATGGAATCACCCCCTATCCCAGCAGAACCAAGGCTGGGGTGTGGTTTCAGCTGCGCCCCCAGCATCAACCTCCTTACCTTCTCCCGAGAAGCGCCACTCACCAAGTGATAAGAGTTCCAGCCAGCCCCTTAACCTCTCCTAGGACCCCGTATGGTTCTTTGTCATTGGTCAAACTTCCCCTAGCCCAGCCCCTGAAGTACCTCTAGATGGCGAGGGGAGGCGCTCTATAGAGCTTCTTAAACTTTTTCCACACGAGTCCTTGAGTGCTTCTTAAACTGGGAATGACTCCATATGGGGACATGATGTAGATCTGTCCTTAATCCCAGCCCTTCTCACCTCTCTTGCCCCTTGCTGACATAACTGGTGGCTCTGTGAACAGAGAGCTGGGCTGACAGTCAGGAAGACCTGAATTGAAATCCAACCATAGACACTTCCTGGCTGTGTGACCCTGGACAACACATTTCACCTCTATTTGACTCATTTACCTCTGAGGGTTGTGAGGAACAAATGTATAGTAGGTTCCATATAACTACTCATTCTTTTCACTGTGTTTTCTTTAATATTTTTCTTTTTTTTCTAAATTATAAGTTTTAAATTCTCTCCTTCCCATTGAGAAAGCAAGCAATATGATACTCATTATATATATGTATATATATATATATATATATCATGCAAAACATATTTCTTCATTAGCCTGGATGTGCAAAAAAACCCAAGAAAAATAAAGAAAGAAGAAAAAGTGAGAGTCTTCAATCAGCACTCCAAATTTTTACAGTGGAATAAAGAAATGGAATAATCATAGACAAGCAACAATTTATTTAACAATGTATGCAGTTGCAAAACAAGCTGGGTTCAAGGCTCTTGGTTGCCAAGGACACAGAAACTTGGTTTTTCACAGTTAATATACAATGTTGAAGGAGTGAAAAACAGGAAACAAGATTATAAGGATTGAGACTTCTGTTTTTTCATTGGTGGAAGGGGGTTGGGAGACACTGAGGTGAGTCGAAGTGCTGAGGAAAGGGTAATAGGTTCTACCAGGGACCCCAATCACTATCAGTGACCAGAAACCCTGCAATTCAGTCACCAGGCTCAAGAAAACTTGGAAGCTGAGGTTGTAGAAGTTTATTGTTATGCTGTACACCACAGTGGGCAAAGGTTCTTATGGAATCTGCAACCTTACAGAAATCACAGGTATAGTTTTAAGGAGTCAAGACAGTAAATCAGGTGTCAATTATGCTAACTAGGTAAGGGTGGAATCAGGGAGGAGTTAAGGAGTGGTCAGTGCTTAAAGGAACATGCACTATCAACTGCACATGCATATTGCCCATAATTCACTGGGAAATAGCCCAAGGGGGGGGGGGCTACCTGGAGGTGTGGTTTTATGCCTGACAAGTCACTAGGTCAGCCATTGATCATGGCCACTGAGGAGCGCCCAGTCTGCCACCCATCAATGTCATGTTTGACAAGATGGATGTTGGGAACCAAGGCCAAATGGAGACTCAGTATGGGTATAATTGGCTAAGGAGTTAACCTATACATAGGGTATTGAAGGATTCATGGTACAGCTGGCCACTCTACTAGGGGAGATAACATTTGCCTAAGCTGAAATGTTTATAGATAGTTTAGTGAAGGATTCATAGGTAGCTTGTTATTGTTCCAAGCAGAGATAAACAGTTCATGAATTGTTGCTGGGCAGAGTGCTGGCAGGGGGAAGGGGCAGAGTTAATGCTTTGAGACTGGGCAGGGGGAAGTGTGATTTTACAGACTGGTTTTACAAATTGATTTTACAGACATAGATCCCAAAGCACCCCATTTACAAACTGATGTTACAGATTGATATTACAGACTGATATTACAAACATAGACTTATGTTACAAATATATATATTCCAAGCACCCCATCAGAAGCAGGGTATTCTGGTGACATGATTTAAGTCAGGTGACATTGGCAATGAGGAATACTTGTGTGAAACCTCCTAAAGCAGGTGACTTACAAGAAGTTGAAAATTAACTTCACAAAATGGTGGACAAAAACAAAATGGAGTCATTGATGTTAATTTTTAATGTAACATTCCCATCATTGATCCTGGGGTTCTTAATCCTCCAGGATAATTTATTTAAATACTTTATTAGGGTCTTCTAAGTGGAATGAGAGTCTATCTTAATGGGCACCAAAAAAGTGGGATCTGAGATGTACAAATAGTACAAGCAGAGTCATCCTGCTATGTACCCACTAAAGAGACAAACCTTGTTAAATAGATTCTACAAGTAAAGTAAGTCAGGCTACAGATCAAACTGCTTAGAGGGCTTATCATGGACTAATTTGAGAAGAGATTTACATGTCACCAAGATAACGAAGAAAACTTAGTAAACATAAACACTATGAAATAACATCAAGTCTCTTCGTAACTTGATAACCTACTCCCAATGTCCATTTAATCAGCACATTTCATCTTGAGTCCCAGATGTCCCAGATAGTTGTCTGGTCTCTGGAAACATCTTCCGCTGGACATTCTGGAACAGGTCTTATGCTCAGGGCAGCTCTGAAGTGGTCTCCTTCTTGTATATCTTCTCTGGTTCTAAGTCATTTGCAGAGATACCTAAGTAATTCTGTTAGAATCTGCTGGTACCACTTAGTACAATACAAACTTCCATAGTTCACCTGCTCTGATTACAGAAATTTGCTAGGAAAGGAAAAGGAGGGACATGGTTATGCTGATATCAAAACTGTCTGTTCAAGGGCAAAGACTGACTTGACATAAGCCATAACAGGAGAAAAATTCTCTTAGCTCTGTTTGATTCCAGGCTAGACTCATATTTGAAAGCCAAGGTCCACATTTATTCACAGAGTATCAAAAGCAGGCTCAGAATTAACCAGGTGGGAAAATTTCGAGTTCAGAAAGGAAAGAGTATAATAAGAAACTGAGTCAAGAGGATCCTACCTCAGCCTATGCCAAGGTCATTCCCTCAACTTTTCCAGATATCCACCTGTAGTAGTTCAGGATCATACTTTTTTTGGGTAACACATAGCATTCTCTTTGAATGATGGACTATTGGCTTAATGACAGTTCAGACAACCATACCTGAAATAAAAACTTAGAACAATATCAAATTACAGTGCTAAGAGATTTTACCTCATATAGTAAAATTTCATTTATTACAGCTTTTGTTGCTTTTGTTGTTCAATCATTTCAGTTGTGTCTGACTCTTCATGACCCCACTTCTGGTTTTCTTTTTCTTTCTTCTTTTTTTTTTTTTTTACAAAGAAACCCGTGTTTATTGAAATGACTTCTTTCTGTCCACAGAATATTTGCCACTATTCCTCCTCCATGTCCCCCAGAAAGCCAGCTCTGATTACAAATAATTTCTCTTCATGGAGTAAAAGGGGAAAAGTCAGCAGAAATGATCAACACATAAAACACCCCACAGAAAAACAAAACCTTCCATCCTTGCCAAGTGGTGAGATTAGGGACTCTTCTCTTGTCTTTGATTTGGAGATGTCTTTTTTTGCATAATTTTGCCACATTCACTCATAGTTCTAAACTTCAATTTTTAGTAGTCTTAAAAGGTACCTGAGGAGGGGAGGTTGTAGGCAAGAGCAGGGAGACTGGCTTCCCTCGTTTAAAGACTTCCCTTGTGTCCAGTTAGCCACTGGGGAAAGAGAAAAGGAGAAAAAGTGGGAAAGCCCCCCCAAGCCCTTCCAGCATCTCTGCTGTTCACTGGCAGGCTCTTAAGTCTGAGTGTACATTGGCTGACTGGGGTTTCCTGCTGGCTTTGGAAAGTGGCACCTGGAGTCCCTCAGAATAACCTGCAATGGCTGAGACCATAAGGGAAAATGCAGGAGGCACACTGCTTTGGCTTCACACACCTAGGAAGCTGTGACTCCCTTTTGCTCCTAGTCTGGTCACCAGGTGGGAGCCTGGCATGCATGCTGCTATCATCTTCCAGTTGTCCTGGAGCAGATGAGGGGAACAAAGAAGACACAAAGGATTTCTCATCAGAACTCCCTTCACTTTCATTGCTCTCTGGGTTACTTGAAATAGACACGGTATCACCACCATCCAGATTGGAGGCTGCAGGTGGGACTTCCTGATCTTCCCATTGCCTTTCTGCTTCACTTCCATTGTGCTCTTCTTCACTTTCCTCTTTCACTTCTACAGCTATTCCTCTTTTCTCTATAGCATGGGTGTAGCTGTGCTCCAACTGAATTTGCAAGTTGGGGAGGTGGGAGCCACCAGTGAGCATTATTTCTTCTTGGATTAAAGCATATTCATTGCTGTAGCCATCACTAGAATCACAGTTGGTGTCTTGGTTTTCATTGTTGTCATCAGAATTGTCTCTATTCCTAACACCACTACTGCCAGTCTGGTAGGTAGGTGAGAGGTCAGGAGACACAAGGGCATCTTCAAAGTCATCAAAATGTCTTGAGACCAACTGGGATGGCAAAGGAAGCACAATGAATTCCTCATCAGCACTCTCTTCACTTCCACTGTTCTCTGGGTCACTTGAAAATGACATGGAGGCACCTCTGGCCACCCTGGAGCCTGAGGTTGAAGCTTCCTTATCTCCAGGCTGGTGTCTTGGCTCCTTTTTTTGCAATTCTCCATTCTTCTCTCCCACTTCCACAACTTTTTCACTTCTTACTTCAGTTTGTCTTTTGGAGTTTTCAGACATCTTTCCTTGGTTGAGAATGTCTAGATAAAACACTTTGTAACCTGCCTTTGGTGTCCTTCCTAGAGTCTTCTCAGCCAGGGTGGCAGCTCCAGTTGGAATCTCTGCCTGGAGCAGGAGTCCCACTTCTGGTTTTCTTAATATTTGCTTTGGAATTTGGAATTTGCTTTGCCATTTCCTTCTCCAGTTCATTTTACAGATAAGGAAATGGAGGCAAATAAGGTTAAGTAACTTGCCCAGGGTCACAGAACTAGTAAGTTTCTGAGGTGGTATTTGGACTCAGGTCCTTCTGACTCCAGTCCCAGCACTCTATCCACTGCAGTGCCACATAGGTTAGTTTTTTTTTTTTCATATTAACAACAACAGTAAACAATTAGAACATATAAGAATATCTTATTTATCCTTCATTCATAGTTTAAGAATAATTACATTGCAGAGTTTCACCCATATAATGAATACATCATAGTTGACTCTACACTCCAGAGGAATCATAAACCTTAAATCTGTATTGCTTGTTAACCCCTAAGGCAAGTTTAAAAGCTTTAAATCTAAGAGCTATTGTCACTAAGTTGGTTCTGAGATATAACTTCAATACAGATTATTTATTAACAGGTATAATCTCATAATTTTCATAAGTGATAGCCAAATAATCTATCAGAAAAAAATCGTTCTTTACTATAACGAAACTAGTAAGCTTCCCATTTTGACTGGGTGTGGTCCTGGTACCTCAAACCTCAGTACTTTAAAATGTTACATTGTTTGGTCAGAAGGACAGTAAGATTTTATGGCCTTGTCCAAGTAGAAAGTTCCAAAGAATATCACAGACAGGCATAACTTAAGATATCTTTGCTATATATATATTTTTCTTAGACAGTAAGTTATTATTACCCATTTAAAAGCAAAATATGCCCAATGAAATATTTAACAGTTTTCAAACATTTTTACCACATTAGTGAAATTCATATCTAACAGCATTAAAATGAAAAGGGAAGTTACTTTTCCCAAATTTTATAATATAAGAAAACATCTTAGAAACACAATAATAGGCCACATGATATGATGTATTTAAAACATGAAACAAACTTGTTACCAGGCAGATGAAATCAGTCCAGTTGAATGCATTTCCAAATTATCTTACATAGAAAATCATTTACTTTTAATATTCCATATTAATCATATCTAAAACTAAGTATAGAGTAATCCAGTAGGGAGTAATTACATTCAATTAAAGAAATAATAATAATAATAATCATTAATATTTATATAGCACTGTGTCCAGCATTTCACAATTATATGATCTTCACAACAACTCTGAGAGGTGATTGCTGTTATTATTATTTTTCTTTACAGATTAGGAAACTGAAATAAACAGAGTTGAAGTAAATTGCTTAAGGTCACACAGCTAATAAATTTCTGAGACAGTATTTTGATTTGTATTAAGTTCTGACTTAACACAATTCTCCTAATAAGAGAATGTATCTCATTATGAGACCACATAATGATATAATTTTAGAACAAAATTTCATCCAAATTAGGGTGGCTAGGTGGCACAGTGAACAGAGCACCAGCCCTGGAGTCAGGAAGACCTGAGTTCAAACCCGAACTCATACACTTAACACTTAATAGCCATGTGACCTTGGGCAAGTCACTTCACCCCAATTTCCTTGCCTTCTCCCCTCCAAAAAGAAAAAAAAATAAAATTTAAAAAATTTCAATCAAATCAAATCTAAATTTATAATCAGTTAATGGTAACATTTAAATCTCAATTTTCCCAAAGGCTCACTGTTTTCAGTTACCTCATGTTCAAAAACTTCATGGTGGCACTCCCTTCTCCCCATAACTTTTTCTTTATTTGTTTTCAAATCACCCAAATTGCCAAATCAATTCCTTTGTGTTATCAATCCAGCCCCACCTTTCCCTGGAACTTTTCAGTTGTATCAGGAAGGTCAAAGAGGATGGGGCAAGTAGGCAGAAAAAACTACTTATTGAAAAAGAAAATGATGCTATCCTCAAACACTTCAATATTTCAAACATATTTCTTTATTTTCCATATCATAGAGAATAAAGTTTCCCACATCTTTCTTATCTCAACAAGATCAAAGCCTCCCTCAAAAGTCTCTTTCCAAAATTCCCAAACCCCTTCTCTTTCAAACCTTCCATTCACATGGTGTTAGTGCAGACTCCAACTTTCTTTAACTTTCTACCCATTCTTCTCTCATCCCTACCTGCTTGAACTTTCTCTCTTCCTTATTTTTATAAAATCCTCTAGTGGACTTTGATTACAGCCCTTCAAAGCTGTACCTTTCTTTTTTCCTTTTTATAGTCTGATAAAACACCTCTTTTATTTTCTTCTATTTACTTGATTCCTCTAGTCTTTATTTCCTAGATTATGTATAGAACTTATCTTCACTCCACTGAATTTTTCCTTTACAATTTAGCACAAGTTTTTACTAAACAAAACCAACTAATCGCAAAACTGTTGCCTTTGGGGTTTTTAAAAGCTTACAAGAGGTAGTTAGGTGGTGCAGTGAATAGAGCACCAGCCCTGGAGTCAGGAGGACCTGAGTTCAAATTCAGCCCCAGACCCTTGACACACTTACTGGCTGTGTGACCTTGGGCAAGTCATTTAACCCCAATTGCCTTGTCATCCCCCCTCCAAAAAGACCAAAAAAAGCTTACAAATATATCATCCATTCCAAAACCTTTTGGTGATTTGGCCACTAGTTTTCCTGAATAATTAAATTTTATTATATCATTCACAGAAGAAATATAATGGTAATCCAAAACATTTTTCCAAATTAAACTTTACTTACTTTTAAGTTGCTCCCTGATTTAAACATATTTCTAGAAAAGAGTTAATAACAGGCAGTTCTTAAGTGCCAGATAAATTTAAACTGGAAACTGCAAATCTATACCTCCACCCTCCCCTCCCCCCAATTTGGGACTTCACTGATACTACTTTCAAACTAGTTTCATTTCTTTTTCTCTATTCAGTGGAATCACTTTTCCCCCTTGCACTAAAACAACATATCAGTTATTCTCTGGGGAAAGAGTGATAAGAGGTCTAAGTGCTCTTTCCATGTAACTTTCACAGAGTTTTATTCTAATTTTTCCTTAAAACAAATTCTGCAGAATGGTTCACTGAAACTAAATAAGACATTTTAGCATTTATTTGTTGTTGTTTACTGATGTTCAGTTGTGCCCAACTCATCATGAACCTGTATGGGATTTTCTTGGCAAAAATGTTGGAGTGGTTTGCCATTTCCTTCTCCAGCTCATTTTGCAGATGAGGAAGCTGAGGCAAACAGGGTTAAATGAATTCCCCAGGGTCACACAGCTAGGAAGCGTCTGAGGCCAAATTTGAATTCAGGTCTTCCTCACTCCAGGCCTGGCACTCTATCCACTGTACAACCTAGCTGCCCCATTTCAACATTTATAGAAACATTCAAGCCATAGTTGGGAAATTTATAGTGAAAAAAAAAAACAAATTTAGTCTCTAATTAGTTTTACAATGCCATATATTGGGAACAAAGATGCCCTTTCTTCTTATCTGTAGAAAGGCAGAAAGGGACTTTCTGAAGACTCAGAAAAGTTCCTCAGAAAGGTTTTCACTTATTTATATTCTTTTCCTTTTTTTTAGAGGGCAATTGGGGTTAAGTGACTTTCCCAAGGTCACAAGCTAGTTTTTGTGTTGTGTCTGAGGCCGGGTTATTCTTTTCCTTTTGACTGATTAGACCAAATAAAAACACAACAATACAATGAGAGAGACATAGAAGGAAGTTTTAATAGAAAAGTCAGTGCACATAATTTTCTAAAAAGCCTTTAATTTGAAGTAATTGAAAGCCCCTTCTTCAGGCCAAATTTGGGATCCATTGAGATTTTTATATATTTTTAGACCAATCTTTGCATAATTTAAAAAATCTAATATTTTGTTTCCCCCCAAATTACATGTAAAAACAATTTTAACATCTCTCTTTTTCCAATTTTGAGTTCCAAATTCTCTCCCTTCCTTCCCTGCCCCACATTGAGAAGGCAAGCAATTTGACATGGGTTACACATGTGTAGTCATGCAAAACACATTTGCATGCAAATCATGCTATGAAGGAAAACACAGACAAAAATACCTTCCCCTCCCCCCAAATACAGAAAGTAAAGAAAAAGTATCTTACATCTGCATTCAGCTTCCACCAGTTCTTTTTCTGGAGATGGATAACACCTTTCATCCTAAGTCAGTCAGAATTGCATTGGATCATTGTGTTGCTGAGAATAGCTAAGTTATTCACGATAGATGATTATACAATATTGCTGTTACTGTAATATTGTAAGATGATCAACTGTGAATGACTTAGTTATTCTCAGCAATACAATGATCCAAGACAACTCTGAAGTACTTACAATGAAAAATGCTATCCATCCCCAAAGAAAGAATTGATCATATCTGAATACAGATGGAAGAATACTTTTTTTTAAACTTTGTTTTCTTGAGGATTTTTTTTAATCTATGTTTTCTTTCACAACATGACTATTATGGATATATTTTGTATTACTATACAAGTATAATCTGTATTAAACTGCTTGCCTCCTCAATGAAGGGGGTAGGGAGGAAGAGAGAGAATTTGGAATTTGAAGTTTTATAAACAAATGTTAATTGTTTTTACATGTAACTGGGAAAAATAATTAAATAAATGCTTTTTAAAGAAGAAAGAAATGTTTCTGTTTCTGTATACAAAGTTCTTCTGATTCTGCTCACTTTACTTTCCATCAGTTCATATAAGTCTTTCCGGGTTTTTTTCTGACAGCATCCTGCTCATCATTTCTTATAGCACAATAGTATTCCATCACAAATGTGGTGAGAGGAGATGGGGAGAGATGGGGGTAGGGGGACCTATCTCATGTAGAAGAGGCAACTATCTCATGTATGCCAGGGGAGGGGAAGAACAAGAAGGCAAAAAGGCAAAACCATATTTTCATTGAATTTGGCTCAAGGAGAGAATGACATACATACTAAATGGGATATCTCACCCTGCAGGAGAGTAGGGGGGATGGGGATGGGAGGGGAAATGATGGAGGGGAGGGCATGCTGGGAGGGGAGGTTGGAGGCACCCACTTTTGAAGAGGGACAGGATCAAAGTAGGGAATGGACCAGGTCGGGGGTGGGATGGGTGAGAGGGAAATATAAGCAGTCTTTTACAATATATCTACTATGGTAATGTTTTGCATAGCTATACACGTACAACACATACTGAATCGCTTATCTTCCCAGAGGGAGTGGGTGATATGAGAGGAAGGAAATGGATCTGGAATTCAAAGTTTTAAAATTAAATGTTTCAAATATATCTAAATACTATTATTAATACTATTTTGCATGTAATTGGGAGATAAGATGTGCAGGCATTGGGGTACAGAGATGCACCTTGCCCTAATGGAAAAGTCGAAGAGGATATGGGAGAAGATATGGGAGAGAACAGATTGGATGAGGGGATGTCTTGTGGGACTGCTATTCTGGGGTGGTGGGTAGGGGAAAAACGGGGAAAAATTGTAACTCAAAATCTAGTGGAAATGAATGATGTAAACCAGAAGTTAATAAAACATTTGGAAAAAAAATAAAAATAGTATTCCATCACAGCAACTTGTTTAGCCATTCCCCAATTGATGGGCATCCCTTCAATTTCCAATTCTTTGCCACCACTAGAAGAGCTGCTATAAATATTTTTGTACATATTTTTGTTTTTTGTGTCTTTGGGATACAGCCCTAAAAGTGGTATTGCTGGCTCAAAGAGTATGAAAATTTTTATAGCCCTTTGGGCATAGTTCCAAATTGCCCTCCAAAATGGTTAAATCAGTATACAACCTCACCAACAGTGCATTAGTGTTTTAATTTTCCCATATGCCCTCCAACATTTGTCATTTTCCTTTTCTGTCATATCAACCAATCTGATAGGTGTGTGGTGGTAGCTCAGAGTTGTTTTAATTTACATTTCTTTTTCATATGACTATAGATAGCTTTGATTACTTTAACTGAAAATTGCCAGTTCATTTTTTTTTCTTTTTGGAGGGCAATTGGGGTTAAGTGAGTTGCCCAAGGTCACATAGTTTTTTTGTGTTAAGTGTCTGAGGCTGGATTTGAACTCAGGTCCTCCTGACTCCAGGGCTGGTGCTCTATTCACTGTGCTACCTAGCCACTCCTCAGCAGTTCATATCTTTTGACCATTTATCAATTGAGGAGTGGCTCTTATTTCTATACATTTGACTCAGTTTTTTATATACTTGAGAAATGAAGTCTTTATCAGAAAAACTTGCTGTAAAAATTTTTATAGTAATGATTACCACCTATCCATTGCTCTCCATCCTATTTTCTCCCTGTTTACCCTTCTCTCTTTGTCCTTTCATCCTGTCCCTTCTCAAAAGTATTTTGCTTCTGACTAGAACCTCTTCCAATCTGCTCTCCCTTCTATCAACACCCTCCCCCCATCTTATCTCCCTCCCCTCCTCTACTGTAGGGTAAGTGTATATGTTATTCCCTCTTTGAGTTAATTCCAATGAGAGTAAGGTTCACATGCTCCCGTACCCGTTCACTTCCTCCATCTTCCCCTCAACTGTAAAATCTCTTTCAGCCTTTTTTATGTCAGATAATTTAGCCCATTCTATCCCTTCCTTTCCCCTTCTCCCAGTGCATTCTTCTTTCTCACCCCTTAATTTATTTTTTTTGTATAATCATCCCATTGTATTCAGCTCATACCCATGCCCTCTGTGTATGTATACTCCTTCTAATTACCCTCATAATAAGAAGTTTTTAGGAGTTACAAGTATCATTTTCCCATGTAAGTATGTAAACAGTTAAACTTATTGAAACCCTTATGATTTCTCTTTTCTGTATACCTTTTTATCCTTTTGAATTTTGTAAAAATTTCTATTCAGCTCTGGTCTTTTCATCAGAAATGATTGTTAAACACTTACCAGCACCTCCCCTGAAATATCCCCCTTATCTTTTCTTACAGCACAATAGTGTTTCATTACATTCACATACCACAACCTGTTCAGCCATTCCCCAATTGATGAACATCCCCTCAATTTCCAATTCTTTGCCACTACAGAAAGAACTGCTATAAACATTTGTGTACATGTGGGTTCTTTTCCCTTTCTTATGATCTCTTTGGAATACAGATCTACTAGTGGTATTGCTGGATCAAAGGGTATGCACAGTTTAATAGCATTTGGGCATAGTTCCAAATTGTTCTCTAGAATGACTGGAAGAGTTTGCAACTCCACCAACAGTGCATTAGTGTTCATGTTTTTGCAGATCCCCTCCACGATTTGTCTTTTTCCTTTTCTATCATGTTAGCCAATCTGATAGGTCTGAGTTGTTTTAATTTGCACTTTTCTAACTGTTAAAGATTTAGAGCATTTTTCCATGTGGTTATTGATTTGATTTCTTCTTCTGAAAACTGCCTGTTCATATCCTTTGACCAATTGGAGAATAACTCTTATTTTTATAAATTTAGCTCAGTGAGACAGTGCCACTTTTTGCTGTGCTGTAAACCATAGCAAGAGTGCTGAAGACCATGGTGGCCAAGGTAGCCATGATGATGAAGAAGGATGCATACTCAGGACTCTCAGACATGTCTGTCACAGGTTGGGTGGCTGGAAAGCATACAAGGAGAGGGGAGAAAGGAAAGGGCATGCATGGGGCTGAGGAATGGGTAAAGGACTGGATGGTGAATAAACGAGTGGGGTAGCATGATTTTGGGAGATAATGACTCCACACTATACTCTATATACCACTACTGCAAACTATTATTTTTTCTAATAATTATAACTAACACTTATATAGAGCTTTCTACATACCAGGCACTGTACTTTTTACTGGTTTTGTAACTGATATGATTAATTACACTGATAGTTTTCTTAATATTGAACCAGCCCTGGATTCCTGGTATAAATCCCACCTACTCATAGTGTATGATCTTTGTGATACATAACTATAGTCTCCTTGCTAGTTTTTTAAAAATTTACAATAAATTTTTTAAATAATAATTAACTCATTTGACCTTCATAACTATCTAGGAGGGAGGTGCTGTTATTATTCCTATTTTACAGTTAAGGAAACTGAGGTAAAGAGAAGTAAAGTGACTTCCCCAGTGTCACACAGCTAGTAAATATTTAAGGCCACATTTAACTCAGGTCTTCCTGACTTCAGGTGCAGTGCTCTATCCACTGAGCCCCTAGCTGCTCTCATTCCAGCTCTATAAAGTGAATTCTTTGGTAGTTTGATCAATGTGGCACTGAATAAAGTCAATTAAAATAGGAATTAGTGTCATTTTAAAAATATTGGTTCAGCTTACCTATGAGCAATTAGTATTTCTCCAATTCTTTTTGTATGCCTTTATTTGTGTGAAAAGTGTTTTCTAATTATGTTCCTCTTGGCAGGTAGACTCCTACATACTCAGCTTTGCTGGGTACATAATTCTTGGTTTTAATCCCCGGTCCTTTGACCTCTGGAATATCATATGCCAAGCCCTTTGATCCCTCAGTGTAGAAGCTGCCAGATCCTGTGTTATCCTGACTGTGTTTCCACAATATTCAAATTGTTTCTTCCTGGCTACTTGTAATATTTTCTCCTTGATCTGGGAACTCCAGAACCTGGCTATAACATTCCTAGGAGTTTTCTTTTTGGGATCTTTTTCAAGAGGTGATCAGTGGATTCTTTCAACCTCTATTTTGCCCTCTGGATCTAAAACATCAGGGCAGTTTTCCTTGAGAATTTCTTGAAGGATGATTTCTAGGTTCTTTCTTTGATCGTGGCTTTCAGGTAGTCCAATAATTTTTAAATTATCTCTCCTTGATCTGTTTTCCAGGTTAGTGGTTTTTCCAATGAGATATTTCACATTGCCCTCTATTTTTTCATTTGTTTGCATCTGTTTAATAGTATCTTGGTTTCTCATAAAGTCACTAGCTTCCATTTGCTCCAATTTAATTCTGAAGGAATGATTCTCCTCAGTGAGCTTCTGAGATTCTTTTTCCATCTGGCAAAGTCGGGTTTTAAGGCATTCTTTTCCTCATTGGCTTTTTTAGCCTCTTTTGCCATTTGAATTAAGTCCATTTTTAAGGTGTTATTTTCTTCAATCAGGTTGTTGACTCTCATTTCATAATTTTCTTGCATCCTCATTTCTCTTTCCAATTTTTCCTCCACTTCTCTTATTTGTTTTTCAAAATCCTTTTTAAGCTCCTCTGTGGCCTGTAACCAGCTCGTATTTTTCTTGGAAGCTTTTTGTGCAGGAGTTCTGACTTCCCTGTCTTCCTTCTATTCCATGCTTTGATCTTTTTTGTCCCCAAAATAGGAGTCTAATGTTGGATTCCTTTGTTTGCTTTGCTTCCCTTGTTTACTCATGTTGCCACTCAATTACTTGACTTCTGGGCTTTTTGCCGTGGTAGGACTGCTACCAGACAGGGTAGCTTCATACAAAATGCTGGGGTTTTCTCAGCTACTGAAGGTATTAGTTGGGTGCCCTCTCTGAAGCCTCCACATGTTTTGGCAAGCTGGTCGCACACCCCAGGACCTCCACCCTAGACCACAATCCAGATCCAATCAGGTTAAAGCCAGAGCTCTCTCAGACTGGGCGCTTGGTCCCCTTACAAGTCTGCATGCTAGGAGCTGAAGCTGCCATGTGGCAGCAGCTGCACAGCTGCTACACCTCAGTGGCTCCTCCCTCCAGGGGATAAAGTCTGACCGCACTCCCAACTACTGAATCCCAAAGTCCACACTGCACTGACCTCTCACTTTGTCCTTAGCATCTATGGGTTGATAATTCTGGAAACCACCACAGCTGTTGGTGATCTGAAGTCCCTCCAGCAGGTGGCTGGTCAGGCTGGCCCTGGGGCTAAAACCTCAGGCTGGGGAAGGGAGGGCAGGGATTGGCTCCCAGAGCGCTGTGCTGGCCACTTGCTGCCAGCCTGTCCTCAGAGGGAGGTTAGCTTCTCTGTGTCATTTTATGGGTTCTGTGGCTCCAAAGTTTTTTCAGAGTCACCTCTTACATGAATTGGAGGTGGTGGGAGCCAGAGCCCAGTGCTCAATTTCTTTTTCTAAGATAGAGCTATTGAAGTATTCTAATTCCTCTTCTGTGAATCTGGGCAATTTATATTTTTGTAAAGTTCATCCATTTTATTTCAGTTGTCAGTTTTACTGGCATATAACCATGGAAAATAGCTTCTAATAATTGATTTAATTTCATCTTCATTGGTTCTATATTCACCATTTTCAATGCTGGTAATTTGGTTTAATTTTTTAAATCAAATTAACCAAATACTTATCTATTTTTTTTCATAAAACTAGCTCCTAAGTTTTGTTTATTAGTTCAATGGTGTTTTTGCTTTCAATTTTATTTCTCCTTTGATTGTCATTTCTATTTTGGTTTAATTAGGGATTTTTCAATGATTATTTTTCTAGTTTTTTTTAAGTTGCATACTCAGTTCCATGATCTGTTGTTTCTCTCTTTTATTGATGTGTTCAAACATAGAAAATTTCCCTTAAGTACTGCTTGTCTGCATCCCACAAACATGTTGTCTCGTTATTATCTTTAATGAAATTATTGTTTCTATGATTTGTTTTTTTGACCCACTCATTCTTTAAGATTCGATTATTTAGTTCTCAATTTTTAATTTAGATTTCCAAAATCTTTTATTGAAAGTAATTTTTATTGCATGATCTGAAAAAGATGCATTTAATATTCCTGATTTTCTGCATTTGTCTATGAGGTTTTTATGCCCTTATACATCATCAAATTTTGTAAAGGTGCCAGGCATACCTGAGAGAAAAATACACTCTATCCTATTTCCTTTTATTTTCTTCAGAAGACTATCATATCTATTTTTTTCCTAAAAATCCACATATCTCCTTAATGTATTTTTCATTTTATGGTCAGATTTATTTAGTTTCAAAATTGGTAAATTGAGGTCTCCTACTAGCAGAGTTTTATGATTTCTTCCTGTAACTCATTTAACTTTTCCTTCTAGAATTTGGATGTTATGCCATTTTGTACATATATATCCAGCATTTATTTTATTCTTTATTCACTGTCTATGGTACCTTTGAGCAAAATTTAGGTTGCCTGATTATCTTTCAATTAGATCTATTTTTGCTTTGTCTGAGATCACACAATTTTACCCCTGCTTTTTTTTTTTAGCTTCAGCTGAAGAAGAATAGATTATACTCCATCCCATTACTTTAACTTTGCATGTGTCTTTCTGTTTTAAGTATACTTTTTTTGTATGCAACATATTGGTGGGGGATTCTCCTATCCTCTTATTTTATAGGTGATTTCACCCCACTTACATTTATGATTGCTAACTGTGTATTTCCCTCTTCCTGTTTCATTCCCTGTCCCCTCCTCAAAAGTTTTACTTCTGAACAGTGTCCAATTCCAATGAGAGTGAGGTTCAAGTGTTACCCATTCCCCCGCCCCACTTTTTCCTCTCCTTTGTAAAAATTCTTCCTTGTGGGGCAGCTAGGTGGTGCAGTGAGTAAGAGTGCCAGCCTCGGAGTTGGGATGACCCGGATCGAATCCAGCCTCAGAAAATGAGCACCCACACATAAATAATGACTAGCCATGTAACCCCAATTGCTTAAAAAAAATTTTAAATAATTCTTCCTTGTGTGATTCTTTTTTTTTTGTTTTGTTTTGTTTTTTGTTTTTTGTTTTTTTGCTTTTTGGAGGGCAATTGGGGTTAAGTAACTTGCCCAAGGTCACATGGCAAGGTTTTTGTTTGTGTGGGTTAAGTGTCTGAGGCTGGATCCGAACTCAGGTCCTTCTGACTCCAGGGCCTACACTCTACTCACTGTGCCACCTAGCTACCCCTTGTGTGATTCCTTTATATAATTTTCTCCATTCTTCTCCCAGTGCATTCCTCTTTCTCGCCTCTCCATTTTTTCTTTTGAGATCATCCCCATATAATAGACCACTACCAATGTCCTCTAGATTCCTTCTAAATAACCTAATAATAATGTTCTCAGGGGTTACATCTATAATCTTCTCATATGGGACTATAAAGTCTAATCTTGTTAAATCATGAATTTTCACTCATGTCTCACACTTTACCTTTTTATGCCTCCCAAGTTTTATGTTTGAATGTAATTCTCTATTTAGCTCTAGTCTTTTCATCAGGAATGCTTGAAAGTATTCTATTTCATTAAATATCTATCCCCCTCTCTGAAGGATTATACTGTTTTGTTGGGTAGGCTATTCTTGGTTGTAATCCTAGTTCCTTTGCCTTCCAGAATATCATATTCCAATTCTTCCACTTTTTAAAATGAAGCTGCTAAATTTTGTGTAACATTGCCTATGGGTCCATGATATTTAAATGTTTCTTTCTGGCTGCTTGTAATATTTTCTCCTTGACCTTGAGCTCTAGAATTCGGCTATAATATTCCTGGAAGTTTTCATTTTGGAATCTCTTCCAGGAGGTGACCAGTGGATCTTCCAATTTCTTTGTTCTCCGGTTCTAAGATATCTGGGCAATTTTCCTTAATAATTCCTTGAAACACATTGTCCAGGCTCCTTTTGTGATCATTGCTTTCAGATAGTCTAATAATTCCTAAATGATCTCTCCTGGGTCTATTTTCCAGGTCAGTCATTTTTCCTATGAGATATTTCATTTTATTTTTTTATTCTTCTGACTTTGTTTTATTGTTTCTGCATGTATCATGTAGTCCTTAGCTTCCACTTGACCAAATCTAATTTTTATTTTCTTCGGTGAGGTTTTGCACTCCTTTTACCATTTGGCTGATTCTGATTTTTAAGCAGTTATTATTCAGTACTTTTTGTGCCTCTTTCACCAACTTGCTAATTCTATTTTCATAATTTTCTTATATTGCTCTCATTTCTCTCCCCAATTTTTCCTCAACTGCTTGTATTTTATTTTTTAAAATAATTTTCCCCCTCAAAAATAACTTTTATTAAATTTTCTGATAATTTTCATTCCAATCTGTGTTTTTTTCCTTTAAGGCTTTGCTTATAGATGTTTTAAAGTCATTGTCTTCTTCTGAGTTTGTATCTTTGGCTTCTCTGTCACCATAGTAGCACTTTATGGTTGGGTTCTTTTTTTCTTTTCATTTCTCCAACCTACTTCTTGACTTTAGGTTTTATGCTAGATTTGGGCTTTGCTCACCTCTGGACAGGGAGGGAACGTGATTGCTCTGAACTTCTATCATTCTATATAATATATATTATTATTATATAATATATTAATATATTATAAATATATATATATATATATATATATATATATATATATATAAATTCTATTATATCTTTCTGTTTTCACAGCTCAATCTGGTGGCCTGTAGGTTTTTGGTGTCTTCATAATGGTGTGAACTGGAGAGAGGTTTTGTATTTGCCCTCCTGGCTTACAATCTGCTACTTTCCCAGGTAGATCCCTTGCTTCATTAAGACTGATACCACTCCTCTCTGCCCTGGAATTGAGATCCAGAACTGGTCAATAGGCAACAGACCTACCAACAGTGCCCAATCCTACGCCTGGTGCTAGAACAAGGGTCCCCTGGGTTCTCTTTCTGACCAGGTGATCAGTCCCCTTACTATCCCTGGACACTGGTACCACTGCTGCTACAACTATTCAATGACACTTCTACTGCCCTCTTGGCCAGCTCTCACCTCAGTGGATGCAAACCCATCTTCCTAGGCTGACCTAACCCTCATTCCTTCCATCTTTCTATACAAACATTTTTTCTCCACACACACTTTCAGGTCTCCCCTAGTCTAAATAAATAAATACAAACTATTTATCTTAGCCCACTTTACCTCGTCTAACCTCTTTTCTCTCCTTTGTCATTGGTCTTCTGTCAAATAGTCACTCACTCATTCACTCCATAACCTCCTGCAATCTGGCCCCATGTCAGACAACTATGATCTTCTAATTATATTCTCTACCCTCAGCCTTAATCTATATGCATCTTGTTGACCCTGGTAGGTTCTCAGGTTCCTGGTTTAGGGCATTGTGCGATGGACTCTACTATTTCTACACAAAAAGCACCAACAACACTGATGGCCCATCAGTTGGTCCCACACTAACCTACAATAGGGGTGGGGGAAGTGAGGCATTTCTCTTAGAACCCTAGATTTAGAGGTGGCAAGGACTACTGAGGTCATCTGTGGTGAGCCAAAGAGGCCTGAGCCAGGACTTCAGATAATTACCCTGATATCAGTGGACCCGAACAACAAAGACCTCTTCGAGATGCGACTTTTCACTAAGTCAGCTCTGGAGTTCTTTTGATATGGGTTACACTTATAAGGATGGTATTTGAGTTCTGAGGCTATCAGGCTCTGCCCCAAGACATATCTGATTTTGTACTCAGGTATCTTTGGGTGGCCAGCTCTAAACGTGTTGACTTTTGAGGATTGTGCTTCAGCCTTGAAGTCTGCTTGCAATTGTATCCGTTTATGACTGCGGCTGCATTAGCAGGTACCTAAGGCCTAGATCAAAGGGCTTACCCTAAGACTTTAGTCTCCTAGATAAGAAATCCTTATCAAATTATCTATTCCATGCTACTTCCAGGATACAACAGACTAAGGTAATGATTAGAAAACTTGAGTCCCCTTCCTTTGTCTCCTTGCTCTATAAAAACCTTGTCCTGAGGATCAATAAACGGAGTTCATCGTTCTTCCTTGAACTACTCACATGGCCTGGTCATTTCTTATTCACATCTCTGGATCATGCTAAGTGCTGGACACTGAGCAGCCCACGGCAGTCATCTAGTGCAATATCCTCATTTGACAGATAAGGAAACTGAGACCTTGACATGACCAAGTTCATAGAGGCAATACTGTCAGGATTTGATATACTCTCTCTACCCCAATTTGGTCTGTGCAGTGGTGGAAGGGAGGCATTTCCCAGTCCTTGGTATTGCCTTTTGTTAAACAGTAGTAAGGACCCTGGACAGTGAGGCCAAAGAGCGGCCTCTACCAACTTATTGACCTTAGGCAATAATTCGAAATCTTTTGCAGGACTACAATGCAATGCCAGACACTTCATTCACTTCCCTCACCTACATAAGGAAGGAATGGAATTGGTTGTCTCTGAGGTACCTTCCCCCTCTGCATATATAATCCTCTGATTCTGTTGAGGATCCACTGGGGTGAAAACTGCAAGAACTAGATATGGAGCCAGCAGACTTCCAGAGTTTCCCCTACCCCTAAATAGCTTTTGGGCTTCCCAACTCCCCTACAGTTTAGTGGCCAATCTCAACCATCCCACTTGGTAGAGTGTGTTCACCCAAACTCTGGTCATTTGGCTTCCATTCCTACCACTCTAATGAAACTATCACACGCCACCCCCAAATTTCCAATGAATGATCTTGGCTGGCAGGGACCATAGACATCATCCAAGTTCTAACACCATCATTCATGGGAGGAAGCAGATGCCCAGACAGGAACTTCCCAGGCACTGGAAAGTAGTAAGTGGCCAGACTAGCTAATCCTTTGATTATAAATCCCATGCTGGTTCCTTCTACACCCCCTCCCCCCACCATCCTCCCAATCACCAGAGCCTTTTCTCAGTCCTGGAACAGGGTTATAGCTGCCCCTCATCCAGTTAGTGGCTGAGCAGTAGCTTTTCTGAACCCATGTGTAGTAGTTCACTTTTCTTTAAAATGCCTTTTGATTTGTTTTAGGTCTTCACCCCAGGCTGTTTTCCAGTATGTCACCTGCAGATTTGGTACCTTTATTCAGGTTACTCATTGATGCCAAATACCCCCAAGGGTGAGCTTTTACTCCTTCCTCTCTGTCACACAGCCCAGATGTGGCTGAAGGAAAACCTATACTATGAAAATATGGTTTGAGGAAAACAAGGCACTAGATTGTGTGGGGTCTTCATGTTTTTGTGTGTTCAGAGGCCACACTAGGATATGGCGCTCTGGATCTCTCTGGCAGTGTCTAGGACAATTTTTAAAATGGCCGTTACATAGATTACAAGGGAAACCAATTATATTGATAGTTATCAAAATGTTTAAGGAAAAGTTCATGGGGCAAAGAACCACTAAACTAGGCAGTGATGCCTTGCTTTACAAATATTCTCTGCTCTAAAGAAGGGTAGTCTGTTAGAACATTTGTGCTGAAGTGGACAGAACATAGGAATGAAGATTAATGAAAATCTGAGCTCAACTTTGTCCTCAGACACTGTGTGATCCCAGATATGTCAGTAATCTGGCCCAGTAATGACATTTTACAGTAATCTGTAAGATGGAGAACCTAGTTAACCAAATATTCAGTAACTCTCTTTATCTTTATCCACTCTCCCACCCTGAAAGTACCACCTGGTCTCAAGTGCTAGATGAAGGAGACCCATGAAAAGGTGTTGTCCAACATCACAGCTAAGCCTCAGCTAGGCTGGGGCTAAACTTCAGATCTGATGATTCTCTGGGCCAGGGGTCATGGCCCTTTGCTTCCTAGGAGTTCATGTGTTCCCCTCTTCCCCTTGTGTCCTATTTCATGGAGAAGTAGGATAGAACAATTCCAATTCCTTTAGCCCTCTCCATTCTTCCAGCCAGGCTGGTGCTTCTCTAGGTGGTAGACATTTCCAGTGAGCTTCTGCCATGTAGGGGCTGGGCCAAGTGTGGGGCCTCCACATCTGGGGCTGAAGAAACACATATAAAAAGCAGTTTGACCTTGGCTCCAGAACTGAGAGCTGGGTTCGTCTCCCCTCTGATTTGTCTAAGTCCCAGTTTCACCTGAAAAAGGCTAAGAGGTGCTAAAATCCAACACATGCAATGCAATTTTCAAAACCCTAAAGCTCTGGAGTAACTCAGGCGGGGAAGAGGCTGGGGGAGACCTGACAAAATTGCCAAACAGAAGTCATTTCTCTTCTTCCTTTCTTGGATGGGGGGGGCGGGGGCGGGCGGGCAGGGTTACTACTCTGCTAGAACAAGCAATGTCAAAGATAGTTCATCTGTTAAATGCCTGGTTGGAATCACTATTACCTTTGTTCTCATGGACATCATGGGCTGATTATCAAGATGAATGAGGGGATGTGTATATATTGGAAGTCTCAGGACTTTACTCTTGCTCTTTACTGAACATTGGGAGGTTGGGAGTAGAGAAAAATTTGCCCCTGTGGCTCTAAGGAAGCCAGCACCAAGGGAAAAGGGTTCCTCTGGTTTCAGAAAGCTCTGCAGAGTAGGTTTCTAAAGGAAACCATGGGAAGTGATCTTCTGTCCTGATGTGCCTTCCCAGGTTACTTTGGGTACAACCTCAAGTTGGAATGGACCAGAGGAGACTGTCTCTCCCTGTCCCATTCCACCATCCCAGGATGCAAAGTTGTTAGGTAAATGCCTTTTACCCAGTAGTCACATTAGCTTAATTCAACTGGATGTAATCGATCAGGCAGAAGGGAGAAAGGCCCTTTCACCTGGAGCTAGGACCCCAAGGACACACACAATGTGTGTTGTCTCTGCATCTGACCAAAATGTTCAACATGGAAGATACACTCTCCCACCAAAGCCACAGCCTTCTATCTCTCCTACTCTTTACCCTGTCACCTTTTGCCCTCTGACCCCTCAGCCCCTTTCCAGGTATCTATCTCCCTGGCTTCATCTACCTTTGTGTTCAGTTTAATCATTTCAATATTTCCTTAGCTACCACTCAGAGTTGCTTCCTTGCCAAATTATTCCTCTGTGTCTAACTCTGTCTAAAGGCTCCTCACTTAAGGCCTTTCTGCTCCAGGGTTCCTGGGCCACAAGGGAGAAAGCCATTAGAATGGGTTTACTGCATCTCTTACATATTCAGAGAAGGCTATTTGTCACTAAGTGTGTGTGTGTGTGTGTTGGGGTGGGGGGGTTGTCAGCAGTAAGGTGGGAGAAGAAAATCGGGAGGAATGAGATCACGTGGTCCCGAAGAAGGGAGAGGCAACAGAGAGCTCTGGGGGCAAAGGAGCTTCTAAGGTTCTGTTTAAACCTCCTTAATTTGATAGAGAAGAAAACCTACTCCTAAGCTGCATCACCAAGCCGGGATTCAAAGCCAGGTCCTGTCATTACAAATACCAGATTCTTTCCACTACACAATACTTAGCAACTCCTAACCTTATTTCCCTGTGCCAATTATTCACATTTTTTTCTCTTCCAAACCCTATACTGAGAGCGAATGACCTAGGCTGTTTTGTGGAGATCGAAGCCATCCAGAATGAAACATGCCATGTCTGCTCCTTCCTTTTTTTCTTCCTCACTCTCTTCCCACCCTTTGTGATGATTTCTCCTTCTACCTGCACTCCACAGTATTCCAGGAGCCTTGATGCTGGTACCCATTCTCTCTCTGTGCATCTGCCCAGAGGCTTGGGAGTTGTTAGCCACCCTATAGCTGGGCGCTCCACACCACTGGGCTTTCTGCTTCTGCCTGTTGAATCTCTCCATATTAGATCAGAGCATCTGGAGAACAGGGATTGTCTCATCTTCCTGTGTCCCTAGAAGCTTAGCATGGCAGTAGGCACATAAGATGGTGCTTTCATTTGCTCTTTCCTTCAACCCTGGGGAAATAAGGACTTCTACCACCAAAAAGCCTTTTTACTGCATCTCTTACATATTCAGAGAAGGCTATTTGTCACCTGTGAAATGTGTTGTCTTGAGCTAGCCCACCCAAGCTCCTATTGTCTCTCCTGCCTTTTTTTTTCCTTTGGAGGGGGGAAGGGAGGCAATTGGGGTTAAGTGACTTGCCCAAGGTCACATAGCTAGTTAAGTGTCAAGTGTCTGAGGCTGGATTTGAACTCAGGTCCTCCTGACTCTAGGGCCAGTGATCTATTCACTGCACCACCTAGCTGCCCCTCTCTCCTGCCTTTCTTTCTTTTTTTTTTTTTTTGTGCCTTTTTTGGGAGGGTAATTGGGGTTAAGTAACTTGCCCAAGGTCACATGGCTAGGTTTTTTTATTTGTGTGTGTCTGAGGCTGGATCCGAACTCAGGTCCTCCTGACTCCAGGGCCGACGCTCTACTCACTGTGCCACCTAGCCGCCCCTCTCCTGCCTTTCTAAGACTGCATGGCCAACACTGCAGAAAGCAAGACAACCTGGGACTGTCTTCTTTCAAGCCTCAATGACTCATGCCTGGAACCAAATCCTCCTTCTCTGGGTCCTCTGTTGGCTTTTGTCAGCCCTGTCCCTGATACAGGGTGATGAGATCCACAGGAGGTAAGCTACCAGAAGGCAGCTAGCTTCCACTGCTGCAGGATCCATGCACCGAGACCCAAGGTACTCCCCCACTGGAATAGAGTGGGCCACCCATCTTACTCCAGAGTAGGAATGGTGCCATGAACCCTAAATGGCCAGTGAGGAGAGGCCAGGAGGGCCTCACATGTATCTGGCAGCAATCCCTTCCTCTACACAAGAAAGGTAGGAGACTTAGGTTGTGAAGCTCAAGATGAAGCTTAGGCAGCTTTGGGCTTCTGCTCTCCCAACGCACAGGATGGACACAGAAGCAGTCATACCACGTACACAGGGGTTTGGTAATTCTCTGTATTCATAAAGCTGCAGTCCTGAAGGGAAACAAAGCCCACCTCCAGCGACTGCTATTGGAATGTAGCTGGCTCTGGGAGCTCAAGCAGGTGGAAGCATGTCTAGTAGCTGATGAATGGCAGACCCAGTGCAGTGGTAAACAGGACTGAGGAGGTGGTGGCCAGGTGCCCGGGGCTGCTGGGAGTGGAGAAGGCCAGGGAATCTCAGTGGGGCCCTCCATCTCCCCCAGGGCCAGGCTTCTGGTCTTGTGGTCCCAAGAGTTGCTGGGTGAGCAGAATATGAACAGGGGAAGGGCAAAGAGAGAGGACAGACCCAAAGTGAGGCCGATGTGCTGAGACAATGAACATGGAGGCTGGGGATGGGAAGCAAGAGGGAGGTGAGTAGTGGGCTGCCAGGCTGCCTCAGAGCTTGTGGGGATTTACCCACTTGTAGGTGCCCTCATACTGGAAGCCCACTCTCTTCATCAGTTCATCTGCTTCAGGAGGGCCTCGGCTGTGGAAACAAACAGAAGGGCAAAATGGGGCTGTGCCCTCAGCTGTTGGGAGGGTCCTGGCCACCCCTGGAAGCAGCAACCTCACCTGCCATAGATATAGGTAATGGGCTGGGTCTTCTCTCTCTCGATGTGGTGCAGTAAGGGTGTAAAGATCCTCCAGGCTTCCCGAAGCTCATCACTAGAGGAAGAGAGAGAGGCACCCAGATGGGTCTCATCATGTGGGGCTGAGACAAGCCCCAGGAGGGGCTTCAGGAAGCTTGGGCACCCAAATGGCAGTAGCTGCTGAACCCCAACCCTCAAACCTGGGGCCAGGGATCATGAGGGCAAGAAAAAGAAATGGCAGTGAGCAGTAGAGGAGAGGAACACCAGGGGAGGAGGGGGGCAAGCTGTGGAGATTTTTACAAAGTAGAAAAGTGAGGCCCAGAGAGGCAAAGAGTTCACAAGATCAAGGTCACATAGTGGGTTAATAATGGCAGAACCATGAGGAGAATTCAGGTCTCCTATTCCTCTGGGGCATGGAGGAGGTGGCAAGGAGGAAGGAAAAAGGAGAAGAGGAAGAGGCAAGAGAAGAGTCTTCCTGTGGTCTCCTCTGTTCCCCAGGTGCTGCTAGTGTAGAAACTGGCTTTCCACTACCCCACAAGCCAAAACACGACAAACAACCCCTGCCAACCTTAGCGCTGGCCTCTCTACCTTCACATATGGGGGAGAGGGAGGCATGCTTGTTAAGAAGCAGCCTGGCCAAATCTCTCCAGCTGAGAAACAAAGACCCTTGGGGCTTGGGCTAGGTCCTGCCATGCCTTGGGAATAGGAATTAAGCAAGGCCATATTTCTCTCCCTCTTCCCCTGGTAGGCCTTGAGGCAGAAGTATTAAGACTTTCCAGGATGAGGCTTCTGAAGGATCATGGGATTCTAGAGGCTATCTAGAAGGAGGACACAGACCCAGAACAGGAAGGTGAAGGGATTTGAATCTAGATCCTTCAGTCCCAAATCTAGCCACTTTCCTTCTGTCCTGGAGGAGAATGGGGAGCAGCAGTGGTCCAGGCCCCCACTGCTCCAAGGCATTTCTCACCTTCGCACAAAGTGCATCTGGCTCCCACAGAAGACATCCAGGATAAGGCGCTCATAAGCATCGGGCAGCTTCACATCCTGCAAGACCAGGAGGGGTAAATAGGATGAAAGAAGGCACCACAATGGGGAGGCCAGGCAGCGAACAGCCAAGGCTTTGGTTCCCTCCCTTCCTTCTATTCCTTCATCCATTTTTTCATTCATTCCACACACATTTTTTTTTGCTTTTTGGAGGGCAATTGGGGTTAAGTGAATTGCCCAAGGTCACATGGCTAGTAAGTGTGGCTTGTTCTCTATTCACTGCACCACCTAGCTGCCCCCACACATTTATTTCTTAAATACTGTGGGGGCAAGATCCCAGGCTAGCTCACAAGGACTGCTGAGCCTCAGAAAAGTTGCCTTCCCTTCCTCCCTCCCTCTCTGGCCCTTGGCATCCCTGCCTGCATGCCCTGGGTTCCTCCCAACCCATATGACACCCATCCATGTGGCTTCCCAGTCTGCCTGCCTGCTCTAGAGTTTCTTGGTCAGGTTCTCTGAATGCTGCTCCCCATTTCTCACTTTTGAGCCTCAACTAGCTTCTGCCGTCTGCCATGGCACCCCTGTAGTCCTTTTCCTTTGGGTAACACCTACCATCTGCCTTGACTTCCTTCCTCTGCTTTAGTTTCTGGATGCTGCTAGAGCAGAGTCTGGAATCCTGCTGCTGGGGAGCCCCGCCACATTTTGGTGGCTAATCTCAGCTTGGCTCTGCTCCTCCAGCTATCTGGCCACCCCTGTGTTCTGCTTGTTAGCTGCATTTTGGAGTCACCCCCCCCCCCAATTGCCCCAGGAGCTCTTCCAACGTCACCTTCTTTCCGATCTTTGCCTTCCCTTCCTCCTCACTTCTACTAAGGGCACCAATAGCCCAGGTTGGTAACCTCAGAGTGAAAATTGGGAAAATCAAATGGATTCTATTTTGTATCACTGCCAACATTTTTGTAACTGCCAAAGTCATGTTTCACTTGTCTCAGAGTTAAGTTTGAAAATTCAGCTTCCTTAGAAATCACTCATTGTCTCTGCCCAAATTATAAGTTTGGTTCCCCTGCTAATCACTGTTCTATTCTCACATCAAGGAAATTTGCTATCCATTAATGATGAGGATAAATCTTGGGCCACTATTGTCTTGGGCCACTATTGCCCAACTGTTCTTGTAGGTGAACTCAAATGATGAGTATTTCTTAGCAACAGGATAGAAGGAGGGGTTGTTGCTAGCCCCTTTTACCAATTTCCAACCAATCATACTGTTCCTCACACCTATGATGCTGCAAGCTTTGGAACCAATCACATGGTTTTCCCATCTATGATGCTGCTTTCTAGTTTTTGGATGTTCTTCCTTTGGTCTGTAAAAATGATCTGTCTGCCCTCATTCTGGGTCTTTTGGCTTCTTGATGAGGAGCTAAAGACTGCTTTTCTTTTTTTTTTTTTTTTTTTTTTGCTTTTTGGTGGGCAATTGGGGTTAAGTAACTTGCCCAAGGTCACCTGGCTAGGGTTTTTTTTGTTTGTGTGTGTTAAGTGTCGGAGGCCGGATCCGAACTCAGGTCCTTCTGACTCCAGGGCCGGCGTTCTGCTCACTGCGCCACCTAGCTGCCCCCTAAAGACTGCTTTTATTGGTAACTGCTAGCCTTATCAATAAATTGAAATAAACAGTTTATTTTAGAACAGTTTATTTTAATTCTGGCTGTAACAATAGCCATACTTCACTCCTCTCTCTCTGGCTACCAAGCTGCCAAGTCCTATTTACTTCCCCGCCCTGTCTCTCTCAAATTTCCTCTATTGTTATTATTTGTCCTTTATTTTCAAAGAGAACCAATGACATCACGTTGGGTGATGTCTTGATTTGTGTGTGAATTGGACTTAAGTGAGGCAGAGTTGCCCAAAGTCATTGTCCTTACTCTCTTCTAGAGTTTTCGAAGTTCAAAGGCAAGACAAAAGTCAAGATTACTGGTGAAGGCCCAGGATTTAGTGGATGACCTTGGTATCTTAGCTATCTGACCAAGCTCTAAGCCCTTCATGGCCCTTGTGTCAAATTGTTCTCATCTGCCCATTCTGCCAGAGGAAGCAGCTTGGGGTAGATATCCCTCTAACTCACTGACAGTTTGTGCCTTGTCATTTACTCTCAACCTGGCTTGGGGCATCTGCTGAGAGACCTGAGTGGGGTGTGGCCCCTGTACATGCTCCAGCCTCTGGAGCCACAGGTAAGGGCTGGGTGCCAGATGGGCACCAAAGGTGGATGAGCAGCCCTCACCCCAGAGGTGTTAGTCCTCCTGAACACCCCATACCTTGCCTCTCCTATATTCACACCATGACCACCTTAGTTCAGTTCTGTCAAGAGCCTCCTAACCATTCCTCCTGCTAAGCTTCATGCTGAAGCCCAAGTAAACTCCCTTACACACCATCATTCCTCTTAAAAATAATCAAACAAAATATGTCAGTGCCTGAGTGCCCAACCTCCTGACTCTGGCACTCAAGGCCTTTCCCAATCTGGTGACAGCCTACCTTTAGCTTCTTCTCACTATTCCCCACTAAAAAACAAACTGGAACACTCACTGTTTCCTGGTCTCTTTCTCTGGTGCCTGGAACAGACTCTTTCTCTCCCTCCTCCTCTCTGTCTGCTGAAATACCTTTTCTTCAAGGCTCAATTCAGAGGCTCTATCATCCTCTCCCTCCTTAAACACTGAAAAGTACTTGACCCGACCCTCTCCTTGGCACTTATACCTCTCTCCCTTGCCCCAGGCACACATTTGGCCCACAGTGGTTGCTTGGCCAATACTTGGGTTCCCAGCCAGTTCCCCCCTACACCTGGGCCCAGGCTGGGCAGCTCGGGATCAGCTCACTTTGTATCTGTTGCCATAGGTCAGGTCCAGCTCAGACTCTTCGGGGTTGAAAAACATCCCTGGCTTCTTGGTCATCATCTTGGTGTAGACAGCCTCATTGGGCTGCACGCGAATCACCAGTTCATTCCGCTTACACTGGCGCTGGAAGATGTCACCAGCTACATCCCGGAACTGTAGCCGAACCTCTGCTTTGCGTTCATTCAGGGCCTTTCCACAGCGGAGGATAAAGGGGACCCCTGGGTCAGAGAGCAGAGACAGAAGAGACCATTGAAGCTGGCAGGTTCAATTGCTATACAGAATGGTTTCCATGTTCACACTGATCGTCAGCTGTTCTCTACGGCTTTCCCAGAGCTGTAGGTAGGCTTGGAGGACTGGGTTATCTCCTAGGTAGGAGGACCAGGGCTCTCTATTCTCAGTGCCTAGCACCACAGGAATTAGATGAAGTTCAACAAGCATTAATTAAATGCCTACTGCATGCTTTATATTTGCTAGGTATACAAATATAAAAAATGAACCAGTCCCTAGCCTCAGGGAGGTTTCATTCAACTGGAAGTTAGAATCCTGACCAATCATCTAATTCAGCCTCAGTATGTGAGAGAGAAGGGCCCCACAGCTAAGAAGCAGCAGGTTTGGGGAGCTCACCATCTGTACCCTCTAGGTAGATACAGAAGTGGTTTCCTGGGGAGAAAGGGCAAGTTCATCAAATTGCACATCAAATTGCTTGCCTTCTCAAGGAAGGGGGAAGAGAATTTAGACATGAAAATTAAAAAAAAATGATTAATTTTTTGCGTGTAATTGGGACATGTTTGCTTGAAGGATATTAGAAAGTACTGATTCAATTGGTCACATGAGTCAAAGACTGAAAGGGGAATGGTTTGAGGAAAGGACCCCTGGGCAGGGCTAAGGAGAGGAACAGGAAGTGGGGCAGGTTATAAGGCCATCTGTGGTCAGAGCTTACTTACATAAGGAGAAAAATCTGCATTCTGTTTCTATCTTTAAAATGACAGGCCTTTTAAGTTTCTCTGATAAAGGCCTAATTTCTCAAATATATAGAGAACTAAGTCAAATTTATAAAAATAGGAGCCATTCCCCAATTGATAAATGATCAAGAGATAAGAAGTTTTCAAATGAAATAATCAAAGCTATCTATAGCCATATGAGGTGCTCTAAATTGCTACTGACTGGAGAATGCAAATTAAAACAATTCTGAGGTACTATCTCATACTATTAGATTGGCTAATAAGATAGAAAAGGAAAATGACCAATGTTGGAGGGGGTGTGAGAAAAATAAGAATTACTGCATTGTCGGTAGAGTTGTAAACTGATTCAATTATTCTGTAGAGGATTTTGGAACTGTGCCCAAGGGCTATAAAACAATGCATACCCTTTGACCTAGCAATGCCACTACTAGGTCTGTATCCCAAAAGTGATAAAAAAAAAAAGGGAAAAGAGCCTATATGTACAGGAATATTTGTAGCAGCTCTTTTCTGGTGCCAGGGAGGTGGAAACTGGAAGGATGCCCATCATTTGGGGAATGGCTGAACAAACTGTGCTATGTGACTGTGATAGAATACTATTGTGATGTAAGAAATGATGATAAGAATGCTCTCAGAAAAACCTGGAAAGACTTACATGGGCTGATACAAAGTGAAATGTACTATGTAGAAAGTAATATTGTTCGATGATCACCTGGGAATAATGTAGTTATTCTCAACAATACAATGATCTAAGAGAACTCTGAAGGACTTAGGATGAAAAATGCTCTCCATCCACAGACAAAGAACTGATGGTGTCTGAATACAGATCGAAGCATACTTTAACTTTCTTGAGGATTTTTTTTTTTGTTTTGTGTTTTCTTTCACAACATGACTATTATGGAAATGTCTTGTATGGCCTATATCAAATTGCTTGCCTTCTCAATGAGGGGGTGGGGAGGGAGGAAGGGAAAGAATTTGGAAGTTAAAAAAAAAGTTAAAAATTGTTTTTACATGTAAATGGGGGAAAAATAAAATACTAAGTATATTTTTAAAAAATACTAAAAAAAGACATGCTCTTTTCCTCTAGATTTTTTTTTTTAAAGCAATTGGGGTTAAGTAACTTGCTCAAGGTTACACGGCTAGTCATTATTTATGTGTGGGTGCTCATTTTCTGAGGCCGGATTCGATCTCGGGTCATCCCAACTCCAAGGCCGGTGCTCTTACTCACTGCGCCACCTAGCCGCCCCTTCCTCTAGATTCTTAAGGAAAACTTCTAGATACATTTTGCTTTTGCTTCAATTCAGTCAAGGAGAAAAGGAGACTTGTTTGTATCTTGGGCAGGGCTCAGAGGGTCAACTTGGAATCCCAGAAAGACCAGGTGGAAGTGGGGCAGAGGGAAAAATGGAACCATAAGCTCACAGAGCCAGAGGTCACCATAACTTTTAATGTCAAAGGCATAGTCACCACTCAATAAATGTTTGTTGTGGAACACTATGCTCAGGAAAGACAGGACAGAGAACAGTACCTACCGTCCCATCTTTCATTTTCCACATAGAGGACCACTGCAGCAAAGGTGGCAGTGGTGGAGCCCTGGGGCACTGTGGGATCATCCAGATAGCCTTTGGTGGCTTCCCCTTCTCCATCTGGATTCCCCACATACTGGCCCAAGACCACATCAGTTGCTCTCACCTCTGAGATACATTTGAGGACCTTTACCTGGGAAAGCAGAGGGAAGGGGTGGTAAGCTGAGCTGGCCATAAACCAGGCCCAAGGTGGAAGGCAAGGGCAAAAGCTGGAGAGCTAGGACAAGGGACATGAGACACAGAGATACATTAGGGCTCAAGGGGATGCTGGGTACTCTGGGCAAACCCAACTGGTCCCAGAAGATTGGCTTTCCAGTCTGCAGGCCAGTTGAATCAATAGGCATGGGAGCCCTGGGGGGCACAGAGGATACATCCACCTCCCCTCCCCCATATCACCCTGGCTCTGTAGGCCTCTGCTGTTAGACACATGATGCTTCCTTCCAACTTGATGTCATAAGAGGGAGTCAGCCCGCTGCCTCATTAATTCAAATGCCACAAGATCACAGAGATAGGATCTTGGAACTCATCTACTCCAAGCCTCTAATTTTACAGAGGAGTAAACTGAGGCCCAGGGAGGAGGGGTTGTCCATGTGTCACTCTTCTCAGAGACAGTAAACTGTCAGATCTTTTCTCCCTAGTTGGGAAGGGTTACAACCAGGAGGCACAAATTTCTTCCTGTGGGTAGTTTTCCTGGTATCCATCTCAAGTGTGGCCCATCTCTCCAGCCTAACTTGGTCTGAGAGTTAGCACCCCAAGAACCCACTCAGGTAAGCCACCCTGGGCATCTCTGAAGCAAGGGGAGACCTTTTCATCCCGGACATCATCAGAGTTGGTGGAGGCAGGCTTTTCCATGGCTACTAGGCAAAGCATCTGTAAAAGGTGGTTCTGCATGACGTCTCTGTGGGGGCAGAGAGGAGGTCAAGTATGAATCTCAGACCCAAACCTCCAGGACTGGAGACATGTGGAACAAGGAGACAAAGAATTCAAGGAGGGTAGTAAAGGCAACCATACCATATAAGGCTAAGAAACAGGGCACAGTTAGCCTAGAGAAGGCTCAGAGGAAATGGGAGAGCTGCCTTCAGGCTCTGAAAGGCTCTCTGGTAGAAGAGGGATTAGCTTCAGTCTGCTTGGCACCAGGAAGACAGAAGCAGGAACAGCCAATGGCAGGGGAAGGTACCAAGGCAACTTACTAGAAGGAAAACCTTCCCACTCAGGAGAGCCACCCTCCAGGGGAATGGGCTGCTTTAGGAAGATGGATGGAGGGGGATGGGATAGGATGGGACTGGACAGCATGGGATGGCCAAAGCCTGAAGTTGGCCACTTGATGGAATACACTAGAGTAGGCATTCCTTTTTGAATATGGGTTCAACTAGATGGCCCCCGAAGTCCCTATTTTTCATTAAGTCTCACTTACTTTCATGAATCTTGCCTGCTCCCCAACCCTCAAAGCCTGGGCAGCTTCCCTGTAGAGGCTTTTCCAACTCTGACACACCCCACCCCTTACACAAATGAAAATGGTATCTTTGTAACTTGTGCTTGTGGCTCCTCTTTTGACTCCTGGGACCAAGCAGAACAAATTCAGATCCTCTTGCAAAGGACAAAGAGTCCAGGGGAAGAAAGCTGGGGGAGGTGCCCTCCTCTCCAGGGGAGTTCCCAAAAGAGAAGCTGCTACAGCAGTGGCAGCCGCATCCTCCAGGGAGGCCCCGCCCTAACCCTGGCTCTCACCGAATGATCCCAAACTCATCAAAATAACCCCCTCGGCCAAGAGTGCCAAAGGGCTCCTTGAAGGTCAGGATGACACAGGCAATGTTGTCTCGGTTCCAGATTGGTCCAAAGATCCTATTACCAAATCTGGGGAGAGAAGGAAGAGGAGAGTGAGCCACCAGGATGAATGCCAGGCAGCTATGGCCATGGCCAGATGGCTGACTCCAAGGCCAATGCATTGGCCTCCTCCCTCAGGCACTGCTCAGCCTTGACGCTTGGGGCCTCTTCAGCAGAGGAGGGGAAGCAGAGCCTGGCAGGGTTTCTCCTGGGCCTAGCCTTGATGTGCTGGACTATCTGCTCACCTCAGCACCATGAGGTTCTGTACCATCTCCTTGCCCAGGTAGTGATCGATCCGGTAGATTTGGTCTTCTTGGAAGAGTGAGGAAATGTGGTTTGACAGCTTGTCAGAGCTCTGAAGATCCTTTCCAAAAGGCTTCTCCACAATGACCCGGTTCCAGCCTCTGGTCAGGAGGAAAAGGAGCCAGAGCCCAAGGCCACTCACCCCCTTGTGGGCATGCACCCAGTAGTCCCCCCCAAGCATCTTTCTGGCTCAGAAATGGCTGAGGCTGAGGAACTCTGGCTTGTGAAATCCTGGACTTGAGAGCTGGAAGGGCCTTCAGTACTCATCTAGCTTGACTCCCATGTCACAGAGGGGAAAACTGAGGCCCAGAGATGGGGAAGAGATTTGTTCAAGGTCCCATGGCCAGTGAATAATAGGGAGAACAGGGCATGGATTAAAATCCAGTGCTCTTTCTCAGAAATGGACTACTTCCCCAAAAGTAGGGGGCTATGGGATTCTTCCAGGCCAGGCTAGAAGTTCAGAGGGGCAGCTAGGTGGTGCCACAGTGGATAGAGCACTAGGTCTGGAGTCAGGAAGACTTATCTTCCTGAGCTCAAATCTGGCCTCAGACACTTATTAGCTGTGTGACCCTGGACAAATCACTTAGCCCTGTTGGCATCAGTTTCCTCATCTGTCAAATGAGCTGGAGAACAAAATGGCAAACCCCTTCAGTAACTCTGCCAAGAAAACCCTAAATAGACTTATGACTGAAATAATGGAACAACAACAATAGGAAGTTTAGGGGTTGTCTCTCTTCAGGGAAACTGGAGTGACTCCTTTTTTCACCCATGCTGAACTCCCTTCCCCACCTCCCTGTATTTCTTGCTTGCCCATCAGTGCCTATTGTTAAGCTTTGCTGTGGGCAGACCCTTCCACATGGCAAAGGGACACAATCTTTCTCCCAAAAGAGGGGAGACAAGGGGGACTTACATCTGGCTCATGCAAGTCTCTTTGATGTTCTTAGTGACAGCTTCATAGACAGTGGGTGGCAAGGCTAGGTAGAAGAGGCGGTTGGCCTGTTGCCCATGATGCAGGGAGTTCATGTGGGCATTGAGGTGCCGAAAGGAGGCTGGTTCATCATACTGGCCTGCCACATAGGAATTTCGAGAGAAGAACTCCTCTAGCCTCGGCTTCTCTTCTGGAGTGGCCTGGGCAACACAAAGATAGGAAATCATGGCACTCACCTTTGTTAGAGAGACTCAGGGCATCAAGCTCAACCCAGAAAAGGGCACCCAGGAGGGTGAGGATGGAACTGGGGACTCAAAGAGGGAGCTCTTTCTACCATGCTTCATCATCTTACTATTGTAAAGTCACACCCCTCTAGAAGGAAAAGGGCAGACAGAGATGGGGGCAGTGGGCTAGAGAACTAACGGGGGGGACAAATTCCAGGTTAGAAGATCACTGATGGAGCTATGTTGAATCTAAGCTCCTCATTTTCCAAAGAAGGAAACTGAGACCTCAGAAGGGGAAGTGACTTGCCCGAGGTCACATGGGTGGACAATGACTTTCAGGCCTAGGGCCCCCACCTTAAAATAGGGTTCACTTTGCTTTCGGATGTCATCCACAGTGAGGTTTGAGCGGGCATAGCCCACGATGAAGGTATCTTCAGGGAGGAGCCCATCACGGAACAGCCACCTAAAAGAAGACTGTTCAGGCTGGGGATTGGCAGGGCTAGGCTGGCCTGGCCCTCCTCCACCTGCCCAGTCTTGTCCTCCTCTGCCCCAAGTTGAGGGATTTGGTACAGAGAAAACTTACCAGATTGTAGGGTAGATTTTCTTCTTTGCTAAGTCACCCTGAAGAAAAGAGGAGATGAGACTGGTCAGGAAGGGCTACAGTAAATAAGTAAGTGTTGCTAACAGCTGCCAACTCAGCTGCCCATTCCCCAGAAGGGCGCTGGCTCCCTACGATCCAGTGTCTTGGCCTTGTTTTCTGTTAGTCAAGGCAGTTGGCCATGCTGGAACCACACTTTCTTTATACTATCCATTGGGGTACCTGGATCTATCGGAGACCTTGGAGAACTATGGGCTAGTTGTCCCTTCATGTTACAGATGAGGAAGCCAAGGCCCAGAGGAATGAGGTGAAGGAAATTCTCACAGGTCATACAGGTGGTGGCTGCCAGGATTTGAATGCAGGGCCTCTGGCTCCAGAGCCAGCTACCCAAGAATGCACTGTCATAGAAGGATATTTAGGGAGATCAACAAGCTTCTCTTGAGAATCTATCTGATGTGCCAAGCACTGTGCTGGGGGGTGGGGGGGGGGGTTTGCCATGGGGAGGATTCCCAAAAGTCAGGAACTCAAGGATGTAGTGCCAGATGTGGCATAGGCACTTGACCTTTCTCCTATGAAAGCCAACCTGAACATGGTAGCCAGTAGTGTGTGGGAATGGGGAGGTGAAAGGGGTCCCAGGGTTCAAAAACCTCATAGGTGGGAACTAGTAGCTGCTGGTATCCATAACTCTCTCTATCATGCTCTGTGATAGGGAAAGGCCCAGGTTTTCACAGCAGATGGGTGGGTGGTGGCTGAGGGCTACTGGGTACTGGGAACTTGAAGGAGGGATTGGACTTGTTCTGCACAGCTGGGGAGGGGGGCGGGGTGAGGTGTAGTTGTTGAGAGGCTGATCAAACTCAAGGGAAGGAAGAGATTTCCTAGTCACCCAAGCTATTCAACAATGGCAGAGGTGGTGAGCTGCCTTTTGTTGGAGGGCTCCAAGAAGAGGCTAGAGAGCTGCCTGGTGAAGATGCTCTAGAGGGAGGAGTCTCTTGGCCAGTTCTGGACGGCCTTGACAGAGCTCTGTGCTTCTGGGAAATGACAGCATGTTGCAGCCTGGCCACCACGGTACCCCATGGTCACAGGCAGCACAGGGACCTCCATTCAAGGCCTGCCTAGACATTCTGGTGGAGTCACCACAGGCCAGAAGTTGCAGAGAAGGGCTGATATGTACTGGGAGTAGGAGATTCTTATTCAGAGCTGTTCATATCAAGGAAATTGCAATATGGGCAGCCCCACCAAAGAGTCAGGTCAGAGTAAACATTGTCAAGGACAAGCTTGAGCAATAGAAATCACTATGTGCAAACAGAGAGAGTAGTATCCAGCTGCAGGGGCTCCAGTACCCATTCTAGACCAATGTCCTCATTTTACAGAAAGCCCCAGAAAGGAAGCTTCAAGGTAGAGCCTGGAGGGCCAGAGTCTGAAGTGGAGAAAAGCTCAGAAGCCAAGTTTCTCTACTCCTTGCTCAGAGATCTCTCTATTCCCTTTCCTGGGAATGATGCATAAAGGTCCCTAGGAACCCAGAGGGCTTGTTGGTATAAGGCATTCAGCCCTCATCCTGCTAGAAAATAAGACTTCAGGGATGATGGGTGGGTGGTGGCTGAGGGCTACTGGGTACTAGGAACTTGAAGGAGGGATTGGACTTGTTCTGCACAGCTGGGGGGAGGGGGCGGGGTAAGGTGTAGTTGTGTGTGTGTTTTATGAATGCCCCAAACCTGGTCACTTCCTCTTCCCCCTCCTTCCCTGAGTTGGACCCCACAATGCCGTTCCTCATACTCTGGGAATGGTTCAGCCCATAGACTTCAAAATATTTCAGGCAGTCTTCTCTTGTCTATGGTCTTCATTCTTCATGCTATGACATGGAAGGGGCATGACAAGGTTGGTTTTTGGAGTCCCTGTGCTCTACTCTTTTTTTTTTTTTTTTAAAGCAATTGGGGTTAAGTAACTTGCTCAAGGTTACACGGCTAGTCATTATTTATGCGTGGGTGCTCATTTTCTGAGGCCGGATCTGATCTCGGGTCATCCCAACTCCGAAGCCAACTCTCTTACTCACTGCGCCACCTAGCCGCCCCTTTAGGGCAATTGGGGTTAAGTAACTTGCCCAAGGTTACACGGCTAAGTTTTTGTTTGTATGGATTAAGTGTCGGAGGCCGGCTCCAAACTCAGGTCCTTCTGACTCCAGGGCCGGCGCTCTATTCACTGCGCCACCTAGCCGCCCCTTGTGCTCTACTCTTTCTCCTATTTATACCTGCTTGTGACCACGTTCACTAAGGGATTAGCAAGACCTCTCCTCAACACCTCTCTTTCTCTCACTGAAAGCAAGTCTTAAGTGGGGAGTACAAGGTCTCTGAAAGGTACATGAAAGTCTTCCCTTGGTTAGTAGATGGGCCCACATGGATGGGCAGCCCTTCCTGCACTGGCATCTTATATCCAGCTTCATGGAAAAAGGCCTCCAAAGTGGGTAGAGGAAACCTTCCCAGGCCCAAGATGCATTCAACTACAGTCATATTCTGCCTGGACCCTGTAGCTCCTTCCCTCTAGGAACTGCCCTAGCACAGATGCCTTCACACAGCATGGAAGGCAATGGGCTGGGTTTCTACCCGACCAGGCCCACTTCCAAAGGCTGCAGTTTCTCCTATTGGGCTATGATGGCAGTAGCCTAAGCCTCCATTTTCCCCACCTCTCAAATAAGGGAGTGGGACCAGGGGACTGATCTCTAAAGAGCCCTTTCAGAAGAGGATTGTGGGGTCCAGTTCTTGCTCTCCCACTCACTATGTAACTGTGCTTACTATGACTTCTCTCTAAGCTTGACTCCTTGCATGAGAAATTGCTGGGCAGGGGCCCTAGCCCATTGGAGTTTAGGAGCCTAGGGGGAGATCAACTTCAGACTTCTGTTCTCTATAGGGTATCCTTGACATGACAGCTAACTCTGGGGGGATCCAACCTTGAGGCGAGGGGATGGGGGAAAGGGGCGGGCCTCTTCCAATGAGATGACCTCAGCCAACCTTCTTGGGGCACAGTAGGAGCTCAGCTTGGTGATCAGGTGGGTGGGGATTCTGCTGAATTGTTTGTACAGAGCAGATTTGGCCCAGGTCCAGCTGGCCTCTCTCCTGAGCAGGCCAGCTCTGAATGCTGGGGACTGGGGAGAAGGCAGGACTTGCTAAAAGAAAACAGAGGCACCTCCCTCAGCAAGCCCAGAGCTGAAGACTTAAGCATGGGGAAAGGTGAGTCACTGCAAGTCAGGAGTTACCATGGTGTCACCATGACACAGCAGAAATGCCTTCAGCAAGGGGGCCAGGGGTACAGGGGATGAGGTGGCAGGGCAAGATCTGAGCTCAGATTGAGAGCTAGAAGGATCCTCTAGAAATTGCTCCAAAGCCTCCCATGGTCCAGAGAGGAAGTAGCTTGTCCAAAGTCACACAGCCAAGAGTTTTCCTTTTTGGTCTGGGCAGTCTGAATGCATGCTCAGGCCTTGGATCTCTCTCTCCCTGTTTCTGCCTCTCTCTTTCCTGCCTCTCATACTTAAAAAGTCTCCCTTAAAAGACAGTGAAAGAGCAGTACAATGGATAGTGCCAGGTTTGGAAAGGCCCTGAGTTTGAATCCCAGCTCTTACTTGCTACCTCAGTGCCCTCAGCTACAAATGAAGGGGCTTGGACTCACCCTCTAAACCATCAATCAGTAAGCTTAAAAAAAAAAAAAAATTAGTCCTTTCTGACTCTTGACCAAGGTTGGGACACTGACTTGGAAACCTGGGCAAGGAAAAAGTGCAGCTGACTGCCCAAGAGGCAGAGTAGAACATTTAGGATTGCCCAAGGGGTGTGAGGGGGAAGAGGAACAGAAGGCAGCAGCCTTCCCACCACTGCTGCCCGTATTTTTTGGGGGCCCTTGAGCAGAGATGCAGCCAAATGAACTGGGGCTAGGTGGAGTTAGCCTGGGATAGCTCCTTGGGGAAGGAGATAGGCCAAAGGAGGGAGGGGGAAGGCTCAGGCCTGGCTCCTCTGGGCTTGGTGACCACACCCTTCCCATCCACACCCTGGGGGTGGCCCAACAGACCTGCTCCACCAAGGACCAGAAAGCAAGATGCCCCCCACTCCCCTTGGCCCAGAAAATGACTCTCTGCCAGTTATCAAAGCCCATGGTGCCATCAGTTTGGTTTATCTTACTTACTAAGAGTACTGATACAAGTGGAAGAGCTGGTACATTTGGGGTCAGGGGGCCTGGGTCTGAAGGAGTCAATTCCTGTCCAGGCCTGCCGATGTCTTTAGGCAAGTCACTTAATCCTCCTCAGTCTAACAGGGTAATACTGCCCACACACGTGCCCAATTGTACCTCCCTCAGAGGGCTGAGATCAATGAGATGTGGGGCACTAGGGCAAACAGACAGCATAAACATCATAGAAAGGAAAAAATAAACATATAAGAGAACTTCTCATTTTGCCTCCTGTGCCCCTCTCATCTTCTGAGGTTCCCTAGTTCTTTTCACAGCACCATTATCAAATGAGATCCTCCTTATGAAAAGTGCTTAGCATAGAGCCTGCACACAGTAGGCATTATAGAAATGCTTATTCCCCTTCCTTCCCTCCCTTTAGTCTCCCAGGTTCACAATCCTAGGTCATCCTTGTCTCCCTAATCCCCACATTTTTGCCTCTGCTATCTCCCAAACATCTCTTCCCTCCCACTGGTTCTCTTAGCTCATATATTCCAACAAGTGACTAAGTTAGTCTCTAACTAAGTTAGGTTAGGAGCCTGTCTAACCTACCTGTTTCTATTTCTCTAGCTCATTCTCTACAATGCTGCCAAGGGCTGTCCCTTCCCCTCCTGCCTAGTGATCTGGCCTGGGTACTTATCATGGTGACCCTGCCCCCGCCCCATGCTACCTAGCTTCTGTCCTTGGACTCCCCCCTCTTTTCGCCAAGCAGAGCACCACCTTTGTGCACGGAGCTTTTCTGGATCCCCCCAAATGCTTGTATCTGCCCTCCAGGCCCCCCCGCATATGTGGCAACTATATATTTATCTCTTTTAAGCTGTAGTGTGTGTTTGTGGTAAATTCTTGTCTCCCCCATTAAAATGGAAGTAGGGATTGTTTCATTCAATTCATCCTTGTCTCAATGCCTCACATACAACAGGAACTTCAATGCTAGCAGATTCTAGCAGATTCGCAGGGTGGTCAAATTTCCTTTTGGGAAGCCTCTAAATGTGATCTCCAGGAGGTCAAGAACAGGTTTTCTGCCATGGAGCTCCCAAGGTGACCACGTGAACCAGCAGCTCTCCCTAGGTGGGGAGGTAATGAAGGCAAACCACTGAAAAGCCTGGTGAGGAGGGAAGAGGAAGATATCCTTTTCTACCCAGCCCCCACTCAGCTTGGGTTCTGGCCAGTGCTTTAAAGAGCTGCCCCACCCTAACAGGAACTTCCGGAATCAGCTTAGTTGCAGAAATTCAGGGCGCACACCAATCTGCTGATTAATCCAAAGTGCAGTTACCCCACTGCAGGATTGCAAGCTGGAGTAGGCCTCAGGGGACCTGGGGGATCACCTAGCCCAAAGAAGGCACTTTATGGAGGAGGAAACTAAAGGCCAGAGAGGGAAAAAAGGGAGGGATTTGCGGCACCTCCACAGCTAGTGAGAATGATTGCTTTCCCTGGTCTCCAGAGAAGTTTCAGGTACTGTGCTCATTTCTTATTAGGCTAGTGGAGGTACACTCTTGGGTAGGGGCCAGAAGGGAGGACTCCCCATTAAGGTTTCATCTTAGCCCTTGGCCCCCTGCTGGACCTTATTTCCTGACTGTTCACCTCTGGAGGGCCAAGAATCTGAACCAAGGCAAGCACAAAACTTCATGTCTTCCTTCTATAATGAATCCAGCACCCTGACTTAAGACTTTGTTCAGTTGTGCCTGACTCTTCCTGACCCTGATGGGGGATGGACCCTGGACCCCTAAAAGTAAAAGATAATGTCTTTGCCCCTGAAATTTCCCACACATTTCTATATGGATACCCAATCCTTTTAACTGTCCTTTCATTGTGGTTGAGACCACTTAACTCCTTTCATTATCTATACCTGGCCCACCCCAGGCTACTTGCCGCTTCTTAATCCCTTTCAGATCTTAGTCATTTAATAAAGGTACCAATCTTATCCCTATTAAATCAGGCAGATTCTTAGAATCTTGTCTGCTTCTATCAGCATCACAATAAACTACCTATTTTGGCTGGAAGGCTTGAGTGGTTGAATTCTTTCAAGGCAGACCTACCCTGTACCCCTTACATTTTGGGGTTCATAGCACCCCAAACCATAACAACCCTATTTAGGGTTTTCTTGGCAAAGATACTGGAGTAGTTTGCCATTTCCTTCTCCAGTTCATTTCACAGATGAGGAAACTGAGGCAAACAGGGTCAAGTGATTTGCCCAGAGTCACACAACTAGTAAAGTGTCTGAGGTTGGATTTGAACTCAGGTCTTCCTGACTCCAGGCATGGCAGTCTCTCCACTGTGTCACCTAGCTGCTCACATGGACTTCTTAAAGAGGATGCCAAATCTAAGCTAACTTCTCAGTGACAATAAATGGAGGCTGAATGTCCATGACCTTTCCAATCAGGAATACAGGCCACTACCCTCAGCTACTGAGTCCCATGGAGCTCTGCTTTATCAAAGTATATCCACTTTCTGATTTCTCCCTCTCTCTCTAGCAGTCTTTCCCCGCTTGTAATTTTCTGGGTCTAATCACTGACACAGACTGGGAAACCAGATCATCCAAATTACCAAGCAAAGTGTTTTTTTAATTTATTATTTATTTATTTAATTTTTTTGCTTTTTGGAGGGCAGTTGGGGTAAAGTGACCTGCCCAAGGTCTCATGGCTAGTAAGTGTTAAGTGTCTGAGGCCAGATTTGAACTCAGGTCCTCCTGACTCCAGCACTGGTGCTCTATTCACTACACCACTTAGCCGCCCCAATCAAAGTGTTTTTAAAACAAGATTTAGTAAGGATGTCACCAATCCTGCAGCTACCCTGCAGAACCAGGAACTCAATTTCTAGCTTTTGCTTAGGTATTGATAACCAGAGATGTTGGGGTTACGAAGACAATAAGGAGGGACAAGGCAGTCACATAGAGGTATCTTGAGATTCTGAACCTGAGGTCAGGGCAAGGTCAGGGTACTCTCAGCTCCTTCCCATCATCCATTTGAGTTCCATCCTTTCTATGTCTGTCTCTAGTCTTTTTCCTTCACTTCCATGGTGTCCCCTGGAGCCTTTCTTCAATCATATAAGCCCTGGGCACACCTTCTCAATAATGAATGACTTGTAGATATTTTGTGTTGAAATCTCTATCTCTATGGTATTCCCTCTGCCTACACAGAATTTGACCTTCTGGAATGCAAGGACTATCCAGCCAGTTCTCGCTTAAGATAAGTGGACTGATCTGCAGACCACTCATGGCTCTGTAGGCCCTACAACTGGAGGATGTCTGGCCCAGCCCCTGCTGCCAGCCCAGGAGTTTAACTGGTGTAACTGATTTACTATAAAGCAAGAACTATCTTTTTGGGGGCTCTTTTTCCCAGTGCCTAGTGCATGGTGCTTGACATTGAAAAAGACCTTCCCAACCCCCAACCTATCTTGCCAGCCTCATTAGACACTCCTCTCATTCCTGAATTCTGTAGTTTAGTCACAGTGACAGTATTCCTGCTCCACCTTGCATCTTTCCATCCATGCCTTTGGACTCTCCAAGCTTTCTCTGCCTGTTAGAATCTCTCTACTTCCTTTAAGTCTCAGCCCAAACACCATCTTCTACGTGGAGCCTTTCCAGATCCCCATAACTATTAGGGTCTCCCCTTCATCTCTATACTGTCTTGTATTTGGTGTACACACAGATACACACACAGATACACCCTCTTCTGAGACCTAAACTCCCTGGGAGCAGGGACTGGTTCCCTTTTGCCCTTGTATCCCCTATATGCTTGGCATCCTGTAGGCTCTTAATAATTGGTTTGCTTGCTTGAAGAACTGAAGCACTCCTGGGAGTAGAAAGTTGTGGGTATGGACTCAGAGATCTTCTGGGGTTGCTCAGAGGGCTTTCGATGGATTCCTTTGTGTCGTGAGCCAAAGAGGCCTGTCCCAGGACTCTGATAATTACCCTGATATCAGTGGACCTGCATGTCAGAGATCTCTTTGAGATTCGACTTTCCACTAAGTCTGCTCCGGAGTTCTTTTGATATAGGTTGCATTTAAAAGGATGTTGTTGGAGAACATCTCTATCCCTAAGGCATAGGAACTGACTTCCTGCAAATGTTTTGGACAACTAAAGTTTTGGGGCAGAGCCTTAGATCTGGGTCTCCAGTACTTCTTAATGCAGCCACAGTCATAAACAGATACAATTGAGAGCAAACCTCAAAGCTGAAGCGCAATCCTCAACAGACATCATGTTTAGAGCTGGCTGCTCAAAGATACCAGAGTGCGGAATCAGATATATCCTGGGACAGAATCCTGTTGATCTCAGGAACTCCAACAACATCCTTTTAAATGCAACCTATATCAAAAGAACTCCGGAGCAGACTTAGTGGAAAGTCGCATCTCAAAGAGATCTCTGACATGCAGGTCCACTGATATCAGGGTAATTATCAGAATCCTGGGACAGGCCTCTTTGGCTCACCACACCTTTGGGACTACTGAGGTTCCCATCTACACAATTATTATTCTACTTATATGAAATGGGCCAATAGATAGCAAGTCCCTGGACTGACAAAGGTTGGGAAACAGTGACCTAGATGAACGGACATGGTGAATGCCAGGGAGAGAAGGAAAGGCCTCTCTTTGCTCTTGCCCTCTTCTGCTAGCTCATTCCACTCTCTGCACCCTCCACAAGTTACTGAATTCCTCAGGTCACTCTGTCATTTCTGAATGTAAGGGAATGTAAGTAAGGTTGGGAAGAGCTAAGTCTGAGTTCCACCTCAGGCCCTTAGCTCTGGGATCAGAGTTGAAGCTCCCTTCAAAACCATAAATTCCAGCATTGTTAGGGGGCCCACAGAAGCATTGCTAAAGGTAGAACAGCAGTTGGCAAACCTTGTAGCACTCTTGAAATGCCAACTGGCATTACCAAACTTGAAGAGCAAATTATCCTAGAGCAGGTCTGGGCTGATAAGTGCAAGTTTAGGCCCAAACCTTGAATTCTAAATGAAACTTGGCCAGGCTGTACTTGGTGAAGAGGGCACTGGGGGATAGGGGCCTCTAACTTCTGGAGCAGGGGTGGGACTTTCCTTCCAAGTCTCAAAATTTAGAAGACAATTCCTTCCAGCATCCCACAAACAAACCAACAACCAATCAAAACCCAAACCCAAACCAATTGTGATTTGAAAACCATGCTATGTATAGTCTTGTCTTTGATAATATTCTGTTGAAGGGTTTCAAACATCCCTGGGGTCACAGGGCTCAGTCAGAGGGAAATAGTGGAGTATTTGGTAACCCTAAGGGGACCAAAGAAGCCCCTTATCAGTTTATTCAAACCAGGTCAGAAGACTGAGCCAAGTTAGATGAAGAAATAACAAAGAAAACTAAGCAGCAGATAAGCAAGAATGACCCATGACCTTTCCTACACAATTTGCCCTCAAGAAATTCTTACCAGCCTTAGGGAGTGGCCCTCCCTCTTTCCCCTTTATTGGCCAACCCAGAGGTTGCCCTCTCCACCCTAATTTTGAGGGGGGAAAAAAGGCTTTAGCCTGGGAAGCTGGAAGCCTGACTACTGCTTACTTGCTCCTGACATTAGGGGGAAAAGAAAATCACTTTAGCTTTGTGGATTTTATTTTCCTCATGTATAAAAGGAAGGTAATAATCACTGCCATGACCCCAGGACAAGAATCAGGAGAAACAAGGTAGTGTGAAAATAACCTTGAGCAGAGGGCCTTTGGAACCACTGGGAGAGTGAAGACCTCTGCTAAGCAGAAGCTGTGAGGTGACTGGGTGAATTACATCATCTCTGGGCTTCTAAAAGACTTGGACTAGGATCACAGAATTTGGAGCCAGAAGGGGGGGGGGGGGTTAGTCCAAGCTCCTTCATATTACAGATGAGGAAACTGAGGCCCAGAGTGACTAAATGATCTGTCCAGATGACTTCTAGACTCCTTCCTATTTTGAGAGGCCACATTTATGTTACATATACAATTTTGTGGCTGGGCAAGAGGTGGGAAGATGGTGTGGGGACTCCAGACTCACCGAGGCTCCCATAATGATGAATATGTGTGTGTCTGATTGGTGGAAGGCATCGCCTTGGTACAGCTCTTCCCGGAGAATCCCACACACCTGAGTCCGGCTCAAGGCTACTTGCTCCCCCATGCTGTTATCTAGAGGAATCAAAGAAGGAAGGCAGGATTGTGAAGGGAGTTCTGGGTAAGAGATAGTTGGAAGGTCATTGCCCCTCCCCCTAAGAGGGACTAGTTAACTCCCCAAGCAGCCTAGGTTTCAAGTGGTGTCTCCAAGTTTGGGATTTAGGAGAAGAGTTCTCTTAGATTTTGGGGGGATAAAAAAATCTTAGGTTTCTGATGCGGTCATCCGAGGTTTCCTAGCAGAGATATTTTGTACCCACTAAGCACATTTTAAATATCCTAGGTTTGGTCATGAAACTCAATGGCCAAGCCTGGGGATCAAATTGGTCTCTCACCTATCTCTTCCTCTAAAGTGGATGTCTGGAGAATGAGTTCAAAGCTGGAGCCTACAAGCTGGTGATTCTAGTTCAAGGTCTCCCTAGATTGGGGAGCAGGAGGTGGGGGTTAATCTGGACTAGAAAATCAGGACCTAAGCAAGAACAATTTTAATTAATTCACTGGCTTCTGCTTTGAAGATAATAGGTCCCAGTCTCAAGGCAGAATGCTAATTAACTCCTTTATCCTCTGGCTTTGAAGATGATGGATCCTAGTTTCTGACTTCATCATTGTGACCCTGGACAAATTTATTTCTCCTGGAGTCTAAGGTTGCTTCCCTTCTAAAGTAGCTAGACTGGCTAATCTTGGATATTTCTTGTCATATGACCAGTTTATAACCAAGCACAAAATGTTATTTCTCCTTGGTTTTTTCTGATGTCTCTCCTATTTCTAAAACCAGTCTGTTTCAGTCCCCATGGTCACTACTTTTGAAAATTCTCCAGATGCAGCATTATTCTGTATCTGCATCAGCATGGCACTAGCCGGTGGAAGAAGACTATTGCATGTGGGTGGTTGTTTTGTTTTTTAAAAAGAAGTCTCAAGGGAGAACCCTTCTTTGCAAGGGGTTATGTCACCAGCAGGATCTGAATCTAGCAAGCTGCACTTCAGTCTGCCCCCTTCCAAAGGTTTCATTGTTCCTACCTGTTGGGGCTCGCTTCAAGTTTGAGAGGACTTTGGTGGAATCTGATCTACCTCAGGAGATGGCTCTGAAGGGTTAGAGGTTTCTCCCTGGTAGGTATGAGAAGCAGAAAGCAGGAAGAGAAGGCTAAGTATTTCCAGGAGTAGGGATGATCACATCATTAAGCTAAAGCTCCCTAGGGATTATGGAGGAAGCTTTCCTTTAGATCTTCGCCCCCAGAGACAAACTGCAGGGGGCAGGAAAGGCAGGCCAGGGTGGAGATGGGAAAGAGTACAGTACCTTATCTGAACAGGAAGGCAATCAATCAATGCAGATACAGCCTGGGGTCCAGAGGAATGAGAGGAGCGAGGATGCTTGGGGAAAGAGGATCAAAGAGCCTGGGGAGTAGGACCCCGACTAAGGGGAAGGTGGGAACTACAGAGAGGCCCAAGAAAAAGGTTATTGGGATGGAGAGCTCAGGACTGAGGCCAAGATGCAGGGCTGAGCGGCGGACCCTCGGGGAGGGAAGGGAGGCGGCTTCCTCACCAGTGTTCGCCTCTGGATCCTGGATCAGCGGCTGAGCCGGCAGAGAAAGGGCGACGACCGGGCCCGCGGCTGTACTCGGGTTAATGCCTCGCCCGCCTGAGCGCGGATCGGTTCCACTCGCCCGACTCCCCATCTCCGCCCCCTGGCTCGGCCAGGCCCGGCCCCGCCGGTCAGGGAGCCCGCCCGCCGGGCTCTGGCTCCGCCCCTGCCCTCCCGGCTCTGCCTTGACCCGAGTTTGGCTCAGACCCAGCCCTCGGGTACCTCGGCGCTTCAGCCCCAACAGGCCAGCCTCCTCAGCCAGGTCGCATGTTACCACCCCCACGTGGCCTCGCCGGGATCGCAGCTTCCGCCTGCAATGTGGCTACGCCCCTCTCAGGCCACACTCTTAAGTCACACCTCCTCGTTCTTCTCCCCAAGTCAAAGCCCCCGCCCCTCCCCCCCCCCCCCCCCCGCTATCTCTAGCCGGAAGTTCCACCCCTTTGATTATTTCCACCCCCCAGTAACTCCACCCCTCGCCCCATTCACTCCTCCTAGTCTCCTCTTTACCCTTTCTGGGTGCTGAACTTGGGGGAGATGGGTAGCTGGTAAAGTACATAGTCAGGTGTACTTAAGGAGACAGAAAAGATCATTCCAAAAATAGGAAGAAGTAGATGCTCTAGGAGGTAGCTCAGTGCATGGGATTTCTTCCTACGACATATTTGGCTCCTGGGGCGGGAAGCGCAGGGTAAATTCCCCCTCCCTTCCCCCCCCCACCCCGCCTTCAGTCCTCATTCCTGGGGGGGCGGCGCGCGTAGGAGACATCCAGAGGAGGGGCGGAGACGACCTGAGGGAATCCGAAACTATTACTTTTGGGCTTCCGGCTCAACCCGGAAGTGGGTGTTGGGTGGGGAGGAGTCCTTGCGGAGTCCAGGCTTCAGAGCCGTCAGCTGGGACCACAGCTGGCGATTGCTGGTGAGGTCCCTGTCGCTACCTTCGGTGTTGTTTTCTCCGCTGCGCCCGTGGCTTGTCGACTCAGGCTCGGCCCGGCCGGGCCTGAGGCCTGGAGAGGCCGCGGGCTCCCTGGGCCCCAGTGGGGCCGAAGCTGAAGCCTGAAGGCCAGAGTCTTCGGCCTCCGGGGTGAGTCAGGACCCCTGGCCCCGCCCTTGTGCCGCTGGCGGTCCCCCCCCCCCGCTTTAGGCGCCTGCCACTTCACGCGGCTCTGGCGTGTTCAGCCTCACCACCTCTGGGCCTCGGCTCTGGTCTGAGGTTTAGCGCATGTCTCCGGGATGGCTGACTCTACATTGCCCCAATACCTTCTTCTCGCCCCCCGCCCCCGCCTTCAGTCATTCTTTGTAATTGTGGGGGAGGGGAGAATGTACAGGAAAATCAGGTTTCTTTTGGCCTCCATCTCCACACTTCTGAGGGGATTCGCTCTTAGCGGTAGAATGGGCAAAGCTGATTAGAGTTAGAAATACCTAAGGTTATTTCTCGACCTACTTCTCGACAACTTCTTAGTTGTGTCAATTCTGGCAAGTTCCGCAACCTTTTCTGTCTCACCTCCCTTTTCTGTAAAATGGGTCTGACAATAATGGGCCCTACCCCCCAAATTTATTTTGTGGATCAGATGCCACAGCATGTGATAATGGGATGGGGCTTGTGGCACCCCTCTCTGGAGTCATCGAAGTGGCCCCTGACCTGGAGGGTATGGAAAACCGAGTTCAAATTCTGCCATAGACACTTGGTAGTGTCTGACTCAGCAAGTTACTTAACCTCTGTTTGCCTTAATTTCCTTATCTATAAAATGAGAATAATAAGAGCACCTATCTCCTGGGCTTGTTGTGAAGATCAAATTGTTGAAGTTTAGGGGTCTTCGGGATCCCCAAATGCCAATACGCCAGGTCCTGCGGAATGAATTCAACTCAACCCTTCTTTCAGCCAAAGAAAAGCAAAGGTCCGGGTACACTTTTAAGGAGCATTGATGAAGCTAATGCAGGTTAGATTAGATGGATCTTATATATACAAAGACTGTGGGAGGGATCTAGGGGTTGTCTAGTAGTCTGGAGTTAATGAGAAGAGGGTCCAGGGAGGATCTTGCTGGGACTGGGATGACTAGACTTCAGATTCTCAGGAACCAAGAGAATGGGACCAAGGGTGGGAAGCAGCCAGAGGCAAGCCAGAGGTAACAGAAAATGGAGGGCTAGGCTACTTTAAGGGTAACAGATTTGGGCTTGAAAAGTGGAATAGTGGAAAATAGTGGAATAATTCAAGGAAAATTCAAGGTGGGGGTTTCCCAGGATCTATGGGCTCAAATACTTTTGGGTAAAGGGAAAAGTTCTCTTACCTCATCAGAGTGATATAGTAATCATAAAGCTTTTACACACTGTGACCACTATAAGCACTATGTAAATGTTAGCTCCTATTATTGCTCTTTCCATTTCATCTTTTCACACTAATACTGGTTTAGAGCTGAAAAGGACCTTGCCTACTAGATTGTAAGGTCCTTGAAGGCTAAGACTGTCTTTTGCCCCTTTCTGTATCATCTGAGATTAGCATGGTACCAGGATCATTGTTATTCATTTATGTCCTATTTTCCATGGGGTCTGCTTGGCCAGGATACTGAAATGGTTGACCATTCCTTTCTCCAGTGGATTAAGACACACAAAGGCTAAGTGACTTGTCTCCATTTCCTCTTCTGTCAATTGAGCTAGAGAAGGAAATGGCAAACCACTCCATTATCTTTACTATGAAAATCCCAAAGGGTCACAGAGAGTCAGACATGACTGAAAAATTACTGAACAACTTCTTGACTCCAGACTCTATGCACTAATCCACCTAGCTGCTTCCACAAACTATATGCTTGGCACATAGTAGGTGATTAATAAATGTTTATTGATTGATTGAAAATGACTAGCAGTGTAATTTAGGGATGCTTTGGACTCAATCTACGTAAGTTTGCCCCACAGAATTTCACAATTGGAAGGGGTCTCAGGAGCCATCTAGTTCTGCCCCATCCAGTAAAAATTCCTTAGTCTGATATAACTATAACAAGTGGTCATCCAGCTTCAGCTTGAAGATGTCTAATGAGGGGAAAGCCACCACTTTGAACACTTAACACAGGACCAGGTACATAGGCATTTAATAAACACTCCTTGAGTTCCTGGAGCAGCAATTAAGTGTTAGAAAATTTTCCCTGACACTAAGCCTGCTTCTGCCTCTAGGGCCAGATAGGCCCTGTAAAATTTCTCTTCCTAAACTCAGCTATCTTCTCTGCCCCTCAGGCTTTTTTTCCTTCAAGCTAAGCATTCCTAGTTCTTTCAGACTAATATGCTGGGGGAAACTTTAGGCTTTTCACCATCCTGGTTACCTTCTATCTTAAATAGGTGCCCCAAATGCAATACTCCTTGTGGAGTGATTTGTACATTTCATATGTATACTGTCTTTTATTTAAGTTATTGATGATAATAATATAGCTAACATTTTAAAAGTTTACAGAGCACTTTACATACATTATCTGATTTAATCTTCACAACAGTCCTGGAAGGCCATTTTACAGATGAGGAAACTGAGAGATTGGAAAGCTTAAGTGACATGCCTGGGATCACACAGCTAAAGAATCTCCATAGAATTCCAACTTGGGTCTTCCTTGACTCCAGATCTGGTTCTTTATGTCCTGTGCCACCTAGGGGACTAAAATTCAGTTTAACAGCACAGGCCAAATACTTTCTGGCCCACTCTAGTACTGATAGCCTGCCAAGTTGGCATCAGCTTCCTTAGACTAAGTCTAGTTATTGAACCAGTTCCAAATCTTTCCTCTTGTATTGTCATCTAATTCATGTAGCTCTGTCTTTTCCAGAAGAATAGCAGGAGATTCTTTTTAAACCCTAGGTAAACTATATAGTATCCTCCTGATCAATCAGTCTCATAACTCAAAAAAAAGCCTTGATTGGGGGCAGCTAGGTGGCACAGTGAATAGAGCACCAGCCCCAGAGTCAGCAGGACCTGAGTTCAAATCAGTATTCAGACATTTGATACACTTACTAGCTGTGTGACCTTGGGCAAGTCACTTAACCCCAATTGCCTTTTCTGCCCTCCACACACACAAAAAGCCTTTATGCTGGCTTTTTGTTATTTCTTACCCCACCCCCAATGCCATGTGTAGATTTTCTTTTTTTTTTTTTATCAAATGCTTTATTAACTTCTAGTTTACATCGTTCATTTCTGCAAGATTTTGAGTTACAAATTTTCTCCCCATTTTTCCCCTACCCACCACCCCAAAATAGCATCCCACTGGATATCCCTTCCTCCAATCTGCTCTCTCCCATATCTTCTCCCATACCCACTCCAGATTCATTCCCTTCCTCCCTTGTCACACACCCTTATTGGGGAGATAAGCAATTCAGTATAGGTTGTACATGTGTATCTATGCAAAACATTACCATAGTAGATATATCGTAAAAGACTGACTATATTTCCCTTCCTTCTATCCCACTTCCCACTTGTTCTGTTCTCTACTTTGATCCTGTCCCTTTTCAAAAGTGGGTGCTTCCAACTTCCCTCTCAGGGAAGCCCTCTCAGGCTGCCCTCCCTTCCATCACCCCCCCCCATCCCCTTCCCCCCTATTCTCCTGTAGGGTGAGATACCCTATTTAGTGTGTATGTCATTCCCTCCCTGATCCAAATTCCATGAGAATAAGGTTGACCCATTCCCTTTTGCCTTCCTGTTCTTCCCCTCCATTGTAACCATTTTCTCTTGCCTCTTCTATATGAGATAGTTTACCCCATTCTGTCTCTCCCCATCTCCTCTCATTATATTCCTCTCTTATCTCTTAATTTCACCTTTTAAGTATCATCCCTTCCTATTAAATTGGTCCTGTGCCCTCTATGCCTATACACATATATACACATATCCACGTATATATTCATATACCTATATATCCTCCTATATAGACACCTGTCTGTCTGTCTATCTATCTATCTATCTATCTATCTATCTATCTATATTTCTATTCCCTTCAACTATTTTCATACTGAGAAAAGTTTCATCAGTTACAATTATCATTTTTCCATGTAAGAATGTAAATAGTTCAACTTTGATAAGTTCCTTATGATTTCTTTTCCTTGTTTACCTTCTCATGCTTCTTGTATCTCAATGTCAAATTTTCTATTCAACTCTGGTTATTTTATCAAAAATACTTGAAAGTCCTCTATTCCACTGAATGACCATATTTTTCCCTGAAACATTAATCCTAGCTCCTTTGACCTCCGGAATATCATATTCCAAGTCCTTTGATCCCTCAGTGTAGAAGCTGCCAGATCCTGTGTTATCCTTATTGTGTTTCCACAATATTCAAATTGTTTTTTTTCCTGGCTGCTTGTAATATGTTCTTTTTGATCTGGGAATTCCGGAACCTGGTTATAATATTTCTAGGAGTTTTCTTTTTGGGATCTTTTTCAGGAGGTGATAGGTGGATTCTCTCAACCTCTGTTTTGTCCTCTGGTTCTAAAATAAAACATCAGGCCAATTTTCTTTGAGAATTTCTTCAAGGATGATTTCTAGGTTCTTTTTCTGATCATGGCTTTCAGGTAGTCCAATAATTTTTAAATTCTCTCTCCTGGATCTATTTTCCAGGTCAGTGGTTTTCCCAATGAGATATTTCACATTGCCTTCTATTTTTTCATTTGTTTAGATCTGTTTAATAATATCTTGATTTCTCATAAAACTATTAGCTTCCGTTTGCTCCAGTCTAACTCTGAAGGAATGATTCTCTTCAGTGAGCTTTTGAGATTCTTTTTCCATCTGGCAAATTCAGCTTTTTAAGGCATTCTTCTCCTCATTGGCTTTTTGAGCTTCTTTTGCCATTTGAATTAGTCTATTTTTAAGGTGTTGTTTTCCTCAGTCAGGCTGTTGACCCTCATTTCATACTTTTCTTGCATCCTTCTCATTTCTCTTCCCAATTTTTCTTCCACTTCTCTTATTTGATTTTCAAAATCCTTCTTAAGGTCCTCTATGGCTTTTAACCAGCTCATATTTTTCTTGGAAGCTTTTGGTGCAGGAGTTCTGACTTCACTGTCTTCCATGCTTTGATCCTTTTTGTCCCCAAAATAGGAGTCTAATATTGGATTCCTCTGTTTACTTTGCTTACCTCATGTGCTTATGTTGCCACTCAATTACTTAACTTTTGGGCATTTTGCCACAGTAGAACTCTGTCACCAGACAGGGGAGCTTTGTCCCAATCACTGGGGTTTTCTCAGCTGCTGAAGGTATTAGTTGGGTGCCCTCTCTGAAGCCTCCACATGCTCTGGCAACTCTAGGACCTACACCCTAGACCACAATCCAGATCCAAGCAGGTTAAAGCCAGAGTGATTACCCCTCAGACTTGTCGCTTGGTCCCCCTACAGTCTGCAGGCCAGGAGCTAGAGCTGCCACGTGGCAGTGGCTGCACAGCCAAGGCACCTCAGTGGCTTCTCCCTCCAGGGGTTAAAGGCTGATAACGCTCCCAAATACTGGATCCCAAAGTCCATACTGCATTGGGGCTGGGCTCCGCTCCTAGAGTGATGCGCTGGCCACTCCCTGCCCGGCTGCTGGGCTGTCCTCAGTGGGAGGTTAGCTTCTCTGTGTCATTTTGTGGGTTCTGTAGCTCCAAAGTTTGTTCAGAGTCACCTTTTACTTGAATTGGAGGTGGCGGGAGCCAGAGCCCGGTGGGATTTGGAGACCAGGGGAAGCCCTGTTTCTACTCCGCCATCTTGACTCTGCCCCTGTAGATTTTCACTAAGCTTCTCTTTAGAGACCTGTGGCAGAATTTTCCCCTGAAATGGAAGTCAGGTTTACTGGCATGTTTTTGGCATATTTTATTCTCTTACCTTTTTGGAAGATTGGAACATTTGCCTTTCTTCAGTTTAGTGCTTCTCCCATTTTCTGTGCTCTTTCAGACTTCATGGATAGTGTTTTAGCAAACACATCTGCCTGTTCTTATGATTGATATGGCCCAGGTGATGATTTCATTGGGGGTACCTAGGTATGCTCCCTTTGACTCCCTAGTAGCATGTTTTGTCATGGACATTTCCAGAGTAAAACAAGCGAATTTGGCAGCTCTGCCTTCTCCCCTTCTTCGCAGAGTCAGGGTAGGGTAGCAGTAGCAGCAGCTCAGAGCTCAAAAATCACACATTCACATTATCTGTGTTTGATTGAATTTTTATTTATTTTGTTAAACATGTTCCAATGACATGTAAATCTCTTTTTCTGCTTGTGTTGGGCCAGAATGGAGCGAGACAAAAGATCCCCTGAGAATAAAATTTGGAAGTGGATTTTATTGCTGGGAGACTGCGGGGGTCACATACCCAGATCAGACAATGAGATGGCAGGGACAGTGTGTGGGTTTTTAAAGAGATTTCAATATGCAGGTTAAGTAAGCTGAAACTACAGTCAGTGATTGGTCAGTGTATATTTGAATTTCCTGTGAGCGTGAAGTTGTGAAGTTTACCCTAGGCTGAGGGACAGGAAATGGGAGGGGAAAGAGGAGGGGGAAGAATGGAGAAATATCCGGCAGGGTGTGGCAGGGGGGCAGGGTTGGGCAGGGGGAATAAGAGAGAAATATCTGGCCTCCTTTTTACCCTAGGCTGAAATTCCTGCTCTCTGATCCCTTGGGGGAGGGAAGGGTGGAGTTGTGCTCAACACTTGGAGTATTTTAGGACCTACTGGGTTTGATGCCCCTGGTTTCTAGTATCGCATTCATCATAAGCAGCAGTCTTGATCTTCCTCTTTCCCCCAATAGAGCAAAAAAGGCCTTTTTGTTACCCCTTGTTTTCCTAGCCGACCTCAACCCATTATGAGCTGTAACACTCTAGGTACTTTTTAGAGGATTCTGCCACACATATCCATTTTGTTCCATCCCCCTGCTTCTATCTTCTGTAGATTTCTTTGGAAAAAAAATCTTACTTGATGAGTTCATTCACATTGGCCGCTTCAGACAATTCCCAATTTTTCCTTGTTATTGGAATTGTTTCCTTACATGACTGGAATTTCCCATCCCTCCTCAGTGGAGTTCTCTTGTTGAAATTTCATTTATGGGATCCTGTATCTTCTTTCTCTGAACCCTTAGAAACCTTTCCCAAAATGTAGATTGCATGCTAGCCTATGTTGGACTTTCCTTCTTTAGCACAAACTCTAGGAGAGACTGGCCAAGATTTCTATCATTTCCACCTCAACAACCAGTTGTAGCTAGCTATTAAGTGCCTATTATATTGGAGACACTGTACTAAGTGCTAGGGTTACAAAAAGAGGTAAAAGACCATCCCTGCCCTCAAGGAGCTCACAATCTAATGGGGAGACAACATACAAACAAATAGTCAAAATTATATATAAGATAAATAGAAAATAATTAACAGAGGGAAAGTGTTGAGGTTTGGGGTGCTTGAGACCTCAAAATACCTGCTGAATGAATTCAACTCAAGTCTTCTCTCAGCCAAAGAAAAGCAAAGTTTATTAAAGATTTGCCATAATGGGTAAACGGTTAAGGAGCCTAAATGAAGAGGGAAGGGTGATGAGGAGGGGGGGAGGGTAAGTGGTTCTGCCAGGGACCCACCCTGGCATCCAGTCTGGAAGGAATTCACCAGGCTCAAGCAAACTTTGAAGCCGAAATTGTAAAGTTTATTATTAAGCTGCACAAGGACAGCGGGCTAGATTCTTATGGAACCTGCAAACTTGCAGAGGCTGCAGGCATAGTTTTAAGGGGTCAATTATGCTAACTAGGTGAGTAAGGGTGGGATCAGGGAGGAGTTAAGGAGTGGTCAGTGCTCAAAGGACCATACACTTTTAATATCAACTGCGCAGGTGTATTGCCCATGATTCACTGGGAAATAGCTCAAGGTGGGGCTAGCTGGAGGTGTGGTTTTAGGCCTGATAAGTCACTAAAGAGTGCCCAGTCTGCCTCCCACCAAGGTCATCAGAGACAGTGTGGGTATATAATTGACTAAGGAGTTACCCTATAGATAAGGTATTGAAGAATTTATGGTGGGGCTGGCCACTCTAACTAAGGGAGATAACATTTACATAACTTATTGTTTCAAACAGAGGAGTTATTGCTGGGCAGAGTGCTGGAAGGGGGAAGGGGAAGAGTCAGTGCTCTGAGGCTGGGGGCGGGGCGTGGAAATGTGATCTTACAGACTAGTTTTACAAATTGATTTTACAGACATAGATCCCAAAGCACCCCATTTACAAACTGATGTTACAGATTGATACTACAGACATATATACATCACAAGGACCCCATCATAAGCATTTGTGATGCTTGTATTGACAAGCAGGCCAGAACAATCTGACACAGAGTGAGTCTGCGCTAGATTGGATCTGAGCCACTTCATGGAGGCAAGGTGGATTTAAGGGTGGTCTAGAGGTGGGGTTTGGGGAGGGTCTTGAGGAGTCTAAGGAAGATCTTGAGATCAGACTCCAGGAACCAAGAGAATGGGATTTTGATGGGATCCAGTGTGGGAAACAGCTTGGAGGCAATCCCTAGGTAACAAACAGTGGAGGGCTTTGCTAGTTTGAGGTTAGCAGATTCTGCCCTAGTGATAATGGAAGGCTTATGGCCTCAGGCAAATGCCAGATTCAGTGGGAAGATTCACCGAGTTCTAGGGGATTTCCAGGGCCTGTACTCCCATCAAAAGCATTAAAATTAAGGAGGGGGCTGGGGGAGGCTTCCTGTGGGAAGGTGGGATTTTACTTGAGACTTAAAGAAAACCAGGGAGGTTAGTAGTCAGAGTGGAGGGGAGAAAGTGTTCAAAGAACAGGAGGCAGCCAGAGAGAATGCCTGGAACCCAGAGATGGAGGGTCTTGTTTATGGAAAAACCAGGAGACCAGTGGCACTGGATCAAAGATGTAAGAAGACTGGAAAGGTAAGGTAGGAGGGGGCAGGTTATGAAGAGCTTTCTTTGAATGCCAAACAGGACATTTTGTCTTTAATCTTGGAGGTGATAGGGAGCCAGTGGGGTCAGGGTATGTGTGATGTATTCAAACCTGAGCTTAAGGAAAATTGATTTAGTGGGTGAGTGGAGGCTAGAGTGGAGTGGGGAGAGACATGAAGCAAGCAGCTCTCCCCCCAGCAGCTATTGCAGTAGTCTAGGTGTGAGGTGATGAGGGCCTGCATTAGGGTAGGGGGCATGTAGGAGAGATGCTGCAGAAGTGAAATCACTTGGCCTTAATTGTGAGCTTCTCGAGGACAAGGACTTTTTTTTTTTGCTTTTTTTTTGTACCCCCCCCAGAACTTAACACAGTACCTGGTATGTGGTAGGGTGCTTAAAACATTTATTGAAGTGAAGGCTTGGCAACAGCTTGGGGTGAGAGAAAGTGAAGAATCCAGCCTTACTCTGAGGTTGGAAGTGTCAACCTGGAAGTTTGGTTAAAGGAGGCAAACAGGCTAGGTGATAGGTAAAGCCATATTTTTTCTTCCCTTAAACTAGATGAAGCTAGCAAGCTTGTACTACTGGGAGCCAAAACCTAAGTGTTCTTGAAGAGGGAAGGGTGATAAGGAGGGGGGGAGGGTAAGTGGTTCTGCCAGGGATACCTCTCCTGGCATCCAGTCTGGAAGGAATTCACCAGGCTCAAGCAGACTTTGAAGCCGAAATTGTAAAGTTTATTGTATTGTTACGTTACGCTGTAGAGAACAGCGGGCTAGATTCTTATGGAACCTGCAAACTTGCAGAGGCTGCAGGCATAGTTTTAAGGGGTCAATTATGCTAACTAGGTGAGTAAGGGTGGGATCAGGGAGGAGTTAAGGAGTGGTCAGTGCTCAAAGGACCATACACTTTTAATATCAACTGCGCAGGTGTATTGCCCATGATTCACTGGGAAATAGCTCAAGGTGGGGCTAGCTGGAGGTGTGGTTTTAGGCCTGATAAGTCACTAAAGAGTGCCCAGTCTGCCACCCACCAAGGTCATCAGAGACAGTGTGGGTATATAATTGACTAAGGAGTTACCATGAAGAATTCATGGTGGGGCTGGCCACTCTAACTAAGGGAGATAACATTTACATAACTTATTGTTTCAAGCAGAGATAAACAGGTCATGAGTTGTTGCTGGGCAGAGTCAATGCTCTGAGGCTGGGGGGGTGGAAATGTGATCTTACAGACTGCTTTTACAAATTGATTTTACAGACATAGATCCCAAAGCACCCCATTTACAAACTGATGTTACAGATTGATACATCACAAGGACCCCATCATTCCCCCCTTAAATAGATGGCACCCAAAATCATTTGGGGACAAGGGGCGATGGTCTCAGCTTCCTGAACTGCTTCTCGCTGGGAAGGGGCTTAGAGCTGTCCCTGCCTCACAGGGTTCCATCATTCAAGGGGTGGGGTCTATGGCCAATGTCCAGAATCTGGCTGATGCTAGATCCAAGAGGTGATGAGTAGCAGCCTCGGGCAATGTTGGGTACTCAGTCCGAGCAATCATCTGCAGATGGAAAGCACTGAGCCTAGAAGAGATAAACCTAGCAAGGAGGTTAAGCAGGCAAGAGCCAAAAATAAGTAAGAGAAAATTGACCAGAAATGGGGTGAGGATGGGCTAGCATAAGCCATTACTCAGACTATTTCACTTTCCTTCATATTTCTACATACTACATATTCTTTTACCAACATAACTGTACTGCCTTTAACAAAGGAGGTTCCTAACTAGGTTACTTAAGCTGAAATTACAGTGATGTAGGCTGAAACTCCAATGATTGGTCAGTGTACACTTGGAATTTCCCGCAGGCGCCAAACCCTAGGCTGGTTCTCCCACCCACAGATTAATCAAGAGTAAGCAAGGGGTGGGGGTTCTGCCTGTTTACAGATTAAGCAAGGTGGAGTTCTCTGTTTTACAAATCAATTAAGGGAAGGTTGGGCTGCCTGTTTTACATATCAAGGAAAGGGTGAGTGGATTTGTGTCTGACATTCAGGAAGGGCATAGTGACAAATCAAAGAGGGAAGGGCAGAGTGGAGGTGGGGAATGATGGGGATTGTGGGGGGCCTCTTATCACTAGAAATCACTAGAAATCAATTACATTCTGGAATCTCACATAGATGCTGAATGTGGTGATCCATAAACCTTCAAATTAACATAAATACATCCTTAGATGAAGCAAGCTTGAAAACCACATCCCTATATTTTTCTTTCCTTTTTTCCCCCAAGTTTCTCATTTGCTCAATAAGAATTCTACAAAATGCCTTTCCAATTCCCTGTGTACATTCACTTCATCATTAGTTATGTGGAAACTATAACTTTAAGTCACTGCATATTTCCAGAATAGCCAAAAAGTTAAATGAACAACCAGCTATCACAATAAATATCAGCAGCTACCTATTTGTATCCCAAATATAACAGCTTTAAATTGTCAAATCTTATAACATAAAAAAATCCAATTCACATGAAATAAACAGAAGACAGAATTAGCAGAACTGATAAAGTACCATAGCTGGTTTTACAAAACTTTTCTCCATCTTTTAGTTTCAACAAAATTCAGAATGAAAATTGCTTTATCTAACATTTCTGGCTCACAATGGTCACTCAAACTTTTACAGTATAAGAGGATTTTACAATTTAGAGATACCATAATAATACAATGACATTATGACATTAATTGCATTTCCAATTCATCACATACAAAAATTACTGATAGAAAAATTGGGCTTACCAAGTACAGAGGCTTTTCTTCTCTCCCCACAACTGCAGAGCCTGGTTGAGGACCCAGGTGTTTGAAAGGAGAGAGTGTCATCCTCATGCCTGGAGGTGTGGGCTTTGGGGTACCCAGGGGTGTTGCCAGGACCCTCAATATAGCTGCAGCTCCCTCTTCTTTTTCAAGTGGGGGAGCTTAACTCAAATTCCCTATTCTTTAGCACGCTCTATTTTTCTTCTAGAATGAGAGACTTTAATAAATTTTTGTAAAATGTTTTCAGCCGATTTAACTTTTACTCCAATAAACTTTAATTTATGTGTCCACTCCTTATAAAACCTTTGAAAGTGATATCTTTGACCTCTCCAGCAAGTGATATTGGGGGGGCGCCTTCCCCCTTTCTCACTACTAGAGAACCCAAAAGAAAATTCACTTTTTCTTATCAAATCTTAGAAAATATTCCAATTTGCCTAAATGCCAAATAGTAAAATGAATTGTGACTTATCTTTAGCATCAAATCAGGAGTGACACTTTTTACTTCTCACATGAATTCAATTGACTTATAGTTTTATTCTAATACATAAATTTTTCCTCTTTTAGGTGACGCAGGAAATAGTTAAATTTTCGTCTGCCTGCCTCTTTGATTTGAGGGGAGAAGATTCCCTCATTATTTCTTATCGCCTTCTCCTTACTCCACTTGGCCAGAGTGGAATGAAGAGGAGGAGATTTTCAAACTTTTAAAGATCTTAAAACTTCTGTTCACACTTCTCAACACCAAATACCATCTCTATCTTAACTTCCTACCCATGCTTCTTCCTTTGCTACATGCTTAACTTTCTTGCTTTATAAAACCTAAACAAGACAATATTTACCTCTTTTCTCTTCTTCTCCAGCCTGCATTCAGCATCAGTGAAGGGAGGAGGGAGAGACAGCTAAGAGCCTTCCAAAGGAAGGTCCGGCAGTCCAGCTGCAGTTTAAACCTTCCATGTTAGATTACACACTCACTCATTCACACAGACACACAAAAAAACAGAACAGAGAGAGAAACTGACAGGAACGTTCCAAAAGCTCACAGAGGATTGTTAGAAATCCCCAGGCACAAATCATGTTTGCTTGGCTTCCAGATAGATGCTAATGGAGGCCAGGTACAAATCATATTTGCTTGGCTTCCAGATAGGTGCCAATGGAGGCCAGGTAAAACTTGCTCTAAGATAATCTAGGCTCAGATCCCCGAACGTAGAGGGAAACACTGGCCCATCCTTCCTTCTTGGGGTTGTGAAGACCGAGTTTTTTCCAACTGCTCAAGAGACATCCCGGGAGGGAGTCTCGGGGTATGGAGAGAGACTGACCGATTGATCCTTTTCCTGCCCTGACACGAAAATCCCTGTAGTCCAGCTTCAGCCCTGCGTCCAGGGAGAAGCTCTAGCCTACTTTTACAAAGTAGACGAATACCCAAAGCATCCCGGGGATGAGAGCGTCCTCTGTCCCGAATCGGGAGCGAACCCAGGGTCTTATAGACCCACACTGGCCTGGCCAAGACCGGAGCGTCCCCACAAGCCTTCTTAGGGCTTGTGGAGGTGAACCCAACTGCAGGGAGAGGGGGGAGTTTAAAGGATAAAAGCTTGAGACCTCAGACTTTATCTCTTCGTGGTCGCCATCTGAAGAGGGAAGGGTGATAAGGAGGGGGGGAGGGTAAGTGGTTCTGCCAGGGATACCTCTCCTGGCATCCAGTCTGGAAGGAATTCACCAGGCTCAAGCAGACTTTGAAGCCGAAATTGTAAAGTTTATTGTTACGCTGTAGAGAACAGCGGGCTAGATTCTTATGGAACCTGCAAACTTGCAGAGGCTGCAGGCATAGTTTTAAGGGGTCAATTATGCTAACTAGGTGAGTAAGGGTGGGATCAGGGAGGAGTTAAGGAGTGGTCAGTGCTCAAAGGACCATACACTTTTAATATCAACTGCGCAGGTGTATTGCCCATGATTCACTGGGAAATAGCTCAAGGTGGGGCTAGCTGGAGGTGTGGTTTTAGGCCTGATAAATCACTAAAGAGTGCCCAGTCTGCCTCCCACCAAGGTCATCAGAGACAGTGTGGGTATATAATTGACTAAGGAGTTACCCTATAGATAAGGTGTTGAAGAATTTATGGTGGGGCTGGCCACTCTAACTAAGGGAGATAACATTTACATAACTTATTGTTTCAAGCAGAGATAAACAGGTCATGAGTTGTTGCTGGGCAGAGTGCTGGAAGGGGGAAGGGGCAGAGTCAATGCTCTGAGGCTGGGGGGGTGGAAATGTGATCTTACAGACTGCTTTTACAAATTGATTTTACAGACAGAGATCCCAAAGCACCCCATTTACAAACTGATGTTACAGATTGATACTACAGACATATATACATCACAAGGACCCCATCATTCTGACTGCCTGATACAAGATTGACAAAGTTCTTATGTGTTTTAGAACAATCCCAGGAATTCTGTGTCCCTCAGATTTATGGTCTCCATGGTTTGGTGTTTTTTTTTTTTTTTTTGCTTTTTGGGGGGCAATGTGGGGTTAAGTGACTTGCCCAAGGTCACTTGGCTAGTTTTTGTGTTTAGTGTCTGAAGCTAGATTTGAACTCAGGTCCTCCTGACTCCAGGGCCAGTGCTCCATTCACTACACCACCTAGCTGCCCCTCTCCATGTTTTTTTATCCATACCATGAGAAAGGAAGTTTCTTTTTTGTAAATACAGATTGAAAAGACAAAGTAGGGTTAGTTGAAATTTAAGATCTCAGGATGTCTGTGTGTCCTGTTCCCCCTCCCCCCCACCCCAGTATGCCCCCAAGATAAGAGAAATTACACTGGTTCTGAATTTCCTGGCATCCTATCCCACTGTCAACCTTTAACTGGTTTTTCAAGTTACAAACACAGGAAAGGACATTTTTAGAGCAAAGCAAAGCAGTCTAATTGATTAGTTCAGGCTTTGGATCTTTATTAGGATTGTCATTTCCTCCTTTTGGTCAAAGGCAAGCTGGAGGGCTTTGCCTGTAGACCAAGAAAGGTATAAAAAAAAAACAAAACCCACCTCTCTTCCTCCGGGAGAAGTTCTAAAAAATCCTTATCTAGGTGGATTGGAGGTTTTTCCCAACTGCTTCCTGAAATAGGAGCCACTAAAGATAAGGTTGAATTCTTTGTCAGATGGAGTCTGCTTCCTCTGGTGAGTGGGGAGATGGGAGAATGGGTTGCTCTTTCCCTGTGGTTGGATATCCCCAGAAATGGGCAGCCACTGCAGGGCAATTGCAAACAAGAAAAAGCAAGTTGCAAGGGGATCAAGGTAAAAATAAGCTAAAGCTACCAAAAGTAGTCTCTGATATGTAAGGGGCTCAGGTGAGGAGGGAGCTGTTCTTTGTGCAGGTCTGTTTTGGCTCTTGGGAAAGCTGTCTGCATCTGATGTCCTCTTTTTCAGGTCACTTGGAAGCTAGAGAGCAAGGTCTCCTGTGGGCTCAGATGCCCACTCAGGAGCAGGGGCAATCTTTAGATGTGACAGATGGGTCCAGGAGTCCATATCCACAAGCTGGCTGCTATGGGAGTAGTCAGAACTGAGTCAGCACCCGGAACTTCAGAGTATACAGACAGAAACATTTCAAGCAGACAGACCTCCAACTGTCCAACCATTATATCCATACCAAATCATCACAAAGTATCTCCTGAGAAACAATCCTACCCCCAACAGGCTCCAGGTGCACTTAAGCCTAGGGGCAGGGAAGATCTTAAAAATTTACATTCCTATAACAGAGTTCAAGCAGGGTGATTAGTGGCTAGACAGATACTGAGGAAGACTTTTGGGTTGTTTGGTCCCATCCTATCTATCTATGTAGGAAATACCTAGGGTAACAGAGTATCTGCTCTTTTTTTTTTTTTTAATTTTTTTGTCTTTATTAATTTGTTTACTTTTAGTTTACAAGATTCATTTCCACAATTCCTTGAGTTTCAAATTTTCCTCTCCCTTCACCCCTCACCCCCCATGGCAGCCTACAATCAAGTATAGTATCTGCAAGTACTTTCACATTAGACATTAGTCAGGTTATAAAGAAGGATGGAATGAACAATGGGAAAGAGGAAACAAAACCAAACAAGAAAAAGAAAAAAGAGCAGGTAGTTTGCTTCAATCTGGGTTCAAACTCTGTTCTTTCTCTAGATGTAGACATCTCTCTCCATCATGACTCTTTTGGGGTTGACTTATAACCCTGGATTGCTGAGAAGAGTCCAGTCTATCAAAGTTGGTCATCACACATACATTGTATCTGTAATTGTGTACAAATTTCTCCTGGCTCTACTCTTCTCAGCATCAGTTTGTATATACTTCTCCAGGTAAATATGAGTGAAGTCCATCTGCTCCTCGTTTCTTATAGCACAATAATATCCCATTACATTCATATACCACAACTTGTTTAGCCATTCCCCAATTGATGGGTATCCCCTTGATTTCCAATTCTTTGCCACCACAAAAATGGCTGCTATAAATATTTTTGTAAATATGGGTCTTCCTCCCACTTCTATGATCTCTTTGGGATACAACCCTAGAAATGGTATTGCTGGGTCAAAGGGTATGAAAGTACTTATAGCCCTTTGGGCATAATTCCAGATTGCTCTCCAGAATGGTTGGATAAGTTCACAACTCCATCAGCAATGCATTAGTGTTCCAATTTGCCCATATCCTCTCCAGCATTTGTCATTTTCCTGTTGTGTCATCTTAGCCAATCTGACTGGAGAGATGTGGTACCTCAGAGTTGTTTTGATTTGCATTTCTCTAATCAATAGTGATTTAGAGCATTTCTTCATATGCTTATAGATATCTTTAATTTCTTCCTCTGAGAACTGCCTGTTCATATCCTTTGACCATTTATCAATTGGGAGAATGACTTGTATTCTTATAGATTTGACTCAATTCTCTGTATATTTTAGAAATGAGGTCTTTATCAGAGTCATTGATTGTAGAAATTCTTTCCCAGTTTCCCACTTCCCTCTTAATCTTGGTTACATTGGCTTTCTTTGTACAGAAGTTTTTCAGTTTCATGTAATCAAAGTTATCCATTTTGTATTTTATAATGCTCTCTAATTCTTTTTGGTCATGAAATCTTCCCTTCTCCATAAATCTGACAGGTAAACTATTTTTTGCTTTCCCAGATTGCTTACAGTATCATCCTTTATACCTAGATCACACACCCATTTAGATTTGATTTTGGTACATGGTGTTAGATAATGATCTATGCCCATTTTCCGCCATACTATATTCCAGTTTTCCCAGCAGTTTTTGTCAAATAGTGAGATCTTATCCCCAAAACTGGGGTCTTTTGGTTTATCAAAGAGTAGATTATTATAGTCATTGACTGCTGAGTCTCCTGTGCCTAATCTATTCCATTGGTCTACTGCTCTGTTCCTCAACCAGTACCAAGTAGTTTTGATGACTGCTGCTATATAATACAGATTAAAATCTGGTGTAGTTAGGCCACCTTCCCTAGCAATTCTTTTCATTAATTCCATTGATATTCTGGACCTTTGTTCTTCCAAATGAATTGTTATTTTTTTTAGGTCTATAAAGTAATTTTTGGTAAATTGATTGGTATGGCACTAAATATATAATTTAATTTAGGTAAAATAGTGATTTTTATTATATTAGCTCAACCCAGCCATGAGCAATTGATGTTTTCCCAATTAGTTAGCTCTCACTTTATTTGTGTGAAAAGTGTTTTGTACTTGTGATCATATAGGTCCTGGGTTTGTTTTGGCAAGTAGATCCCCAAATATGTTTTGATGTCTATAGTAACTTTAAATGCGATTTCTCTTTCTATCCCTTACTGTTGGATTTCATTAGAGATATATAGGAACGCTGAGGACTTATGTGGGTTTATTTTATATCCTGCAACTTTGCCAAATTTATTTATTGCCTCAAGTGGTTTTTTACTTGATTCTTTAGGATTCTCTAAGTATATCATCATGTCATCTGCAAAGAGTGATAGCTTGGTCTCTTCTTTGCCTAATTTGATTCCTTTGATTTCTTTTTCTTCTCTAATTGCTATTGCCAACGTTTCTAGTACCAGATTGAATAAGAGGGGTGATAGTGGACACCCTTGTTTCACCCCAGATCTTATTGGAAATGCTTCTAGCTTATCCCCATTGCATATAATACTTGCTGATGGTTTTAAATAGATGCTATTTATTATTTTAAGGAAGACTCCATTTATTCCTATACTTTCTAGTGTTTTTATTAGGAATGGATGTTGTACTTTGTCAAAAGCTTTTTCTGCATCTATTGAGATAATCATGTGGTTTCTGCTAGTTTTATTGTTGATATGGTCAATTATACTGATGGTTTTCCTAATATTAAATCATCCTTGCATTCCTGGAATAAATCCTACATGATCAAAGTGTATTATTCTTGTGATAAGTTGTAGTCTTTTAGCTAATATTTTATTTAAAACTTTTGCATCTAAATTCATGAGGGAAATTGGTCTATAATTTTCTTTCTCTGTTTTATCTCTTCCTGATTTAGGAATCAGTACCATATTTGTGTTATACAAAGAATTTGGTAGGGCTGCCTCTTCACTAGTTTTCCCATATAGTTTGTAGAGTATTGGAATCAATTGTTCTTTAAATGTTTGATAGAATTCACTAGTAAACCCATCTGGCCCTGGAAATTTTTTTCTAGGGAGTTCACTGATGGCTTGTTCAGTTTCTTTTTCTGAGCTGGGGTTATTTAAGTAATTTACTTCCTCTTCAGTTAATCTGGGCAGCTTATATTTTTGTAAATTCTCATCCATTTCAGTAAGATTGTCAAATTTATGTGCATATAATTTGGCAAACTAATTCCTAATTATTGTCTTAATTTCCTCTTCATTGGAGGTAGATTAGCCCTGGGGCTAAAACTGCAGCTCAAGCAGACCTGGGCTCGGCTCCCTGCACTGCTGGAGCGCTGCGCTGGTCCTTCCTGCAGGGCTGCTGGGCTGTCCTCAGCAGGAGGTTAGCTTCTCTGTGTCGTTCTGTGGGTGCTGGGGCTCCAGAAGTTGTTCAGAGTCCCCTTTTACATACTTTGGAGGTGATCTGGGGGGAGAACACCTTGGAAGTGCTGTTTCTACTCTGACATCTTGGCTCTGCCCCCCTATTTGCCTCTGTTTTATGGGAGAGTTCATCACATTCACATTCACAGTTATGATGACTATCTGTCTCCTTCCCTCCATCCTATTCCCCCTCCAGTTTATGCTTTTATTTTTCTACTCTTCTCCCTTCCCCTCAAAAGTTTTCCTTTTGACTACTGCCTCCCTCAGTATTCCCTACTTATCAGCCTCCCCCTCCCTTTTCTTCCTCTTCCCCCTTCTTCCCTCCCTTTTAACCATCCCCTCTCCCGTAGCCCTTCCCCCCTCCTACTGCTTGTAGGATATTTTTGTTCTTAATGTAGTATGTTATTTCTTCTTTGCACCAAGAGTGACAGGAACAGATCTCAGGCAAAGCTCCTCTCCCTCCTCTCTTTCCCTCTATTATGATAGGTTTTGTGTCTCTTCTCCATAGAGTCTTATGCTTAACTGGTTGCACCAGAACCAATGAGGGAAAAGCTCATATAATACTCATCTCCCTCCCTTCTTTCCCTCCACTATAATGATTTTATGCCTCTTTGTGTGGCATGGTTTACCCTTTTCCACTTCATTCTTTCCTCTTCTTCCATTTCAGTCCCTTTGTAGCCCTTTTTAAAATTAGGTTTTTTTAAATAGTCATTTTGTGTAATTTATACTCGTATCCTTTACTTGTCTAATAAACAGTTTGCTCTTATTAAATAACAGGGTGTGCGTGTGTGTGTTTTCCCTATTTAGTTTTCTATGTCTCTCTTGAGTCTTGTAATTGGAGGTTGAATTTTCCATCGAGCTCTGGCTTTTTTATCAGGAAGGTCTGTTATATCATTAAATGACCATCTCCTTTTCTGGAAGAATATGTTCAGTTTCGCTAGATAGGTGATCCCTAGTTGTAACCTGAGCTCTTTTGCCTTGTGAAAAATTATATTCCACTTCCTCCGATCTTTCAGTGTAGAGGCTGCCAGATCCTGTGTGATCCTCACTGTGGTTCTCTATTTTTGTATTGTTTCTTTCTGGCTGCTTGTAGCATTTTCTGCTTAACCTGGTAGTTCTGGAGTTTGGCCACAACATTTCTCAGACTTTTCCATTTGGGATCTCTTTCAGGAGGTGGCTGGTGGATTCTCTTGATTTCTATTTTACCCTCTGGTTCTAGTATCTCAGAGCAGTTTTCCTTGATAAGCTCTTGGAAGATGTTGTCCAGGCTCATTTTTTCATCATGATTTTCTGGTAGGCCTATGATTCTTGGATTATCTCTCCTGGATCTGTTTTCCAGGTCAGTTATTTTTCTATTAAGATATTTTACCTCTGGGGTGGCTAGGTGGTGCAGTGAGTAATAGCACTGGCCTCGGAGTTGGGATGACCCGGGATCAAATCCGGCCTCAGAAAATGAGCACCCACACATAAATAATGACTAGTCATGTAACCTTGAGCAAGTTACTTAACCCCAATTGCTTTAAAAAAAGACAAAGACAAAAACAAAAACAAAAACAAAACAAAAAGATATTTTACCTCTTTTTCTAATTTTTCATTCGTGATGTTTTGTTTGATTAATTCTTGGTTCCTCATAGAGTTATTTGCTTCAATTTGGTTGATTTTAGTTTTTTACCAAATTATTTTACTCTGTTAGTTTTTGAGCTCCCTTTCCATATCACACATTTTTCTTTTTAAGGAGTTGTTTTCTTCATTATAATGTTTTTCTTATTTTGCAATTTTGATTTTAAAAGAATTATTCATTTTATCTTCTATCTCTCTAATTTGGTTTTCAAAGTTCCTTTTGAGCTTATCTAAGAATGCTTTCTGTGCTTGAGACCTGTTCCCTGTTGAGGCTTCAGCTTTCTGGGCCTCTGCATGCCCCTAGAGTCATTTTTTACATGAAGGTGGGAGCTGGAGCCATGCAGAAGTCCTTTTTCTACTCAACCATCTTGACTCTGCCCTTTCTCATAAGCTTTTGAGTTCCAAATTTTCTCCACATCCCTCCACTTCCCCCAACCCAAGATAGCACACTATCTGATATAAGTTCTACATACATATTCATATTAAACATATTTTCACATTAGTCATGTTGTAAAGAAGAATTAGAACTTATGAGAGAAGCCACAAGAAAGAAGAAACAAAAAAAAGAGCAGATAGTATGCTTCAGTCTGCATTTAGACTCCATAGTTCTTTTTCTGGATGTGGGCTGCATTTTCCATCACGAGTCCTTTGGAGTTGTCTTAGCTGCATTGATAAGCAGAGATAAGTCTGTCAAAGTTGATCATCACAGAATATTGCTGTTATGGAGTACAGCGTTCTTCTGGTTCTGCTCCCTTCACTCAGCATCAGTTCATGTAAATCTTCAGGAACCTGTCGTATAAAATGTCAGGTATATATATATATATATATAATTATAGAGTTACAGTATCTCTGTGTTGAAATGAACCTTAGAAGTGATCTGCTCCAAGCTTCCACCTTGGAATAACTTAAATTTATATAGGGCTTTAAGGTTTGCAAAGGGCTTTTTTGTGGGGGGGGGGGGGATAAGAATCCTATAATGCAGGTACTCTAGGTATTATTATCCTTATTTTCCAGATAAGGAGACCTAGACTCTAGAGTTAAGGTGTCTTGCCCAGAGGTGTCACACAGCTCTTCTTTATGGTGAGGTTCAAAACCAGACTTTTGACTTCAGGCTTACCCTTTTCAGTAGGTTATAGTCCCTTTCAAAAATGCCCATGCAGGATAGCCTAGATAGGTGGCTTGAGAGCTCACTTTGTTAGGTAATAGCCTGGTCCACTTCTGGACAGCTCTAATTAGAAAGGTTTTGTCTCCTATGAGTGCAATATTGGAGGAGGCATCCAGAGTCTGATGCCTTTATAGGGTTCTTTCCAAGCATGAAGAACCTCTGACCTCCTCCTCTTAAGTCCTATGTAATGGACCAAGTTCTGCCACATCAAAGAACAGAACATAAGTGTCCTCCATATCCTTCAAGTGACTGTCCTCTCAAGTCCTTTCTTTCTTTCTTTCTTTCTTTCTTTCTTTCTTTCTTTCTTTCTTTCTTTCTTTCTTTCTTTCTTTAATTTAATCTGTGTCTTTTGTGGTTATCATCACCATACTTTCCCCCAGTATCTGTCTCCCTCCCAGAGAGCCATCTCGTGTAACATAGTATTTCCAGATCTCTTTTTATCTAGCTCTTCTCACTTCTCTTCATATAACAGGGTTTTGGGCTTTTTTTAAGCCCTTATCATTGTGATGACTGGGGCAGCTAGGGGGCCCATTGTGTTCAGATGTGGCTTCAGATATTTACTGGTTGTATGACTCTGGCTTGTCTCAGTTTCCTCATCTGTAAAATAGGGATAATAATAGTACCTCTCTCCTAAGGTTGTTGTGAGGATCAAATGAGATCATATTTGTAAGGCACTTCATGCCTGACATGTAGTATGTGCTATCTAAATGTCATTCTCATTATTATTTTTGCTGTTGATCTTCTTCCTGTAACCCAACCCAATCCAGTAAGCATCAATTGAGCACCTTTGGTGTACTGGGCACTATGTAAGGCACTGGGGATATAAAGACAATGAAAGCCAGTAGCTACTCAAGGAGTTTGTGGGAATATGTCTTGAGACATAGCCTGATTTTTTCTTATTCCTTTTAAAATAACCCAGGATTAGGTATGGCAAGAAATTTATTTTTCAGATATGTAAGATAATACCTGTCAGGTTTCCCATAAGTTGTGATATAGATCTTATGCCCTGGGTTTTTCTTCTAGGCACTGAACTAATTGAATGAACGGGCCTCATTGCAAGAGTCAGCCTTGTGAGATGGTACAGCCCAACGGGGGCCCATCAGGAGATTACGAGACCTTTGGCGAAGGGTCTTCCCTGGGGAAATCAGCCATGCTGCATCTCCCTTCCACTCAAGTCTCTCCAGAGACCCTGCAGCATGTCTTGGAGGAGAATCAAGAGCTCCGAGGTGAGTGCCCCTCTCCTAGTTGGCCTAGTAAAATAGAATGGTCAAGGGAACCTGCTGGCTCAGGGTCAAGGTCCTCAGTGTTTTTGCATTGAGGAGCTAGTCTGTGTATGTTGGGAGCACTGGGAGCTATGAGAGGATGCCAGAGGAAAGTACAGGATGGGGCCTGGCCATATCTCTCTTCCCTTTCCAGTAGGGGTTAGGAACCTGTGGTCTGTAAACTTGTTTTTTTTTTTTTAAATTTGGTAAATGAGTTTTTTTTTCAATAACTTTATTTATTTTAATTGTTTTATGTTTATTTTTAGTTTATATCATTCATTTCCACAAAATTTTGAGTTACAACTTTTCTCCCTGTCTTTCCCCTACCCACTACCCCAAAACAGCAGTTCCACTGTATACTCCCTCCCCAAATCTGCTCTCTCCTATATCCTCCTCCACGCCCCCTTCCAACTTTCCACTAGGGCTAGATGGATCTCTATACCCCAGTGCCTGTATATCTTATTTCCCAGTTCCATGTAAATATATATACATTTTTTAAACATTTGATTTTAAAACTTTGGATTCCAGATTCTTTCCCTTCCTCCCTCCTCTCCCACCCTCACTGGGAAGATAAGCAATTCAATATAGGTTGTACATGTGTAGCTACACAAAACATTTCCATAGTGGGTATATTGTGAAAGATTGACTATATTTCCCTCTATCCTATCCTGCCCCCCACTTGTTCTATTCTCTACTTTAACCCTATCCCTTTTCAAAAGTGTGTGCTTCCAACTTCCTCCCCCCAACCTGCCCTCCCCTCCATCATCCCCTTCCCCCTCTACTCTCCTGTAGGGTGAGATACCCTATTTAGTGTGTATGTCATTCCCTCCCTAAGCCAAATTCAATGAGAATAAGGTTGACCCATTCCCTTTTGCCTTCCTGTTCTTCCCCTCCATTGTAACCATTTTCCCTTGCCTCTTCTATATGAGATAGTTTACCTCATTCTGTCTCTCCCCATCTCCTCTCATTATATTCCTCTCTCGCCTCTCAATTTCACCTTTTAAGTATCAACTATTCAATTGATAAATGAATTTTGAAGTAGTTGGTTTCTTTTATAATCCTTTGCCTTTTATGCATTTTATTTTTTGAGGGCCTATAGGCTTCACCAGAGTGCTAACAGAGTCTGATAAAAAAGAAGGGAAAGTTCTAGTTAGAACTTCTGTGACCAACCACATTGAAATATAATTGACTAGTAGGAGACCTCTGATTCAGTAGGTAGAATTACCTTCTTGAAAAAGCTTTATTGGCGGTTTTATATCAGTCATTTCTTGATTTACATGTCCCTGCTATCCTCCTAAATGTCATCATTGAATGTTCCCTTGTTAAAAACCTAATGTATTTGACTGTTAGCATTTTGCCCCTCTAGTCTTTCATCTCTCCATGGAAAGGAAGGAGGCACATTTCACCTTCTCTTCTCTCATTGTATTTCAGCTGTAAGTTCAGCTACCTCTTTGTGTTACTTTCTAGTTACGTGATTGTAGTCATGATGTCTGTTGTTCTCGTGGCTCTGTTTACTTTTCTCTTTGCTCATGAATTCAGTCATGGAAATCTTCCCATGTTTTTCAAATTCCTCACATTTTTAGTTTCTTCTGGTTTAGTATTCCACTACAGTGGAATCCATTATATTCACATTTAATTGACCTGAATTCAACTCTACATGCCAGGCAAAAAGATAAAAGAAAATTACAGTTGACATGATATAGATAGAAGGTCTCTCATTGAACCTGTAAAGTGTATACTCTAGAACAAACCTGAGATGGGAGACTGAATGTATTATTCCCACAGTTGGAGCTTAGGCCCGTGAGTCTTTTAACAACCTCTAGTCCTAGTGACTCGTTCTATAACCTCCTCTCCATCATAGCCATAGACAGTCTCTTTAGTTAGTCACTGAGCATTAACTAACCACCCACTGTGTAGGCATTGTGTGAGTCAAATGGGGTGGGGGGCAGAAGCCAGTATTCCAAGAGTAGAAATGGCATTCATAGTCATAGACACATGTATATGTATGCATTTGTATCTATATCTATATATGTGTGTATGCAACATATAAAACGCCATATGATAAGAGAGAGGTGTTGGGGGAGATAGTAGGGGATGTGGGAAGGGGAAGACAGTACTGGCTAAGGGGTCTGGGGGAGGCCTGATGCAGAAAGGGAAACTTGAACTGAGCATCGAAAGAAACAAGGGCCTCCACAAGATACAGATGGAGAAGGAGTGCATTCCAGGTACTACAGAGCAGGGAGATGGAGTATCATTTGTGAGGAGCAAGAAGAAGGTGGCTTGGGCTAGATCGCAAAGCACTGATCCTGAAGGAGCTCTAGGGAGCCAGTTGGGTTTTGAATAGGGGGTGTGACGTGGTCACATATATGCTTTAGGAAAATCATTTGGATGCTTTAGGCTGGTAGGGTTAAAGAGAGGGATGGCCTACATCCTGGTCAACTAGAAGTCCCCTGCTAAGTTCTACTGACCTGATGTTTTCTCTTGGCCTCTTGGTAAAGCAGGAAGAAGAAATGGTGACTTTGGGGGCTAGGGTGATCATTCTCTAACAACCCTTATGAACACTCTTTCTGAAGTCTTTGAAAAAGTAATGTTTCCCCTCCTTCGTTTTCCTGCCAGCTACTGTGTCTTGACCTGTTTGGGTTTTCCATTTGAAAGTAAATTTTGGTTCCAGCCTCTTTCTATTTAGTTGGATACAAGGGAAAAATCATGTTTTCATTCAGGTGTTATCACAGCAACCATCTCAGATGGATTGGCTCTCTTGATTTGATTTATGGTGCCTTCTTTTAAACTTTGAAGTTTAAAGAAATCCTGGGCCCTTTTCAACTACAGTTGTTTAAAGAAACTGTATTGTACCTGATGGACATTTTAAGGAATTTTGCAGGATAATTTTGACAAGCTTGACTTTACCATTTGGAATCCATCCTCTCCCCTCCCTATCTAAGAGGCCACTGTTTTATATCCCTGTTCTACAGGTTTTTTGGTCATTCTCTAATCCACTTTGATTTCAGTTGCTTACTACCAGAAACAGTTGGCATTATAGACATTTTAGCATATATAAAAATTTCCTTTCTGTCTTTGACGTCCTTAGGATATAGATGGCCCACAGTGGAATCACTGAGTCACAGAGGGTGATCCATTTAGTGATTTTGTTGTCATAATTCCATATGCTTCCATTAACAGTGTATTATTGTGCCTGTCTTTCTATGAACTCACTCACATTAACTTTTCTTGTTTTTTAAAGTCATGCTTGTCAATTTGATGAGTGGGTGGCGAAACTTCAGGGTTATTTTTATGTGCACTTCTCTTATTGATGATCATAGGAGCATTTTTAGATTCGTTATTGATAGTTTGCATTTCTTTTTTTTTTTAATTCCTTCTTCTCTTTTGGGTAATAGCTCTTTGTCTAGAATTTCTTTAAAAGATAGTTAAAAAAGATGAACTTTCTCTTGGGATGATGAATACTGAGAGCTGATATGAGTTCATAAAGACAAGTTTTTATGGAAAGAATGCAAAGGGTAAAAGAACTATGGGCTTCTTTGCCCAGTTCAGGAATATGGAAATTGAGGGGAGGGACCCTCCTGAAGTTTTTGGAAACTAGGAAAGAGTAGTAATATGGTATGGAGGTAAGATCCTGGGACTGGGAATCTGGAGGCTTGGTTCCTAGTACAGATTCTCTGCTGTCACTGTCTAATGGTGAGACTTTGGGCAGATTCCTTCCCTGATCTGAAACTGAATGTGTGATCTCTAAAACAAAGTAGTTGTATCAAACAGTTAGTAAAACTTTGCTCCTGGAGGTAGAGTCAAGATGTTTGGGTGAGAGGGAGCATTTTAGTTTAGTTCACCCAGGTTTTGTAACTTAGAAAAGATGTAGAAAATGTACCAGTCTGAATTCTGATTGGAGAAAGCCAAGAAAACATCACAGTGAGTCACTTATCCAGCCCAGGGCAGCTTAGGAAGCTAGAGTGAGAGGTCTGTGGACACTGGGACAGGAGCTGGTCAGGAGCACAGCTCGGCAGCAGTTACAGCAAGCTTTCCAGCACCCAGGGACTGACAGGCCTCAGGGCCAAGACAGGGCACCAGGGCAGAAAAAAATTCCAGGGGATCCCTGAACTAGCACTGGGTGCAGGAACAGGGACATCTGGCACTTCTATAGCCATCACCCAATTCCAGCTGTCAGATGTCAGGGACTCATCCAGTAATCCTGATACATTGGTTCTTGGTGACATGATAAAGACATAGGTCAGGTGGGATGCAAGCAAGCGGTCTGTTTATTATGCATTTGCTGTATCCTTTCGTACCCTTCTGACAAAGAAATATAACAGCGAAGATAACACAGACCCTCATTCCCTTAGACTCTGTGGTTCCCATGATTAGCTTGGAAAAACATTTTTTGACTTTGTACCCTTTCCTGCACCTGCAATAAGTTCATGGGTTCATGGAGAATCCTTGCACCAGCCTTTCTCGAAGTATAACTGAGTACAAATAGAAATCCTGGACTGGACTCGTAGTTCTACTTAGCCTAGCTCCTCAGCAGTGAGATCCAGGGCAGAGAGTGTGGTCCCACAAGTGTGGACAGCAGCTGGGTATTGAGCAAGGAACATGTTGTAGAAATGTCCCTGTGCGGCCCTGATCCCAGGGTCAGAGCAGGAACTCATTTCTAGCCTTTCACCCAGTACCATAAGGCTGCAGTGGGATAACCAAGGCAGGACTCCCAGACCAAAGGGGAGCCTCCCAACATGTCAGTAATGGCTGAGTTCAGCAGCTGTCTGCTGAAATTCCCAACCGGGGACAAGTCAGTAGGAACTTGCAGAGCACAGGCTGGGAGGTCAGTGAACAGACCCCATCTGCTATCACTCAGCCAGAGTTGGGAAAGCAGCAGAAGGCCATGATGACAATAACTAGTAATAATAAGAGCTGACATTTATATAGTGCTTTAGAGACACTCAGCACTTTGCTAAGTGCTTTACAATGATCTCTATTGATCCTTAAACAGCCCCAGGAACAGGTGCTGTTTTCATCCCCATTTTACATTTGAGAGAAGGAGGCAAACCGACTCAGTGACTTTCTGAGATCATGCAGCTAGTATTCCTGACTCCAGGCCCAGAGCTCTATGCACTTCGGCACCCTCTGAAAAGAATGGGATCCCTGAATGAAGACATGCCCCTATTTTTATGGAACTTGAAATCTAATGGGGAAATAAATCAATAGAAATAATAAGAACTGACTTTCTATATATATATGTATAATAATAACTAACTAGCTTTATGGTAACCGTAAATAATAATTATTTCTATTGATTTATTTATTTATATTATTTACCAATAATTACTACTAATAATAAATAAGTAATAATTATTGGTATTCTTGTCTTCATTTTACAAAATAGGCAACTGAGAGAAGAAAGTCATGTGCCCATAATCACACAACTAGCAAGTATAAGAGGTAGGATTTGAACCCAGGTCTTCCTGACGCTGCATCTAATTCTTGGCCATTGTTGACAATCCCCAGTCCATTAAGTACATTGGAAAGTCACCAAATAAAGTGCTATGACGGGGTCCCAGATTCTGTAGCACAGCACCCCAGGTGTTGAGTTAGAAGCTTGCTCACTTTGCAAATGTTGGGAATCAGGGAAGGCTTTCTGGAAGAATTGACAGTTTAATTGGGCTTGAAAAGATGAATGGGAATTCAGTAAGCGAACAGAGGTAGTTCTAGTTTGTCTGGAGCATTGTATAGCATTCAGGGAGGAGAGTAATGTGAGGCCACCACTCCTAGGATCTTAGCTTTAGAACTGGAAGGGACCTTGGAGGCCAGCTGAACCAACCTCTCATTTGCTGGCTGAGGAAATTGCAGTTCAGGCAGTCCAAGTGATTTATCCAAGGTAAGTGGCAGAGTCAGAATTTGAACTGAGGTTCTCTTGATTCCAAATTCCTCACTCTTTCCCTGATACCACACAGCCTTCCTTTCAGTTTGGATCTTTGTGATTTTTTGACTTTATGATCTCTCTGTGGTGTTGACAGACACCTTACGGCAGAGCAACCACATGCTCCGGCAGCGTTATCAAGAATTCCTGAACTTCCAAGCCAACCAGAAGGAGGAGAAGGAGTTTCTCATGAGAAAATTTCAGGAGGCAAGAAAACTGGTGGAGAAGCTAAACATGGAGAAGCTAGAGTTGAAGAGACAGAGGGAGAAGGCTCTGCAGGGAGGCGAGCAGGTACGGAGGTGCTGGTAGGGGAACATCTGGGCCCTCAGCCAGCCATGGAACCCAGAATTGGCTCAAGAAACTTGGCCTCAGCTCTTGGCTAATTTCCCCTCCCTTTATGGTCATGAAGAAACTTTTGTCTTTGAAGCATCCGGCTTCTTCTCAGTGCTGTGCTAAACCTGGGGGTAATGGTCAGAGCCCTGATGAGGACCTTCAGGATGCTCACTGAGGGGGCAAGGACACACTGGGAGGGATGAGGTGTAGTTGAAGAGTGGGGGCCGGGGCTCTGGAGCAGAGATGGTGATTTTGGGGCGTGGAGTCTGAGCTGGGCATGCATGGCTTTTCTTACACCTTCCCATTGCATTGGTTCTTGTTAACCAAGCAGTGGGACCTGTTTTTTTTTTTTTTTAAGCAATTGGGGTTAAGTAACTTGCTCAAGGTTACACGGCCAGTCATTATTTATGTGTGGGTGCTCATTTTCTGAGGCGGGAATCGATTCCAGTCCTCCCTACTCTGGGCTGGCACTCTTACTCACTGCCACCTAGCTGTCCCTGGGGCCTGGTTTTTGTTTTTGCTGAAAGGTATATTTGTACTTAAGGAATTACATGCCAAAGGGAGTGTGGGAAGTTTTAAGTGCCTTTTCCTAGAGGGGGATCACTGATATCTGATTTTTTCAGCGTTCAGGTAGTTAGTGTTGACCTGGAATGGCTCCTAGATGTGCTTGGTAGAGCCACCTCCCCCTATAAGGTGATCTATTATCTAAGGCCAATTTGAGGCAGCTTTAGGTCAGGAAGATGGTTCTAGTCCTGGTTCCCCCATTTGTGCCTCTTAGTGCCCTAGGTAGCTCTCTTTCTCTTTTTTTTTTTTTGGTCTTTTTGGAGTGGGGAAGGCTGAGCATTTGGGGTTAAGTGACTTGCCCAAGGTCACACAGCTGATGTTAAGTGTCTGAGGCCAGAATTGAACTCAGGTCCTCCTGACTTTGAGGCTGGTGCTCTATCAAACACCTCTATTCTTCTAAGCAGGCCCTATGGGTGAGGACCAGGGCTGTAGCATTATCCACAAACTCTCATTAGGGGCCTCTGGGTGTAGGGCTCTAGTCTTGGGACACAGAGAGGTAGAAAACTCTAGTCCTGGCCTTAGATGAGCTCTAGGTCTGGTCTAGGAGACACAACAAGGTTTAACAGTACCAAGGTAGTGTCAGCTATGTAACATGTAAGAGCAAGGAGGCTGTACAGAAAGGGAGACCACTAGGGGGCACCACAGTGCACAGAGTGCCTGCAGGCCTGGAGTCAGGAAGATGTAAGGTCAAATTGTCCTCACACTTCCCACCATAGGACTCTACAGAAGTCACTGAACCCTTTTTTGTCTTATTTCTCCATTTGTAAAATGAGGATAGTAATAGCATGTACATCCCAGGGTTTTTGTAAGGATCAAATGAAATAGTATTTGTAAAGTACATTGCCATAGAAATGTACTTTACAAATACTATCTCATTATGGAGCCAGATTCTTCCTGGCTTTTAGGCCTAGCTGCCTGCCACTGTTTGTATCACCTTGGACAAGTGCCCTCTCTCTGGGCGTATTTTATCTCTAAAAGGGATTAATTGATTACACTGGGTTACCATAAACCCCCTTTCAGTTATTTATTTTTTTTAGTTTTAGATTTTTATTTTTACACCAAAAAAGTAGCGTTTTCCATATACCCAGTACAACCCTAAAAAGAAGATTGTTTGTGAAACCTTGAATCTCCATTTCATACTGATTGCTTTAAATGTATAATGTGTGTATATTGCTTTAATGTGTATGTGTGTATATAAAAAAATCCATGTTACTTTCAAAACTTTCTTGCTTATCTACTTCCTTCTGTTGTCTGTTGTTTGCTTCCTTCTGTTGCATTAAAAAAAATATTTTAAGGACTCTCTTTTTCTGCATCATTACCGCTAACTCCTGCCCCTCAATCCCTTGTAACATACATTAATTTTTTTATTTTGCTTTTTTTTTTTTTTTTGAAGGGAAGGCAGGGCAATGACCCCTGTAAGTGAAATATATTAATTTTTAAGGTGCTATTTTCTTTGGTGATGTTTTTGTACCTCTTTTACCATTTGGCCAATTCTGATTTTATGGTTATTTTCTTCAGTAATGTTCTGTACCTCTTTTACAAAGCTGTTAATTCTCTTTTCATAACTTTCTTCCTTAGCTCTCATTTCTTTTTCTCTTTCCCCCTCTACTGCTCTTATTTGATTTTTTTTCCTTTTTGGAGGGGAGAGGGCACGGCAATTGGGGTTAAGTGGCTTGCCCAAGGTCACACAGCTAGTAAGTGTTAAGTGTCTGAGGCCATATTTGAACTCAGCTCCTCCTGACTCTAGGGTAGGTGCTGTACTTACTATGCCACCTAGCTGCCCCTTCTTATGTGATTTTTAAGATAATTTTTTTCTCTTTTAAAGAAGTCTTTTATGAATTCTTGTTAGACTAGTGCCCCAGCTGTATTTTCTTTGATCCTTTGCTTGTTGGTATTCTCAATTTGTTTTCTTCTGTCTTGAGTTTCTCTGTTAATGTAGTAGTTTTTTATGGTCAGGTTCTTTTTTTGTCATTTGCTTATTCTCCTAGCCTCCTTCCTGACCTCAGACTTGATGTTAGGGCTGGACTCTGTGTACTTCGGTTGGGGTTTTGGGGAATGTCTGACCTGGGCTTCTGTCTTCTTCCATCCTTCTGTTGCTTTCACAGCTCTGTGATGAAGTCTATATCTTCTGGGATGAAGTCTATTCACTGCCCTCCTAGTCAGTACTCTGCAAGTTCCTGACGCAGGCTTGAGTCTATTGACTTGTCCCTGGTTGGGAATTTCAGCAGACAGCTGCTGAACTCAGTCATTACTGACATGCTGGGAGGCTCCCCTTTGGTCTGGGAGTCCTGCCTTGGTTATCCCACTGCAGGCTTATGGTACTGGGTGAAAGGCTAGAAATGAGTTCCTGCTCTGACTCTGGGATCAGGGCTGCACAGGGACATTTCTACAACATGTTCCTTGCTCAGTACCCAGCTGGTGTCCACACTTGTGAGCCCACACTCTCTGTCCTGGATCTGACAGCTGGAATTGGGTGATGGCTATAGAAGTGCCAGATGTCCCTGTTCCTGCACCCCGTGCTAGTTCAGGGATCCCCTGGAATCTTTTTCTGCCCTGGTGCTTCCTGCCCTGGTGCCCTGTCTTGGCCCTGAGGCCTGTCAGTCCCTGGGTGCTGGAAAGCTTGCTGTAACTGCTGAGCTGTGCTCCTGACCAGCCCCTATCCCAGTGTTCACAGACCTCTCACTCTAGCTTCCTAAACTGCCCTGGGCTGGAAAAGTGACTTACTGTGACGTTTTCTTGGCTTTCTCCAATCAGAATTCAGACTGGTACATTTTCTACATCTTTGTCAAGTCTGATTCTGTCAAGTACGATTTTCTGGGTTTTCCTAGCATAGACATGTTGGAGCTAGGAGTCTGCCCAGGCATTTTGCCCTGAAGTCTACTCATTCTTGTTAATAATACTTTCTGAGAATTGGAAAATAAGTGGGATCAGATTGAGGAGGGATTCAAATGCCAGGCTAAGGGGCTTGGGCTTGTTTTGTAACTAGTAGGAACCATTGACCATTTTTGACCAGGGAATGAGAAGCGTATAGAAAGAACCCTGGGTGATGATCATTGCTTTCTCCAGGGTTCACAGAAGTCTGTCAGCGTGGCCTGGGCTCTCTAGCATTGCCTGCCAGAGTAAATGGATGTAGCAATGTCCTGCTTAAACTCTCTACAGTACCAACATATCTCGTCTTGACAAATTTTGGCCATGAAAGGGCCTGGCTAGTATTTCACTAGGATCTTGCCAGAGCATCTCAACTGCAGCAGGCCTTTTGGAGGTAACCCTGAAGTCCCATCTAATTCAGAGTCTCTCATTTTATGAGGGTCAGATTCCAGGTGAGATGGAAAGAGAGGCTTTGAGGACCGTGAAGGAGCAGCTAGAAGAACGTTTGCGACATTTTCAAGAGATCAGTGAAAACTTCCAGAAGGAGAAACAAGCCCTTCTTCTAGAGAACCAGGAGCTAAAGAAGAGAGCAGCTCAGGGGCAAGCTGGGGAGCCCCAGCTGAGGACAAAGGTAACCTGTGAGCACATGGGGCTCCTTCTCCCTTTGGGAGTAATGCTGGCCTGGTCGGCAGGAGTCCAGGGGCTCCTAAGTCCTAAGGCTAGAGCCTTAGCTCTGCCACTCACCAGCTGGTGACCTTGGGTGAGTTTTCACTTCTCTTCTTGGAGAAGCAATGGGGTTGAACTAGGTGATCTCCAGGTTTCCTTTCTGCTCTATGATTCTGGATTTAGTTCAGTGATCAGGACAGTGCCGGGCTTATGGGACCCACTGCTCCATTTTACAGTTATTAGTACAATAAAACTTGATTTACAAATGCAAGTCATTCTTAGGTGGGAGGATTTGGCTCTTGGGCCTTAATTTGCTGACCCTTGATGGAGACCAAACCGTAATTGTAAAGATACTATTCATTCCACTGTCAGACAGATAAACTATAGCTAGAGTGGTGCAACTGATTAGAATCCAATCAGAATTGGAGAGTTGGACCACCTAGTCCCACCCATATAGGAAGGCACTGTAGCACACTTAGCAAGTGGTTGTCCAGCCTGTACTCGAAGACCTCCAGATAGGGCAACTCAGCATCCCTTGAGGTAAGCTGTTCTACTTTGTAACAACTCCAATCCTTAGGCAGTTTTTCCTATATCAGGCCTAAATTGGACATTTCCCCCACATTGTTTCTGGTTCTATTTTAGGGCCAGACAGAACAAGTCTAATCCTTTCTCTACAGGACAGCCCTTCAGATACTCCTGCTCTTATGTCCCTCTGAGCCTTCTCTTCTCCAGACTAAACATGGCCAGCTCAGGGACTCAGGGCCCTGCCCTATCCTGGTAGCCCTTTTCTAACATATCTCCAGCTGCTGAACACAGCACTCCAGATGAGATCAGACGAGAGCCAAAGATGATGGCATTATCCCCTCTCTGTTCTGGAAGCTCAGTCCCTCCTTTTTTTTTTTTTTTTTTTTAAGAGGGCAGTTGGGGTTAAGTAACTTGCCCAAGGTCACACGGCTAGGTTTTTGTTTGTGTGTGCATTAAGTGTCTGAGGCCGGATCTGAACTCAGGTCCTTCTGACTCCAGGGCCGACGCTCTACTCACTGCGCCACCTAGCCGCCCCAGCTCAGTCCCTTCTTAATAATGCAGTGGCCCAGAATGCACTTTGCTCTTTGTGGCTGCCCCAATGACTCCCACCAAGCTGATGGTCCACTCTAACACCCCTTGGCCCCTTTCACAATAACAGCCGTCTCTGTATGCCTCCCCTTTCTTCTGTCTGGAAGGGCAATAGACAAGACTTTACTTTTATCCCTGTTGCATTTCACTTCTTAGATTTGGCTGAGCCCTCTGACCTGCTAGGGTCCTTTTAGATCCTGATCCCATTAGCCAGTGTGGGTCTCATCTGAAGATTTAAGGAGCATGTGCTGTCTGTGACTTTAAGCCATTGTTTAAAAAGTGACCTGAGTTACTCTGGGAAGGAGAGGGAGGGAGTGATTTGTGGTAGAATCAGGATCCTGTCTGAGCTTAATACAGGTAGAAGTTATCTCGTCCCCTGACTTGGGTGCTTCTCCCTCCTTGTGGGCACTAGGAATAACTATGGTACTTGCTCTGCACAGACACTGTTTCAGCCGGGGATAGATCTGGTCCTGGGAGAGGGAGACCAGGTCTGTACATTACTCAGACCTTGCTTACCATATGTGTATACCTACTTGTGTGAAGTCTGGTTTTCTCTTTGGCATTTCAGGACAGTGGGATCCAACCAGAAAGACTGATGGAGACAGAATCTCTGCAAGCAGCAAATGGCAGGTTAGCCTTCCTTCATTTTAGGGTCATCTGCTTTCTTTCCATATTGTTTTTTGATTGGGATCAGCTCCAAAGTGACCTGTCCCAGCCTGTTTCTGGGACTTGGAAGGGGTCTCACAGTAGAACAGCAGGGCTTTATTATAGCAAACACAGTTCTCATAAGGGGAGGCTTAAGGTTTCAAACAAGAGAGCAGGAAGGGGGATGGAGGGGGGTAATGAGGGAAAAGGGATTTGGGGCAAATTTACTTCCTGGGCTCAGTTGCCTGAAGATGGTGGTCCACTGTGGGCCATAGTAGGAATGGGGCTGGGGGATGGCATCACTGGTTACCCAGAGTTGGCACTCCCAAATTAGTTTCATTCATTCTGTTTGTTTAATAAATTTTTATTAAGTGCTTACGGTGTTCCAGGTTTGGAATACAAAAAAAGAGCCAAAAGATAGTCCCTTCCCCCAATGAGCTTATATTCTAATTGGAAAGACAGCATGCAAACAAATAGATACAAAACAAGCTATGTACAAGATAAATAGGAAATAATTAACAGAGAGAAGGTACCAGAAGGAGTTGGGGAAGGCTTCTTGTAGAAGGTAGGGTGTTAGTTGGGACTTAAGAGGAAGCCAGAGATGTCAATAGGCAGAGAGGAGGAAGGAGAGCATTCCAGGTATGGGGGAGAGCCAGAGAAAATGTTGGAGCTGAGAGATGAAGTATCTTGTTCATGGAATGGCTAGGAGGCCAGTGTCACTGGATCAGAGAATACATATAAGGGAGTAAAATGTAAGAAGACTGAAGGTAGGAAGGGCTTTGAATGCCAAATAGAGCATTTTGTATTTGATCCTGGAGTCAATAGGGCGTCATTGGAGTTCATTGAATAAGGGGGGTGGGGTGGTGACTTGATTGGACCCGAACTTCAGGAAAATCACTTTAGTGGCTGAATAGAGCATGGACTATAGGCGGGAGAGACTTGAGGCAGGCAGACTCACCTGTTATTGCAATAGTCTTGGGGTGAGGTGATGGGGGCCCTGCACTAGGTGGGCAGCAATATCAGAGGAGAGAAGAGGGTGTATTTGAGAGATGCTGTAGAGATGAAGCAGACCTTGGTAGGAACTTGGATATGGTTATGTAGGAGAGAGAGTGAGGAGTCCAGGATGAATCTGGGTTGTGAGCCTTAGGGACTAGGAGCATGGCGCTCCCCTTTACAGTAATAGGGAAAAGGTTGAGAGGATGGTGGGGGGGAAGTTCTGTTTTGGACATGTTGAGTTTCAGATGTCTATTAGACATCCAGATTGAGATGTCTGAAAGGCAGTTGGAGATAGGAGATTGGAGGTCAGAGGAACAGGAAAGGTAGATCTGAGAATCCTCATTATAGAAGTTGGTCATTTAATCCATAGGAGTAGATGAGATCCCAAGTGAAGTAGGATAGAAGGAGGAGAGAAGACCCAGAACAGAGCCCTGAGGGACACCTATGGTTAGAGGGTGTGATCTGGAGGAGGACCCAGCAGAGGAGAAGAGGAGGAATGGTCAGAGAGGTGGGAGGAGAACCAGGAGAAAGGGGTGTCCCCAAGACCTAGAGAGGAGAGAGTATCCAGGAGGGGACAGTGTTCAGCATTGTCCAGGGCTGCAGAGAGGTCAAGGATGAGTATTGGGAAGAGGACATAGAATTTGACAACTAAGATCTTAAGTAACTTGGGAGAGGGTAGTTTCAGTAGAATGATGTGGTTGGAAGTGAGATTGTAAGGTGTTGAGAGAGTGAGAGAAGAGAAGTTAAAGGTGCTTATTGTAGATGGCAGTAGCACCAGTGCAATATTTAAAGACTGTAACTGTAAATGTCACATGGCGTTTGATTGCAAAATAACCAAACTCTCCATATAGAGGACAGAACTGAAGCATTTATTTATTTAGACACCAGAAAAAACAATCCTCAAACCAGTAAGCTGATTCCATCATAGTACCAAGGATGTCCAGAAGCCATAATAACGCTGAGAGCCACAGCATCTTTCCGCCTTCCCACAAACCAGTACAAGATCAATATTTACTCATAAACCTCTCTCCTCTTTCTCTCCTTGCCGTTACACCTCTCTCTTCCTGTGGGCTCTGCTTCCCTTCAGCAAACTCCTCCCACTATAGGCTCCATGTGACCACATTCAGCCTATCAGAGGGCAGAGTTTACTTTCAAAGCAGGGGAGGTCTTCAAACTCCCCCCTAGATCTGTTAAGGGGCAGGGAAGATCTTCAAATTCCCACTACCTTTACAATGGCCTTTTTTTTCTTTTTAAGCAACTGGGGTTAAGTAACTTGCTCAAGGTTACATGGCTAGTCATTATTTATGTGTGGGTGCTTATTTTCTGAGGCCGGATCTGATCTTGGGTCATGCCAGCTCCGAGGCCGGCGCTCTTACTCACCACCCACGCCACCTAGCCACCCCTTTAGGGCAATTGGGGTTAAGTAACTTGCCCAAGGTTACATGGCTAGGTTTTTGTTTGTGTGGATTAAGTGTGGGAGGCCACCTCCGAACTCAGGTCCTTCTGACTCCAGGGCCGGTGCTCTATTCACTGCCACCTAGCCGCCCTACAATGACCTTTTCAAAAACTTTAGCCCTGGGGCAGCTCAGTGAATAAAGCACCAGCCCTGGAGTCAGGAAGACTGGAGTTCAAATCCTCAGGTCAGACACTTAACACTTAATAGCCTTGTGACCTTGGGCAAGTAACTTAACCCTAGTTGCTCTGCCTTTCCCCCTCCAAAAAAGCAAAAAACAAAACAAAACAAAACCCAAACTTTAGCCTTAAAGGGCAGAAGAGAAATAAGATGATAATGGTGAGTGGATGTGATGGGGTGCTTGGGATCTATGTCTGTAACATCAGTTTGTAACATCAATTTGTGAAAGCAGTCTGTAAAATCACATTTCCCCTTCCCAGCCTCAGAGCATTAACTCTGCCCCTTCCCCCTGCCAGCACTCTGCCCAGCAACAACTCATGAACTGTTTATCTCTGCTTGAATCAATAACAAGCTACCTATGAATCCTTCACTAAACCGTCTATAAACATTTTAGCTTAGGCAAATGTTATCTCCCCTTAGTATAGTGGCCAGCTGCGTCTATGAATCCTTCAATGCACTGTCTGTAGGTTAACTCCTTAGCCAATTATACCCATACTGAGTCTCCATTAGCCTTGGTTCCCAACATCCATCTTGTCAAACATGACACTGATGGGTGGTAGACTGGGCACTTCTCAGTCAGTCTTTACCCTAGCTGAGTTAGTGACATTTCAAGCCTAAAACCACACCTCCAGGTAGCCCCTCCTTGGGCTGTTTCCCAGTAAATTATGGGCAATATGCATTTGACAATAAAGGTGCATGTTCCTTTAAGCACTGGCCACTCCTTAACTCCTCCCTAATCCCACCCTTACTCACCTAGTTAGCATAATTGACATCTGATTTACTGTCTTGACTCCTTAAAACTATACCTGTGACTTTTTTTTTTGCTTTTTGGAGGGCAATTGGGGTTAAGTAACTTGCCCGAGGTCACATGGCTAGGTTTTTGTTTGTGTGTGCATTAAGTGTCTGAGGCCAGATCCTAACTCAGGTCCTTCTGACTCCAGGGCCGACGCTCTACTCATTGCGCCACCTAGCTGCCCCAACCTGTGACTTCTTTAAGTTTGAAGGTTCCCTAAGAACTCTTGCCTTCTGTAAAGCATAACAATAAACTTTTACAGTCTTGGCTTCAAAGTTTTAGTGAATTCTTTCCAGACTGAATCTCAGGGATCCTGGTCATTGATCTTGATCTGAGTCCCTGTATAACCTATTGCCATTCCCCCCAATCATATGGATGAATCAAGGGAAAGTTTTTTTCAGGATAAGGAAACATAGACATATTTGCAGGCAGTAGGGAATGAGCCTGGGACAGGGAGAGATTGAAGATGAGAGAGTGGAGATGCTGAGAGGGGCCAGTCTGTTGGAGGACATGGGATGGAATGGGATCCCTTGAGCAAGTAGAGGGTTTGACCTTGGTAAGGAATAAGGCTGCCTCATCATGGGAGATACATAATGGAAGAGGGGGGAGGACAGAAGGCACGTGAGTGATGGGAGATGAGAGAAAGAGGGAGTTAATGGTGAATGGTCTTGATTTTGTTCAGTAAATATGAGACAAGCTAAGGAAGGGGGAGAGAGAACCATGGCAGGTTCTGTCAAGCTCTCAGTTTGTCTCAGGTCAATGGACAGTGGTCCTGTGTGGATGCCCAATGCGTTTTCTTCCTATCCAGGTAGCTCTGTGAGGCCATTAAAGGCTGAAGCTTTGGAGAAAAGTAATTTTCATTTTGTTAAAACAAGTTTTTATTGATATGTTTTTGGTTTTATATCACCTGTGTTTTCTGATGTCTGTCCCATCTCCCTTTTTGAGAGAGCTGTCCCTTATAACAAGGGATGAGAAGAATAAAGCCATTTACACCAAAGTAATCAATTGAAAAAGTTGGATGTTCTAGACAGGATTCCACATCCATAGTCCCTACCTCAGCAAAGAAGAGAAGGTAGAAAGCTAGAAACCAAGGGAAGACTGGCAAGGAAATGTGAGGAATTAGTCATTTTGAGAAACCCAGAAACAGAAAATATAAGTGTGAAATGGAATGTGGGCCAGGTACTGTGCTAAATGTTTCACCATTACTATCTCATTTGAGAATCATATGGGGGGCATGGAGACTTCCAGTAAGTAGGAGCAGAAGAACATGGGTGAAGTCCAGAGGTGCCAGGTTTGGGCACTAGTGGGTAGGGCAGTGACATCCCTGGAACCCCTTTCACATTCAGGCTATTTGCTGAATACGCCTTTGTTCCTAAATGGGACTTGGGGCTGGAAGAAGGACCCTTCTGGTACCTCTCTTGAAAGGGATAGCTGAGCCAACTCAACTCCTGACAGTAGAAGGCTGCGTTGGGTCCTCCTTCTTTTGCCAAAGCTTCATTGCCTCAAGGGCTGCTAGGGGGTGCCACAGATCTCTGGGCCTGGAGTCCGAAGATCTGAGTTCAGATGTGACCTCAGACACTAAGTAGCTGTGTGACCCTGGACAAGTCACTTTACCTCAGATTGCCTCCGTTTTCCTATCTGTAAAATGGGAATAATAATAGCATCTCTGTCGCTGGCTTGTTGGGAGGATCAAATATAAGAATATTATAAAGTGCTTGGCACAGTGCGTGTCACATAGGGCTTTCAATAAATCCTTGTTTCTTCCCTTCTCCTTAGCTCCCCCTCTTTCTGAGAGGGATTCCAAGGGTACAAGGCTCATAACAGCTTTTCCTTCTTGTATTTTTCTTTTAGTGGTAGGACTGGGGATTCAAGTGACTTGCTGAAGAAGAAGATGCAGGATGTTGAGAATGAGTGAGTTGTTGGTCCAAAAGCTCCAGAGGTTTTCACTCATTCAGTGGGACAGTCACCTGTGCTGGCTCTGAAAGGCACCCCTGCCCTCTCCTGCCTTCTCTCTCTCTCTCTCTCTCTCTCTCTCTCTCTCTCTCTCTCTCTCTCTCCCCCTCTCCCTCTCTCTCTCTCTCTGGTCTTGGATTTTCTGTTGCTTTTTGCCCCAGCAGTCCTTGCCATGGTACAGGCCAACAAGCTTCTGGGCCAGACTCAGGATACCTTGAACCACTGCTGAGCAAGGGACAGCCAGGGATTGCCTTTTCTAGGAACACGGTGCTGAAGCAGGAGCTGGCGTCCCTGCAGGGCAAGGTGGCCCAGTTGGCAATGAGGGAAAAAGATGTGGAGAGGAGGGCCGAGCAGCAGTTACAGGCCCTGAAGAGGCAGGTGGAGGTGAGGAGGAAGAACTCTGATTGGCACCTAAACTAAGGGCCTCAGGGCTGTCTCAACTCAGTGGCACTAGAACACTTAGTGCCCTGGGGCAGGGAGAAGGGGAGGAAGGGAAGAGAGAGAAGAGGGAGAGGCAGCATTTCTGGGATGGATGCCTGGCCTGGTCAGAGGGGAGGGAGAGGAAGCGGTTCTGGGATGCCTGACTCAGTCCCCTGACTGGGTCAGAGGGGAGGGAGAGGGGTTCTGGGACACCTGGCCTGGTCAGAGGGGAGGGAGAGGAAATGGTTCTGGTATGGATGCCTGGCCTGGTCAGAGGGGAGGGAGAGGAAGCGGTTCTGGGATGCCTGACTCGGTCCCCTGACTGGGTCAGAGGGGAGGGAGAGGCAGTGGTTCTGGGACACCTGGCCTGGTCAGAGGGGCAGCATGATGGGATGATAGCAGCAGTGGTGGATTTAGCATCACTGAAGCTGGGCTTGAATTCTGTCTCTGACCTTGACTCAGTGACTTTCCAGGATTATAGATTTGGAGTGTTGAGTGCTTGGGTTGATTATCAATATAGATGAAGCCATTGAGACCCAGAGAGGGGAAGGGGCTTGCCTACTGTTATCTGCATAGTGAAGATCTGAACCCAACTCTTCTGACTGGGCCTCAGTTTCCTGACATGTTAATTGATGATCTCAAAGGGCCCTTTTGGCCTTAAGCCCCATTCTATACCTAATTGTAGAAAATAGCATTTCATCAGGTCCACACATTCCCCAGGGGCTGACCTCTTCTGTGGGAGGCCATGGTCTGTTGCTCTGGGGGCTTCATAGATTAAAGACTTTGTCTGTACTGTTATTAGAGTTCACACTCCTGGAGTGCAGAAGCAGGCATATATGCCCAAAGAGCTCACTAGGCAGATAAAGCATCATAGATTTGGGGCTGAACCAGTGAGGGTTCCAGGAGGTGTCCAGTTGGATGGTGGGACTCCTCAAGCTGGAGCCTTGAAGGATGGGCCTGGAGGGGAGAGCTCCAGGTACAGGTAAGGATGCCAGGTAAGGATGAGATGAGAAGTATTTCATTCAGCAGCCATTTCTTAACCTGCCTGATGTGTCAGGGGAGACAGAAAGATCAAGAAAACCTGATCCCTGCCCTTACATACCTTTGCCCCTAAATAGGAAGATGAGACATATTTATAAGTAACCGTAGAACAAGACAGTTATGCAGGCCCCACTTTAACTGGGGCCTTGAGGCTGGGACAAAGAATAATACTTATTTTGTACTCTTTTTTGCAAAATGCTTTTACACTTATGATGTTATTTGATCATCATGACAAACCTGGGGGGGAGGGGCTATTATGACCTCCATTTTGGACATGAGTTTGCTAGGGAAGGTATAGATTGAGTGATTTGCGCAGGGTCATAGTTAGGATATGTCCAGGCATAGCTGGAAAAGTAGGTTGGAGGCTGATGGTGGAAGGCCTTGAATGCCCAGCCTGACATATTTGGACTTTGAGAAATGGTGGGGGGAAGGTGGCAGCATTCAAAGTTTTTTGAGGAAGGAGAATGACATGATAGTTGTCTGGCATTTGTGTGTAAATCAAATTGGAGGGGAGCCAATTGGAGGAAGAGAGAGTTTGTGTCCCTAATGACAGCACAAGCAAGAGGAGGGCTGATAGGAAAGAGGATTGTCTGAGGTGGCCTGGGGCAGGGAGAGGGGTGTCTTCCCCCCCCACTGTCAGGTTTCTGGTGCTGCCAAGCAGAGAAATAGTGAAGAAGGGCTGGGCCTGACTGGAAAGGCAAGAACCCATCTAGCCATGTTGAGTTCCAGGTGTGGGCAGGATGCCTTCTGTGGGGAGCTAGCCAGGAGGGAGCTGGGATGAGAATCACGGGCTTAGGAAGAGTGCAGGCCTGGAAGCTCTGGGAACCATCCCTGTAGAGGGGGTCAACAAAGCCCAGGAGGAAAAAGCATGAGGATTCAGCTTTGGGGGATGCCTATATTAAAGGGAGGTGAATTCAAGAGAAGGAAATAATTTCCTGTTAGTATCATAAGCTTTGGTAGACTTTGGCTTCATGAAGGCAGGACTCTATCTAAACTTTGTTGTCTTCTGGCCCTTAGGGATCCATCCACAATCAGCCCCTAATATTGAATATGTTTTTGTTGAATTGGGAAGAAATGGGCACAGAGTTAGGGCTAGAACAAGAAGACTTGCCACCAAAAGAGGAGCAAATACTAAGTGGAGGAAGGGGAGCAGTCACCAGCCCCAAAGGCTGCCAGGAAGTCCAGATGTTCGAGAACTGAGGAAAGGCTCCTCCCAGCAGTGGATTGGAGCTTCTCTGACAAAGCAATTCAGAGCTGTGTAGGGGTGGGGCAGAAGCCAGATGTTGATTCATGCTTGGATGGGAAGGGAACCGAGCCAGCAATGGGAGTGAGCTGCTCTTCAATGGAAGGCACAGGGAGGTGGTTTGGAAGAATTAGTGGAAGGTTTTCTTAGGACAGGGCCGACTTGAGCTTTCATCCTTCTTCCAGCTGTCAAAGCAGTTCTCCCCAAAGTACAGATCTGACCATTTTTTTTCCTGACCCAGGGGCTGGGAATGGCCATTTGTGGCCTTCTAGGTCCTTGGGTATGGCCTTTTAGGGGGATTTGTTCTGTGAAGTTTGGATTCAGCCAAAGGACTGCTTTTGGGGACCAGGAGGGCCACAGGTTCCCCACCTCTGTATCTGGCCTCCAACTCCAGGGGCTCCCTATCAATTTGTGGGTGACATAAACTCTCTTCTGACATCAAAAACCCTTTACAATATGGCCCAATCTTTTCATTTTTGGGGTACTAATTGCATTTTTATTTTTTCATTCTGAACTTGGGGTAAGTAAGGGTGTGGTCAAATTTCATTGCTAGGCCACTGGGATCTCTGCCTCTGGTTTAACACACAGGCCTTGTAAAGAACAAGAGAGGCCTGATGTGCAGCTGCCATCTTTCTCTACAGCAACTGACAGAAGACAAAGGATCTGTGAAAGCCCAGGTGACCTCACTTCTTGGGGAGCTGCAAGAGAGTCAGAGTCGCCTGGAGGTTTCAAACAAGGACAAACAAGTCCTCGAGGACAGGTATGGAGTGGGCCACTGGGCAGCCAGGACTGACTTCCACTATCCCACTTGTCAGTCTCATCGCTCCCACGGATTAAATGACCATCTCTAGCTGATAATGCTCCCCTCTACCTGTCCTGCCCCAACCTCTCTCCTGACTTCCAATCTTGTACTTCCAACCTCCTTTCAGACATCTTAGCCCAGATGTCCAGTAAACCTCTGAACCTCAATATGTCCCAGACAGAACTCATCTTTTCCCCTAAACCCTCCCCACCTATCACTGTTGAAGGCAACACCTCCCAGTCCCTCAGGCTCCCAACTGAGGTGTCAATCCTTGCCTCCCCCTCCCCCTCCCCCAATAGCCAGTCTGTTGCCGAGTCCTGTCCTTTTCACCTCTGCAGCATCTCTCGAATCTGCCCCCTTTTTTCCTCTGACATGGCCCCCACTCCAGTGCTGGCCCTCATCACTTCCCACTCAGACTACTGCAGTAGCTGCTGAGGGGGGTCGGGGGTCTGCCTGCCTCAGGTCTCCTTACTCCAGTCCATTCTCCATTCAGCTACTATGATGATTCTTCTAAAATTCAGGACCAGTCACGTCATCCTCCCTCCCCCCCCATCATCCCCAGACAAACTTCAGTGACTCCTTAGTACCTCCAGGATTAAAGACAAAATGTAGGGTTTGGCATTCAAAGCCCTTCCACAAGCTGTACTAGTCTTAGACCGTATTTCCACCCTCCCATGTATTCTTTGATCCAGTGGCTTTCTTGCGTTTCTTTGAACAATACCCTCCACCTCCCAAGCCTGGGCCTTTTCTCTGGCTAGCTGTGCCCCACCCTCCACACACACACACACACTCACACTCTCTCTCTCCCTCTCCCTCCCTCCCTCCCTCCCTCCCCCCTCATTTTGGCCCCCTGGCTTCCCAGGCTTCCTTCAAGGCCCAGCTAAAATTCTGCCTTCTACAAAAAGCCTTTCCTCATCCCCCTAATTTTGGTGCCTTCCCTCTGGTGATTATTTCCAGTTTCTCTTTGTAGCTTGCCTTGTATCTATTTGTTTGTAGTGGGAGCTGCTTGAAGGCAGGGCCTGTCTCTTTTTGTATCCCCAGGGCTTAGTATAACACCCAGCACATAGTAGGTACTTCATAAATGGTTATTGACTGATTGATTAACATACTTTCTGGGCCACAAGAGCCTCTTCATTGTGGCTAATTTAAAACTAGCAGATAGGACTGGGCCATTATTAGTTCAAATACATTTCTCACCACAAAGTAGATTTCCACCAAAGAGAAATTAGGGGATAATTACTTTCTTCATAAAAGAAAAATTTGCTTTACAGGAGATTGATCAAAAGTACTTAAATTGCAAGTTCCCTTAGGACATTCAATTCTGAATTGATCCATTTTTTTTCTGTGGCAGGTGAGGAGAGGTCTGAGTGATGCCTTAAACAGCACCCTGGAGCAAGGAATTCATTTCTCTTTTAGCCATAAAATTGGGTTAGAGCAGATGATCTCTCAGGCCCGTCCTCTTCTTTTCCAGAGGAGGCCTTTGGAGCCCAGGGCCTGAAGTGAGTTTACAAAGGTCTTAGACTGCAGAGGTATAGTCGGAGCCCAGGTGCACTGAATTAGGAATTGGGATACATTCTGTATACTGTTACAGGTGGCTCCAAATGACAGTCACCTATAGACTGGTTCCTCACTCCTACAGTGGCACTTGGATTGATGGAGGGATGTTCTTTGCAAATGTTAGAACATTCTTTAGATTTGAGCTGTAATCAGAGTTGCTGTTGGGCACCACCACTGCCATGTTATACAAATTGGGAAATACTGCTTCTAATTCTTTTTTTTTTAAAGCAATTGGGGTTAAGTAACTTGCTTAGGGTTACACGGCTAGTCATCATTTATGTGTGGCTGCTCATTTTCTGAGGCCAGAACTGATCCCGGGTCATCCCAACTCTGAGGCCGGCGCTCTTACTCGCTGCGCCACCTAGCTGCCCCTTGCTTCTAATTTTTTTAAAAATAGAAAACTATGAGATGTTAGGCTCATTGGTACGTGTGGTGTGGGACCCAGGGCCATGCCCCCTGTGCTTCTTTACCATCTTCCCCAGCCCAACTCATGTTCAGGTAAGACCCTCCAGGGCAGACCTGAAGAGGAGAAGTTCTCGGTTGGGCGCTGTGAGTGTGGGAGGGCAGATGTGGCCATGCTTATTGGCAGCTCCAACTGTCCTTAGCCCACAGAGCTGGCTGGGGCCCCTCCCATTCACTGCTATCCTGCTTGGCTGAGGAGGCTTGACCTAAGCCTTTCTTTCCCCCATGGCCCCTCACTGACATTCTCTCTTTTGTCTTTCTCTACAAGAGCCCGGGCAGCCAGTGAGAAAGTCAAGGAGCTGGAGAGTGAGAATGAAGAGCTGCATAAACAGCACAGTGTACAAGTGGACCAGCTGCGCATGCAGACCCAGAATGTGGAGGCTGCCTTGCGGATGGAGCGGCAGGCTGCATCTGAGGAGAAGTGAGATTGGGGAAGGGGCCTTTATGCCCTGATGCTTCCTTGTTATCTTCATCTTGTGCTCCTTGTTCTCCCTTCTGGCCTTTCCCAGGTCTCCCCCCAATTCTTTAAGGGAAATGGGTACAGTAGACTGCATCATGGAGAGAGTGTGATCCAGAAAAGGCCCTACCACTTATTACTTTTTGTGAGCTTGAACAAAACATGGGACTTCTTCAAGCCTCACCTTCCTCATCAGTAAAATGATAATATAAATATAATATAAAAAGGATAATGATACTTGCACCACCTAGCTCCTAGTTAGTTCTTATGAGAAAAATGTATTGTTAAATCTAGAGGCAATATGTCACAGAAGAATGAGCATTGGTTCTAGGTTCAAATTCCACTTCTGACATCTCTGTGACCTTTGGCAAAAGGTGATTTCTCCCTGGGCCTGTTTCCTCCTTTGTAAAATGAGATTAAATTAGATGGCCTCTGAGTTTCCTTCATGAGATTACCTTCTCAAGCATCTCTTCCTTCTTGTGTCTGAATGTCAAATTTTCTATTCAACTCTGGTTTTTTCCTCAAGAATGCTTGAAAGTCCTCTATTCCACTGAATGACCATATTTTCCCCTGAAACAAAATACTCAGTTTTGCTGGGTAGGTGACCCTTGGGTTCATTCCCAGTTCTTTTGCCCTCTGGAATATCATATTCCATGCCCTTCAATCCCTCAGTGTAGAAGCTGCCAGGTCCTGGGCTATTCTGATTGTGTTTCCACAATATTGAAATTGTTTCTTCCTGGCTGCTTGGAGTATTTTCTCCTTGATCTGGGAATTCTGGAACCTGGTTATAATATTCCTAGGAGTTCTCTTTTGGGGATCTTTTTCAGGAGGTGATCTGTGGATTCTTTCAACCTCTATTTTGCCCTCTGGATCTGCCCTGAAGGGTGATTTCAAGGTTCTTTCTTTGATCATGGCTTTCAGGTAGTCCAATAATTTTTAAATTGTCTCTCCTGGATCTATTTTCCAGGTCAGTGGTTTTTCCCATGAGATATTTCACATTGCCTTCTAATCTTTCATTTGTTTGGGTCTGCTTAACAGCATCTTGATTTCTCATAAAGTCATTAGCTTCCATTTGCTCCAGTCTAACTCTGAAGGAATGAATCTCCTCAGTGAGCTTTTGAGATTCTTTTTCCATCTGGCAAATTCAACTTTTTAAGGCATTCTTCTCCTCATTGCCCTTTTGGGCCTCCATTTGAGTTAGTCTATTTTCTAAGGTGTTATTTTCCTTAGGCTGTTGACCCTCATTTCATACTTTTCCTGCATCCTTCTCATTTCTCTTCCCAATTTTTCCTCCACTTCTCTTATTTGATTTTTTAAGTCCTTCTTAAGGTCCTCTGTGGCCTGTAACCCACTCATGTTTTCCTTTGGGGCTTTTGGAGCAGGATTTCCGACCTCACTGTCCTCCTCCTGTTTTATGCTTCGATCCTCTTTGCCCCCAAAGTAGGAGTCTAATGTTGCATTTTTCTGTTTAATAACTTTAATAACCTTTGCCTTGGCATGTTGCCACTTAATTACTTGACTTTTGGGCTTGTTGCCACAGTAGGACTCTGCTGCCAGACAGGAGAGCTTTCGTCCTGAACGTGTCGGGGGACAACTTCTGTTTCTGGCAAGCTGGATACCCACCCCACGACCTCCACCCCAGACCACAATCCAGATCTGGGGAGGTTAAAGCAAGAGCGATTACCCCCCCAAGACTGATCGCTGGATCTCCCTACAGTTTGCAGGCCAGGAGCTGGAGCTGCCACTGAAAACTGCAAAATGGAGTGTCTCCTCAGTGGCTTCTAGCCCCCAGGGGAGGAAGTCGACACGTTCCCCAAATACTGGTCCCAAAGTCCATAGGACACTAACCTCTCACTTTTGTCTTAGGCATATCTATGTTGATAATTCTGGAATCGCCACAGCTGCTGGTGTTCTGGGGTCCCTCCAGCTGGCTGCTGGCCCAGCCGCCCTGGGGCTAAAACCGTGGCTCAAGTGGACCTGGGCTCGGCTCAGCGCTGTGCTGCCGGCTCCCAGAGTGCTGCGCTGGCCCTTCCTGCAGGGCTGCTGGGCTGTCCTCAGTGGGAGATTAGCTTCTCTGTCATTCTGTGGGTGCTAGGGCTCCAGAAGTTGTTCAGAGACCCCTTTTACATAGTTTGGAGGTGGTCTGGGGGAAGAGTTCCTTGGATGTGCTGTTTGTACTCCTTGCCTATTTTCTTTAACAACATGGGAGAGGACCCTTGCTTGAGGTTGGTCTTGTAGATGAAAATTGAATGGAGTAATTTTCTAGGAAGATCTTTTCTTTCCTTCAAATGGTGAACAGGGAACACTGGAGTTAAGGCATCCAAGTTCTGCTTCTGAAATGGGGCTTCTGGTCTTTTTAGGCGGAAGTTGGCTCAGTTACAAGTGGCCTACCACCAGCTCTTTCAGGAGTATGACAACCACATCAAGAACAGCCAGGCAAGCAGTGAGCGCAGTAGGGTGAGTGCTCTTCCCATTGCTTAGGCCCATGCTTCCCTGGCCTTCTCCAGCTTTACTGCCTTAGAAATGCCACACCAGGGCGGCTAGGTGGTGCAGTGAGTAGAGCACTGGCCCTGGAGTCAGAAGGACCTGAGTTCAGATTCGGCCTCAGACACCGCACACACAAACAAAAACCTAGCTGTGTGACCTTGGGCAAGTTACTTAACCCCGATTGCCCTCCAAAAAGCAAAAAAAAAAAAAAAAAAAGAAATGCCACACCAGAAAGGGGCATGCCCCAGGGCCCCTCTTCATTGTTGTGCAAAGGTACCCATTCATCTGATGCATTCACATATAGCAGCTTATGGGAAGGAAGCTTTGATCCCAGGTTGTCTTGCTTTCTCTTCCATTGCTGTTGGAGCCTTGATCGTTATTGTGGTCATTGTTAAAGATCTCCTTCCCGAGAGGCATGGGGGTGGGGTGGGAGGGAGTGGGGAGGAATAGGTGGATGTGTGATCCCAGACAAGTCGCTTCACTGCTCTGAGCTGCATTCTGTCATGTGAGAGAAACAGAAAAATGCTCGCACAGGTGCCTCAGGGCTAAGTAAGAACCACATTTTGGGAGTGATGGTGAAAGGACTACAACATACTCATTTGAGTCTCATGCCAACTTGGGAAAAAGTTAATCTCATTCCCATTTTGCAGAAGACCAAGTGGAAGGCCAGAGAGGCAGTCATTCAGTGAACATTTATTAAGTGTCTACTGTGTACATCTCTGTGGAAAGCACTGTCTCTGCTTCTCAGTGTTGGGAATGTATCTGTGGAAGAATGTGGGAAGTGTTCAACTCTAGGAAGAGTGCTAAAAGCAGAAGTGAAGATGATCTAATAAGGGCTTGGGAACACGGAGCCCTCTACACTTGTTTTAGGAGTTTCCTATAGCTTGTTTCAAAAAAACAGAATGTATAATGCTGTTCTCATGTAATATAATCTGGGATGGTATTACAGAATGTCCCCCAAATCGAACACACAGCTTTAGACCACGCTAAGACTTTTGGGATACCCAGTCTAATGGTAAAGTTTAAAAAAAAATGAGTTTAAAAGTTTAAAAAAAAAAGTTTAAAAAAAATGGAGGTCTCTTCAGGATGAAAAAAAGGACTAATGTGCGAAGGAGTGGGTCAGTGGATCCTGTAACTTCATAGGGCATTCCCCACCTGAGAAGAAAGCCCTGTACAATACTTGGCTGAATGCTTGGCTAGCCATATCACCCTTTAACCTGAGGAGTGAATGAATGAATGAACTTACTATGCTTACTATGTGTACTATGAGTACTTACATTGTGCTAAATGCTGAAATAAGAAAGCAGATAGTCGCTGCCCTCAAGGATTTTATATTCTAATGGCAGAGATAAGCCTGGCTAGGGGGAGAGAGGGCAGCTCTAGACATCAGGACATTTTTATCTTACTTTGAGCTAAACTACAAAAAACTAAGTATTGTGTGGGGAAAGTGGGTTGGCTTTTGGATCAGGGGACTTGGGTTTGAGTCCTGCTATTCCCTGTGACCAGGGTAAGTCACATCTCCCTGAGCCTGTTTTTCTCATTAGACTTTAAGCTCTATGATGTACTGAAATGTGAGCTGTTACTATTGTTCCTTCTCTCGTGTGTCAGTCACTAAGAATCTATGAAGCACCTACTATGTTCTGAACATGAAGGCTACACAGAAGGACAAAAGACAGTCCCTGCTCTCAAGGAGCTGCTAGTCTAAAGGCAGACTTGCAGGTTCCTGGAGAACGTTCATGCTCCCTGAGTTTGCTGAACATTGCCAGGGGCTGTACCTCAGCTCATCCATGACTGGCATGTTCAGTTCTGCTCCCCTTCCTCTGGATGTGCTTGGACGAATGTCCTCCCTAACCTGTGGCAGCCAGGACCAACCCCAGTGCTTGCTCTCAGTCTACTCTGAGTGGCTACTGGGTTTGGGGGTGCTGCTGTGTCATCATCTGTTAAGTTCGCAGTTTGGTCAGACCCCCTCAGCTGTTTTTTCACACATTGTCTGTCCAGGCCTTCCTCATCTTGTATTTGTGCAGTGAATATTTGGGGGCTTTCCATTTTATTCTATCAAAGGTGGCCCAGTGTTGAGACCTTTTTGGATCGCCATTCTCTCATCAGACTCTTCAGTCTTCATCCTAGCTTGTTTTCATGAAAGTCTGAGGAGCCTAGATTTAGAGTTGTCCCAGGGTTCATCTTGTCCAGGTTTTCCTCATTTTATGGAAGACAAAACTTAACATAGAGAAGGGCCTAACTTGCCCAAGGTCACAGAGTTTTCACATAGGGTCATGCACTAAGTCACGCATTAAGCAGAGGTTCAGTTTTCTAGTAATATTGGCCATATTATGGGTGCAGAGAGGATTTCCAGAAGTGCCTGGAGTCACAGTTGGGATTATAACCCCTCCCCCTCATCCCCCAAAGCCCAGAGAATTGGGATGAAACAGACTGCTTCCCTTCATGTGACTCCTATCCCTTCTTTGAAAGAAGTTCCCAAAGGAGAGTTACTGTCCGACTCAGTCATTTCAGTTGTCTTTCTGTGTCCCCATTTGGGATTTTCTTAGCAAAGACACTGAACTGGTTTGCCATTGCCTTCTCTAGCTCATTTTATAGATGAGGAACTGAGGCAAACAAGGTTAAGTGACTGGTACACAGCTAGTAAGTATCTGAGGCTGGATTTGAACTCAGGTCTTCCTCATTTCAGGCCTGGTGCTCCATCCACTGCATTGCCACCAAGCTGCCCTAAGGGGATACATACTCTGGTGTGTTTGTTACAAAGACAGTCTCATTGCTACTGTGGAGAAAACTGCAGACAATTCCTTGGTATACTTCAGGGTTTGGAGAATGGTCATCCTGAGGACTCAGTAGGCTCCTCTTGACTTCTCTTTAAGGGAATGGATCTTCAGTTGGAAGACCTTAACCAACAATTGCAACAGGCAGAAGAGGCCCTGGTAGCCAAACAAGAATTGATTGACAAACTCAAGGAGGAGGCTGAACAACACAGGACAGTGATGGAGACGATCCCAGTCCTGAAGGCACAGGTCAGAAGCTTCTATCTGTCATAGGACAGCCAGGCAGCAGAGAGGTGTTTTCTGATGGCCTGAAGGGGCTCTCTCCAAGACTCTGTCAGCAGGGCCCAAGCCCAGGCAGCTCCCATGGAGTGGGGCCTGGAGTCACAGGTCTGGCTCCAGAACAGTCTAAGTTCTGAGAGGCACCTCACTGGCATGGGCTTGAGTGGATGTGGGAGGTCATCCAGACTCCTCAGAAGACCCCATTCTTCTGCCTCCAGGCTGATATCTATAAGGCTGACTTCCAGGCAGAGAGGCAAGCCCGGGAGAAACTGGCAGAGCGGAAGGAACTTCTGCAGGATCAGCTGGAGCAGCTCCAGAGGGAGTACAACAAACTGAGGGCCGATTCAAAAGAAACTAGCCGGTAAGTTACCTGGCTTGGCTGGAGCAGAATCAGGAGAGGCCCAAGCTGTGGCAAAGGCCTTTCTGCCCATCTATCATGCCCATTTGGTTACTCTGACAAATCTACGAGAAAATGGGTTTGAGGAAGCAGAATACCCCATTAAGTATAGCTGGTTGGTTTCAGTTTGGGAGGAACACAACTGCTTACTAGTTTGTTAGGCTATGAACACAACTTTCTGTTTTCAAAGCATTGAAGATATGAGAAAACGGCACGTAGAGAATGCCCAGCCAGCTTTGCCCCAGCCAGGTAAGTCTCAAGTCCCTATGTCCTTTAGCCAAAGATGTTGCAATTGGATTTGGGGTGGGAAGGTTTCCTGTTCACAGCTTAGCAAGAGAAATTAGCCACTTGGGCTGCCTTACTCTTGGTGCTAATGGGGCTGCACCTGCAGGGCCCACTCTGATCTGGAAATCCTTTCTGGCCCTGCACCTATGGGAATTCAAATGATGCACTGGGAGACAGTTCTCCCTCATCCACTTGGGTCAGGGACTTGCACTTAGCACAAAATGTTTGGGGACCCATGTCCTAAGAATGGTTAATTTTCCATTTTGGGACCAGTACTTTGCTATCATTTACCTAAATCCCCAGATGTTTGTGTGACTTGGTGGCAATGACTAATTGATGTTTTCTTCTCTTAGTTCATCTCGTCAATCATCACCTCTCCTTTCATCTCATCCCACCTGGCCAGAGGAGAAGTCTTCCAGATGAACAGCCAGATTTTTGTTGTCCAAAATGCCAGTATCAGGCCCCAGATATTGATACTTTGCAGATACATGTCATGGAATGTATTGAGTGATACCTTTCCCACATGGGGTGGTACCTAGCATAACCAAACCCACCCTGCCTTACCCCACGCTTGTTTTTGCTACTTGCAAAAAAAAAAAAAAATACTTGATGATAAAACATTTAGCTATCTCCATTTGATTGTAAGTTTTAGAAGAGATGGTGAAATGGCCTTCCTTCATTTAGTTTGCTCTTTGCCTGACCTGGCTTGGCCGGCTTGCTGCACCTCATATTATGTTCAGTCCAGAAAGGAGCAGGAGCATCATAGAATTGAAGACTACTCCTCCTATATTTTACACAGCAGAAACTGAGGCTCTTGGCTTCAAGATCTTGGTTTCACCATCACTTAAATCATTTAAATCCAAGTCCATTGACCTACACTGCCTCCCAGTTTTGCCACCGTTCTGTTGGAAGAGAGAGGCAGCTGGACCAGGGCAGGGGATGCCTGGCTTGTTCTTGCTGTGTCCCTGGCTCATGGGGAGAAGTCCGAGCATTAAGGTGCAGCTGGGGCCAGTCTAGTGTGCCATTACTCTGGTGCTACATGCTATCTCTCATTTGAGCTCTCAGTATGTTTTCCCATTTTACACATGGGGAAACAAGTTTGGACTTGAGGACCTCCCACTTGTTCCCCTGATTCTAGCACATATCCCTTCCCTTGAGGAGGAGATGAATGCTTGGGAAACCTATGCAATTTCCATCTGAGTTTCACTATCACTCTGAACTAGGAGTCTAGCACTTTTGTGTAAGCCCAGATGGCTTAGTTTTCTTCTTTCTTGCTGCATTTAGACTTTCATAATGTGCCTCCTTAATGTGATGCTTAAAACTTGTACCAAGTATACTAGTAACTACTGTGGTTACTGAGTTTGCCACCCCCAGCCTTGAATTTATAGAGATTGGGTTCAACTTCATAGTGCTCACCTTCACTCTTTCCCTGCCAAATGGCCTGTTGGCTAAGTTTGTCAAAGCAGTCTGCTTCTTTCCTACCACTTCTGGCTTTAAAAAAGCCTGTTGTCTAAATAATAAATAAATTATTACATGGCTTTTTTTATCTCATTTTATCTCACATAATCTCTAGTAGCTGAGAGTTAATATGTCCTGCCTCCAGCTTTGGAAATTCTTTAAGACTTGATTTGAAACCAAATACTGGGTGTTTTTATGCCAACAAACTGGCTGGTTCTACTAACCTGGATCAATTCCTGAATGCAGAAGACTTTTCTACCTCCACCCCAGTGACTTTCTCATGATGACTTTACTGCTTTGACTCCCCTGCCCCAATTTACTGGTTTATGCAATACCACAGAGGAGGAACTGCATTGCAATTGAATTTCTCTTCCCCCAAAGCAACTACTACTGTGGATAAGTGAAAAAAACTTAATTTGTGTATTTGTGAAAATCTATTAAATGAATAGTGGTGGTGAACTTCCATAATTGTATTTTAAGTGCCAGGGCCATGCTTTTTAAAGAAAATTCAAACATACTGGGAGCCTTTTTTTATTGATTTGATTATTGATTACACAAAATTAGGCCTGGGCTCTGGGTATCCGCTCAGCTTCTTCCAGCCCTCAAAGGGATTTAATGAGAGAAGCATCATAAACAGAGCCAAGGAACTCTACTAGGGTAGAGGCCTACTTCCTCATTTCAGGAGAAGCTGCTCAATTCTTGCCCAGAATGAGGAAGAACCTCATTTTAGCTTTAGGGGGAAAAAATCCCATAAATAATTCCTGAGCACACCCCACCTCCTACAGGTTTAGTAAAGTTCTGGTTTCAGCATTATTCACTAATGATAATGGTTGTCTTCAATTTCAACTAAGTACACTCCAGGAACCCAAATGGAAAAAATCCTTCCAAAAAAAAAAAAGCCTCCTTTTTTTTTTCCTCAAAAGGGGAAATTTGGGCTAGACTAATCCATAAAGTAGAAACTCATGTAAAAGTAGCTGCCTTTCTTAATTAAAACAAGTAGTTCCAATTAACTTATTAACACCTAGCAGTAATTTTGCTGTTTGACCAGGTTTCTTTGGAAATTTCTCCTTCCCCCAACCAATTAAGTAGTTCTTAATTTATGATTGTTTTCAAAGGTCTCTGAGGTCCAAATAAGTGGGCTCTTTCATGAACCAGGATCTGGGCTGGTATTGGAGTTGTCATGATGAAGAGCCACCCCCCGGGGCATTACTTCAATAATTCTTGGCTTGTCGATGATCCGAGCCATCTGCTTGCCTTTTTCCACAATGCCAATAATCCATGCTTGATGACCCTCTCCATATTTTGGAGACTTGATTTCAGCACAGAATCGAGCTGCTTGTTCTCGAGGCAGACAGATCAACAGTCCCCCTGTTTACAGAATCACATCACAAGGGCAAAAAGGCTGCACTACTTAAAAGCCAAGTCTCACTCCTAACCTAAGCTTTTCCTTAACCTAAGCACCATTTGCCCCCATAGCTCTTGTGCATCTTGTGCCCTTGAAGAGAAGGCCTTTCTCACCATGGCCCCTCTCTATGGCTGCACCTGAAGATTCAGAGGCCATTTGGCCTCTACCCATGGGAGGCCATCCATGTTTAATTTGATGCCACAAAGGTAGCAGAAGTGATAAAGCATCTGTCCTCCTGAAACTGAGAATGTGGGTTTCAGTGCCTTGTACTCTGGGCTTTTAAATATTTCAGATGCTCAGAAAGGTTCTAAATTTTTAATTGACTTTTTGTTGGGGTGAGGGGAAAGGGTGTAGTGACACCTGACACTGACAGCATGAAAGACAAGTTTTTCCTTTTATTACCCACCTGAAGTTTCTGCTGATGTTCCTGGGAGAAGCCCAAAACGCCACTGGCCTTACTGACAGCTGCCATTTTGGCAATAATGGGCAGATTGTGAATGACAAAGGACACTTCACTCCTCTGTTGTTTTGCTAGATTCTGAGCGTGTCCCAGGATTCCAAAGCCAGTAATATCAGTGGCTGCATGGGCATTAAATCTATGCATTAATCCTGCAGCTGTAATAGAAGAGATTGTAATTTGGAGAAAATTGTTTGGAAATAGTTGTCACTTTGCAAGACTTTTAAATTAAATTTAATTTCTCTGATAGATAGATCTATATGATCCTGGGCAAAAAACTTCCCTGGGCTGCTTTTTCATTCTCTGAAAAATGGATTAGATGGCCTCCATGATTCCCATTTTCCTCTTTTGTCATCTTTGCATCAGGCTTGAGATAAAAAGAAAGGAGCTCAGAGTCCCCAATCTAATGTACAAACCATATAATAGGCCTGAGGGCCAAATCCAAACTAGCCCATGGCTGTAGTCTTCCACCCCTGATACAGAGGACTTGTAAGTGATCTCCGAGGGAACGGGAAAGAGACTTCTTGCAGAAAAAAGGGCAGTATTCTAGGCATGGGGGACACAGTAAAAATGCAAAAAAACAAAACAAAAAAAAAACCACAAGATGGGAGTGTTTTGTTCAAGGACTAGCAAAGAGGCCACTGCCACTAGGTTGTAGAGAAAATAGGAAAAGTTACTACTTTTTTTTTGCTGATTACTAAGGGCTTTAAAAGCCAAATATGATTTCTATTTAATCCCAGAGGTAGTAAAAAAAACATTAAAGTTAGCTAAGGGGTGGCCTAGTCAGACCTGCATTTTGGGAAAATCACTTTGGTGGCTGAATGGAGTGGGGAGAGATTTGAGGCAGGCAGAGCCCCCAGTAGCTAGTGCCATAATCCAGGCATGAGGTGAAGAAGGCCTGCACCAGGGGGGTAGCCATGTCAGGGAAAAGAAGGGGGTATAATCCAGATGTTACAGAGGCAGAAGGGAAATGACTGGCAATCAACTGGATAATAGTGATGAATGCCACCTAGGTTTGGAACCTGAACAGTAACACGGGAAGTTTAGAAGAGGGGAGGGTTTAAGGGGAGTTTTGGATATACTAAATTAAGGTGTCTATGAGACATTCCAATTAGAGATCTAAGATTGTGGGGGACAGGAAAGCAGTTACAGCTATTTAAGTAGATCTGAGAATCATCTGCATAGAGATAACTGAATCCAAGGAAGAGAAGAGAGAAGACAGAGCCCAGGACAGGCTTGACACTCATAGTCAGCAAATGGGATTTAGAAGGAAGCAATTAGTTTCTAGGAGGTGAATCAGGAGAAAGCATCCAGGAGAAGTGTGACTGACAGTGTCAGAAATCCAAGATGGATGAGGACTAAAAAGGCCATTAGATTTGTCAATGAAAGAGATCACTGGTAACTTTAGAGATAGTAATTTCAGTTGGATGAAGTTAGAAGCCAGACTATAGAGTTAAGATAGAGGAAAGGAAATTGAGGCACCTATTTTAGACTTCGAGGAGTTTCCTCATGGAAGGGAGGAGAGATATGAGACAATTCTGAGGATGGGGGAGGCATTGGTATGTTTGTAGGTAGCAGGAAGCAGCTGGTAGATGAAAGGTTGAAGATTAGTGCAAGTGGAAGATAGGGCAAGCTGGAATGGAATCAACATACATGTAGAAGGGTTTGTCTTGGCAAGGAGAACCATCTCTTTACATGAGACAGAGGTGAAGGAAGAGATAGTGGCAGAAAGCATCTGAGTGATAGGAGACAAGGAGGGGAGAAGAGAGAGCCCCTGGCTCACTTTTTTTCTGAAGCATGAGGAAGTCAGCTGAGAAGGTGAGAGACAAGGGAGGTTTAGATGAGTGGGAGTGAGTTAATTAGGTTGCCTTGCAAGCAGTGAGGTGGCAGTTGAGGTTATGTAACAAATTTGTAGTGGACACAGCATGGTTTTATTCTTTCAGCAGCATTTGAATAGCATGGAAGGCAACAGATGGGGCATGGTAGTGCCAGATCATAGGATAGGATAGGATGATGGGACAGAGGCATATTCAAGATGGCAGAGGAAGCAACTGATCCAAGCTTGCCATTATCCTTCCTTCATAATGGTCTAGAAAACACAACAGTCCAAATTTTGATGGGCAAAGCCAAGACAAATTTGTTTTTCCAGCCCAGGACAGCTTAGGAAGAAAACTACGGACACTCAGTACAGGGTCTGGCCAAGAATGTGTGTAATGGCTGGTGCTCTACAAAGAAGGCTGAGATAAGGCACCAGGGTAGAAAGGGATACCTAAACTAGTGCTAAGGGGGCCATCTGGAAGCTATGTTGCCCACTACCCAGAGTTCTGAGTCCCACATCCAAGGAGAGAAGAGCAGTCACAACAAGCATAGGCAGTGGCTGTGTACTGAACAAGAAACAAGTTCCAGAAACGTAGCTGTGTGCTCAGAAGCTTCAACTCAAGTTACAGTCAAACACATAAGTCTATAGTGGAATAACCAGGTAAGAGTCCCAGACCAAAGGGGAGCCAGCAGTAAAGTCTCTCTCAACTTGCAGAACCTCCTAGTGAGTTAACAGTGACTGAGTCCAGTAGCTGTCTTCTGAAATTCAACTCACAAGCCAACAGACTCAAACCTGGGTCTCTAACCAAGAGGGTAGTGAACAGACCTCTCCCTGGATCATACCACTTTGGAAGCACTGAAAACTTACAGGCTCCCAAACAGTTATGAAAGCGGCACAAGGCTGTAAAAGGGCAGAAGCCTAGAAGTCTTCATGGAATCCTCATTCCCCTTGACCTCTGCCACTGCTGATCTCTCTTCCTTGATACAGTCTTCTATTTTGGGGACATCCCTCTCTCCTGGTTCTCCTACCTCTCTGCTCCTTCTGTCTCCTTTACTGGATCTTCCTCCACATCATGCCCTCTTCTCTTCTCCTATCCCTTTATCCTACTTCACTCAGGATTTCATCAGCTCCCAGGGATTGAATGACCCTCTATGCTGATGATTTTCCCATATATCCATCCTGCCCCAAACTCTCTGCTGATTGCCAATCTCCCATCTCCAACTGCCTCTCAGACATCCTGAATTGGATGTCCAGTAGATACCTGAAACTAGTGTCCAAAACACAGCTATTTTCTTCTTCCCTAACCCTTTCCCCCTCCTACCTTTGCTATTACTAGAGAGGGCAGCACCATCCTCCCAGGCCTTCACTCTCACCTATGCTCCTCCCCCCTCACTCCCACTCATCCAAACCTCCCTTGGCACCCTTATCTCAGCCTTACCTCTAAGCTGTTGCCAAGGCCTGTCCATCTCTCCTCTACTGTACCACCTCTTCAAAAATACTGCCCCTACCCTGGTAGAGGCCCTCAGCACCTCAGGCCTGGATTATTGTAATAGCCTGCTTTAGGGGAGGGGGACCACGCCTGCCACTCCACTCAACCAATTCAAGTGATTTTCCTAAATTGTAGGTAGGATTATGTCACTCACTGCCCCCCCCCCCTTCCCCAAGCAGGAAGCTTCTTACCTCCTCCAGGGGCAAATACAAAATCCTGTTTGGTATTCAAACCCCCTACTTTTCTAGGCTTCTTATCCTGATACACAGGCCTTGATCCAGTGACATTGGCCTCCTGGCTGTTCCACAAATAAGAACCTGATCTCTGGGCTCTGGCCATTTTATTTTCTCTGGTTGTTGCCCCTGCCTGAACACTCTCCCTCCTGTGCTTCCTAAAGCCCCAACTAAAATCCCGCTTTGGCCAGGAAGCCTTCTCTTTTAATTATCTGCTTTTTTCCTTGTATATAGTCTGTTTGGTGTAGTTTTTTTTTTTTTTTTGTATGTCATCTCCCCCATTAGACTGAGCTCCTTTTGCCTCTTTTTGTATCCCCAGTGCTTGGCCCAGTGCCTAGCACACAGCAGACACTTAATGTTTACTGAATTGAAAAAAATACATCTCACCCAAAAGGGAAGTAGGAGGGCTAGGGGTTAAGGGAAAATGGGGATAATAATAGTACCTGTTTGGCACACGTTAGGTGCTTAATAAATGCCTATTTCCTCCCCTCCTTCCTCTTGTCCAGGGATGATCACCTGGCAGAGAACTGAGGGCTTGAGAATTAAAGGCTGAGGTGGAGGCAAAGAACAGGGTTAGGGGTTTTTCCAGCAGAGGAAAAACTGCAGATCAGCTAAAGGAATTTTGAAGTCCACAAACATGGAAGTGGAACACTTGTGGATAACTGCAAGCTCCAAGATACAACTGCCTATAGAGCTGAGGGCCCGGTACTGGAACCCTAGCTGCTCTCCACTGCCACTTCCAGGTTCTCTCCCTATACCACCACGAGGAGTATGGAATAGTCCAAGTGCCCTACCATGACCAGAGAATCAGGGTTATGAGTACGAGGAAGCATGGCCAGGGGGCTGGAAGAGATGCAAGGAGGAAGAAGGAATTCTTTACCTACCAAGCAGAAGGAGGGTGGATCTGGGGTGGGATTTGGGGAGAGGTGGTAGTGTCAGGACGAGGGGGATGGAAAGTTCCTACAAGGAGAGCTGGGAGGTACAGAAGCACTGAGATTAGTAGGGTATGATAAGGTAGGAGGCATAACCTGTTTTAATTTGCACTTCTCTAATTACTCATTTTTGAGTCTTTTCCCATAGCTTGCATTTCTTCTTTTTTCTTCTACCTTTTCATATCTTTTATTTTGGAAGAATGAGTTATCTGTAGCAATGGAGATGGTATGAGCAAAGTCCTGAAAATATCTTAAGGCTGATGTTCAAATCCCTGAGAGGCAGCTAGGGGGCACAACAGAGTAGTGGATTAGGGTCAGGAAGTCCTGAGTTCAAATCCCACCTCAGACACTCACTAGCTGTGTGACCCTGGGCAAATCACTTCACCTCTCAACCTGCCTCAGTTTCCCCATCTGTAAAACGGGGATTATAAGAACACCTACTTCCCAAAGTTGTTGTGAGGATTAAATAAGACAGCATCTTAAAGGACTCTGCAAACCATAAAGCTCTGTACAAATGCTAGCTAGTGGTTAGTAATATATCATCTGAAACAAAATCCTAGGAAAATGAACATTTTCCTTGGTTATTATATAAAAGCCTAGATAAGTGTGTCATCATTATCATCCAAAGACCAGTACTTCAATTTATAGTACAAGGTCAACACTGAACCAAGAACTGAAATGCTTTACTAGAAAGAGTGAAACATTTACGAGAGAGTAATGACTGCTTCCCAGCTTGAAAAAAATCTGCAGCAAATTTCATCGATTAGTCTAATATCTAAAACATAAGGAAAATTCACATAAATACATAATACTTTCAGCCATTTCCTAATAGTCAAATGGTCAAGAGATACTGTTTCCTCCCCAAAAGAATTATAAAGTAACCATAAGAAAACATATTCCAAAATCCTTAAGCTGTCAAATGGGTAAAGATGCCAAAAGATGGGAAGTTAATGTTGGAAAGGCTGTGGGAGGAATAAGCACCAGGAATAAGAGATAAGTCCTCCCCCACCCCCATGCTGGGGATGTGATGTGGCCCAGCTGTTCTGGACATCAATTTGGAATTAAGCAAGATAGTTGACAATGATCCATAGTCTTAGATCCAGCAATCCCACAATTGTGCATATATTCCAATGAAGTCAAAGACAGACAGAAATTCAGGTCTAATATACACCAAAATATTCATACCAACACTTTTTGTGGTAGAAAAGAACTGGAAACTAAGTTGGGTACCCATCAATTGGCTGAAAAAATTATGGTTTCTGAATGTAGTAAGAAACAAATATGAACGATTCAGAGAAACATAGAAAGATGTGAGGCATTGCACAGAATCAGAACCAAGAAAACATAAATGATGATAATGTAAATGAAAAAAAAAAATCACTAAAATGAAACTCACATAATGACAAAACTATGAAGATTTTGGAGAACAGAACACAACAGAAGCTTGGGACTGCTAAGACAGAATGGTTGATAATCATATGTGGTCACTACCGGATGTTTTTGCTTAACTGTTTTTCTCTCTCATAAGGGAAGAGTCAATCTGATGCTGTTGGTGGGGTGGGGAATGGGTTTGAAATTACTTATACAAACAAAAGTAACCAGTAAAAAGGCTAACAAGACTTAATATCTCTGATCAACACAAAATGCACCACAATTCCAAAGGACTCGATGAAATATGCTGCCCATCTCTAGAGTTGATGGACCTATAGGGCAGACTGAAGCAGATTTTTTTCCTTTCTTTTTCTTATTCTACCAATCTGTCCCCTCTTCCTTTGCCCCTGAACATGGATAATGTGGATACCTGTTTTGAATGACTATATATATCTGCAATAGGTTTTGGTTTTTTTGCCTTCTCATTAGCTGGGGGGGATCGAGTAGGAGAAAGAAGAGAATCTGAAACTGGAAGAAAAAAAAGGCTAACATCACATCAAATATGTATAATGGTTATTAATAGTGTGAGGTAGCAAGGCAGCTAGGTGGTGCAGTGAGTAGAGCGCCGGCCCTGGAGTCAGAAGGACCTGAGTTCGGATCCGGCCTCAGACACTTAATGCACCCACAAATAAAAACTAGCCGTGTGACCTTGGGCAAGTTACTTAACCCCAATTACCCTCCAAAAAGCAAAATAAATTAATAAAAATAGTGTGAAGTAGCTTCCTCTTAGAAGAAGCTATTCACTGGGCCTTGGGAAGGAAAGATGACAGGACTTAGTGAGTTACTTCCCTTTCCCAAGTGGGATCTCTGTGGAGCTCATCTCTATAAAGGACTGAACTACACTTCAGAAATGCTTCCCAGTTCTGAATTAGGATTCTCATGTGGAACAGCAGAAAGAGCATTAGAAGACCTGGATGAGTCCCAGTTCCAACAGTCCTGAGCTGTGTGTTGGCCAACTTCCTAGATGTCTGAGCCTGTTGCCTCATCTGTAAAATGGGGATGGTACAAGTGAACACAACCCACCTTACAGGGCTGGAAGGAAAGTGCTCCATACATCTTAAAGTGCTTTGGAGATGTGAGTTGTTACAGAATTCAAAAGGCCTTACCAGTTCTATTCAGCATGGCCATGTTAAACATTGCTTCTTGATAGGCTAACTCAACTTCTTTGGACACCACCAGCTTTATCTTATTCCATCTCTCTGGCTAGAAAAGAAAGATAGTATCGTCCCCAGACCAAAAACATTTCATGTCCCCAATGGCTTTTTATGCTTCCAATAATGACCTCAACATCCTTAATCATGTAAGGTATATAGATGCAGCCAGGATCCAAGGAGCTGTTAGCTATCCAGTCAGGTGCTGGGCTAACAGCAAGGCCAAGGACCAAGAAGGCTTGAGGATATTACACAGGTAGCTTCTCAGATGCCAACTCTGATTCCACGAGTAATTTTGGTGTGTTGATCCAAAGTTCCAAAATCACAGTAATTTTTCTATTACTTATGCCTGTTCTCTCCCCATTTGTGCCAATGATTAAAGACTAATGATAATTTGCCCTCATTTTAAGTAAGGGTGGGGGCAGAGCAGGTGCGAAATGCCTGTGCCAGCTGCTACAAGTGGCAATTAGGCTAAGATTCTGGCTCATCATTTATATGGGTATGCCTTGTTTCTGTTCTCAGGATGAACAAATCAAATTTATTGGTAGGAAGGCAGAGGCAATATCTTTTATGGGGGCAGTGAGGCTTGTCCAATGACAAAGACAGAAATCTTGGGCCAAAGTCCAAGTGTGGGTTTCTTTTTGTTTACTGTCCAGTTAGCAGGCTTCTTCCAATGCAGGGCTTTCTTAGTGGCACTACCATAAGCTGAGAGAAGCCGTCAAGTTAGAAGGTGCTGAATCCCCAACTCTGGCTTCATCTCAATTGTCTCTGACTCTTTCTCTGTGAAGTTGTAGGCCATAAACCTTTAGTAATGCCATGGCCATGGGAACAAAGACAGACACAGCATACTTCCTAGAAGTTCAGAGACTGTTTAGTGGGACTAACAAGCTTCATGATGTCTGATCACAAGCATCTGTTGACTTAGCAGCTCTAGGATTGGTGAATCCTTAGCATGCCTGATTCTGTGACCTTAAGGGAGAAGGCAAGAATGGCTATAATATATTAAAACATGGTGAGCTTCTTGAGGGCAAGTCTGTGTTTGCTTTTTCTCTGTATTCCCCAGCCCTGGCCCATAGCAAATGCTTCCAAAAAGAAATCATGTGCTGTCTGGCTTTGTCCCCATGGCCATGTCATTACTAAAGGATTATGGCTCACCCAGATTCCTTGCCCAATTTTGTACTTTTGTTCTCCTGCATGTTAGTACAACAGCTCATTGTCAGGGAGGCCAGCTTGGGTTCCCCATGCTTACATTATCCAGCCACTGGTGAGCATTGACAGCGACCTGGGTTCCTAATGGTTTGGTCAACACAAGCACATCCCCAGGAACTGCATTGTCTGGGCTGAAAAAGAAAGCACTTCTGTTTGCTTGGTACATCTTGGCTCCAGGGACACTTTCGGTGGCCAGGCTAATGCAGTACTTTGGATAGACATAGCTAAGTGAACAAACTAATGGATTTTCAGCAAGCTACAGAGTCCCTAGGTTAAGTCATGTCCAAGCGCAAGCGCTGCCACCTGGGGAGCGAGTGCCTGTGACTCCTCTTCCATCAGCAAAGATGTCCTTGGTGAGTTCCTTAAGGAGCAGAGGGGACAGAACGTGGGCCATGAATCCCTGACTATGCCTTGGTAACTCAGAGCTTCCTGCAGTCTCTAGAGAAAGAAGGCAGCAGCTAAGCACCCAAAGGAAAAGGAGACAAGAGACCCTTGAAACTAGAAGGCTTAGATTCTTCATGCAAGGCTACTAAATACTGCCTACTTGCCTTCTGCCTCTGGCAACAAAGTGGCCCCCAAGGCTCTAGCTTGTTCTTGTCGATTCAATTCCAGGAATGATGAAAAAGTCCAGGGAGGGTCCATGAGCATGACTTTAGAAAAGTATCCCTCATGCTAGTCTGCAGCACATCTTCCCCAGCCTGTGCTATACAGGCTGGAAATGGCAAAATAATAGCTAACATTTACATAGTACCTACTGTGTGCTAAGTGCTATCTCATTTGATCTTCACAACAAACCTGAGAGGTAGGTGTTGTTATTATCCCCATTTTAAAGATGAAGAAGTGGAGGTGAGGTGGTTTGCACAGGGTCACACATCTAGTAAGTATCTGAGGTCAAATCTGAACTCAAAGCTTCCTGACTCTAGGCCTGAGTTCTGTGTACAACTTTGCCTGCTAGCTGCTCCCCAGAAGGTTGAGAGCAACAATGTCTACAAAGGCCAAAGGGCTTTCCTGTTAACAACCCTGTGAGGTCAGCATCTCTCCAGAACCTGAAGGTCTGTCAAGCTCTTTATGGACAGGGGCTCACTGGACCCTCACATCACCTCTGTGAGGTGGCTGCTACTATAATAATTTCCATTTACAGAAGAGGAAACTGACAGAAGCTGACAGAAGCTAAACAATGTGCTGAGGTAGAATCTGAATCCAGGTGTTCTTGATGCCAAGTCTAGTACTCTCCATGCTATCTTCTCACTGAAATAAAGCAAAAGGGACCATAAGAGGAAGGCTCTATAGGCCTCAGAGCTCTCGGAGGTACTGGGAGAAAGCCAAGAAGATCAATTTTGGCAAAGAATTCATTTTCTTCTTTCTATTTAGGTGCTTATTGATCTAGAAAGGAAAGTAACACAAAGCAGAACCTAAAAAATGAAGAGGGGCCCAGCTGAGCCTTCATCTCTCCCTAAAACAAAGGAGTGGGGCTAGGACTGCTAAAGTCCCTTTCAGCTCATAGTAAACAAACCTTTCTGGTTTGGTAGCTCTCTGTGTATCTACTCACATGATGAACTCATTAGGCTGACAAACCACAGTAGCAACACCTCCAATGATAATCCAAGGGTTTATCACAGTATGTCCTCCTGTCACGGAGGTTCCTCCTTCCTCAGCAGCATCCCGAAAACCTTTGACCATCAGGGGCACGATCTTTTCTCGTTCCTGGAAGAGAAGTCCATCAGGCTGACCCTTCCACCTGGAATATCTTCTCCCTTTCTTCTTTCTAGACAAATCTGTTTCCGCCCCAATGACCCTTTCACAAAGCTTCAGGGATATTTCCCTCCTATACACCCCAGGACACTCACTGCCTTGTAATAGCTGTCCCAGTTTACTGAACTGCTTTCTCTCTATCTCAGACTGCCAACTTTATATGCATTTCCATCTCATCTCCCCATGAGGCCTACATAGAGGTGCTATAAGCAAGGAACCCCTCTCCTGCATGATGATGTCTCTCCCCAGGTAGAGGGTCTCCCACAAAGAAGGCATTTACCAATTAGTTGATGGAAGACTCTGCTATGGCCTTCCACAGACAGTGATGGGCTAGAACAGGTAGTGGGGATAAAGGAAAAAGGGAAAAGCAATGCCCTCAAGGAGCTTCCTTTACCCTGGCATGTCAACAAATGTATAAGATGTCACATTAAAAACAAAATAAGGGAATGGGAGAGTTCTCAGGCACCTTCCTTGAAATTTTTTAGCAGAAATACTTGGTTGGAACAGATCAACTGGGGGAGAGGAGTGGAGAAAACCAATTCAAGTTTAGGTTGTAGAAAAAAATGTCCTTCCCACTGAAAAAGCAGAGGAGCACAGACAGAACTGGAAGAGATCTTAGAAGTCATAGAGTTCAACCCTCTCATTTTACATATAAAGAAACCGAGACCCAGAAATATCAAGTGATTTGTTCAGGGTCACCCAGATAGTAAATTTCTCAGGTGGGATTCAAAGCCAGCTCTTCCTCACAGCATATCCAGAGCTCTGCTATCACATGGCCTCCCCTAAATCACTACTATCCCTTGGCCAGTAGTCAAATTTTTAAAAATGCAAACCATATAAAATCAGTTTTACTTAAAGGGCTTCTCTCTCTATTCAAAAAGTATTTCCTATGTCTTTTCTTAAAAGCAGTTATGATCCTAACAGTTAAAAAGGAAAATAAACTACTCAGTGAGTACATGGGCCCAAACTAGTATATTCTTGTGGGTCTTAAAACTTCAGCTGATGGTTTGCAGTGACCCATGACCTTAGTTCCACCCACTCTCCTCCCCCACCCTTACCTCTTCATTCATCTTTTGGCTGATGCTAAGAAGCATCAGCATGTTATCACAGTCAGTAATGCCCATGGCATAGAGGTCACTGAGCACATTGGCACAGGCAATCCGTCCCTAGAAAAGGAAGAATACAGCCAGTCAGCCAGGAGTCATAGGCTGTGACCTATAGCTGATGAGCCCCTTTACATAAAGGGACCTGTTAACAAAACATTCTCAATCCCAAAGCGAAACCTGCAAACTCTTGGCCCTTTATGGGGCAGTAATGGGCACAAAGAGCTAGAACAAACCTTGGAATCTTTGATGCTGACCCCATTGTTTTATTGAGGAAGAAACTTAGCCCAGCTAGGACAGTGGGCTGTTTACTCAAGTCTAGGCCCCAAGCCTCCCAATTCCCAGGCTTACACTGTTTTTTTCTCTTCACTATCCAGCTTGTGGGCAGACAAGGACTTGAAAAACATCCATACTATTGGTGGAGCTGCGACCTGGTCTAACCATTTCTGGAGAACAACTTGGAACTAGGGCTATAAAGGGCTATAAAACTGCATATCCTTTGGCCCAGCAATGCCATTGCTAGGTCTAAATCCTAATGAGATCAATGAAAAGGGAAAAGGACGTACATGTACAAAAATACTTATTATCAGCTATTTTTGTGGTGGCAAAGAATTGGGAATTAAGAGGATGCCCATCAATTGGGGAATGGCTGAACAAGTTGTCATATGAATGTAATGGAATTAATTCTATTGTGCTATAAGAAATGATGAAGGGGACAATTTCAGAAAAACCTGGGAAGACTTATATAAGTTGATACAAAGTGAAGAGAACAAAACCAGAACACTGTACACGGTAACAATAGTATTCTAACAATGATCAATTATCAAAGACTTGATGATTCCCAAGGACTTATGATGAAAAATGCAATACACCTCGAGAGAGAAAGTGGATGGACTCTGAGTGTAGACTGAAGCTTTTTAAAAATTTTATTTTTCTTGCTTTTCCTGCTGCTTGCGCCCCCCACCCCCAACCCCTCGGCTAATGTGTCTTACGTGATTTCACATGTACAATGGAGATTGTATTTCTTTCCTCCTCAATGGGTAGAGGAGGAAAGGAGAGAATTTGGAACTCCATGCTATGCTGAGGGCAATGGGCTAACTGAATAGTGCACAGAAAGGCGGCTTTGAGTTTCTGGTCTAAGACCATTTGTGGCCCAGCCAGTGTGGCTGCTAGAGACACTCTCCTTCAGGCTACCTGGTAGACCTTTGTTTTCCTTTTCTCACTTACCATCATGTAAGGGTCTTCAACCAAAGGGTAAAAGAAGTCTGTGGTTTGCACAAGTGAGAGGCCTCCATGTCTCAAAGGAATCACACAAGAATCCATTCCTATCCCTATAAGAGAGAAATGCAATTTCAATGCCAGGAGCTAAACCGTCTCCACTAGGCTGCTGGCCATTGCAGGCCTAATCCAAATTTTCTGCATTCTCTTCTCGACTACATCCTGCTTCCTTCTAAGACTAAGATATTATATCCTTCCCAGGCTCTAGCCCTCCATAACAGTTATCAGAAATAAGTTCTTCCCAATTCCAAAGAAGCCTCTTATATTGTGATAGCTGTCATGAATTCAGGGCAAAAGGTCAATTTCCAGAATGAAGTTGGCCCCCTTTCCATTTCCAGGTGGATAAAGAAGGGCTTATGTGGCTAAGAGCCATGTACTTTCTTTATATCAGAATGGGGGAGCAGAGCATAGCTGGAATCCTGAGGAGTCCAATGCCCCTTTCAGGGTTTAGGAAACAGGTTCGAAGTTCCTTTAAACACAATGGGTGATCTTTGATGTAAAGGTTTAGGTTGCAAAGCTGGTTGTTCTTATTAGGGCATTTGCTTTCATAAGGGTACTACAATCTGTAACTCAGGCAAATCAACTTAAGAGAAAGATGAAGGAGGGCTTGATTTCTACAGTTTGCAAGGATAATTTGGACAGCCTTGTTAACTACTTTCCCCAACTCTATAAAATAATTAAGTACAATCTTAGGTCCTATAAGATTGCAAGTCTAGTCTAACTGCAGGGACAAAAGGTAGAATTAAAGATTAATTGTTATCTCTTCCTCACAGAAGTACAAGTTTTCTGTACATAAGAGGCACTGAATTACTCAAATGAGAAATCTTGACTTTGCCTTTAAATAAGATGTACAAATTAAGGCATGATTTAAAGAAATGCAAAAAGTCTGGGTACAGTGAGGTATCTCACTCCCTAAATTTGAACTGTTCTTCCATCAGTTCCTCTTAATTCCAGTGCCTTCCCTCTGGTAATTATTTCCTATTTATCCAGTATATAGTTTACTTTGTATATATTTGCATGTTGTCCCATTAGATTGTGAGTTTAAGGGCATGCTTGGCACAGTGCCTGGCACACAGTAGACACTTAATGAATGTTTGACTGCTCGAAAGATAACAAAAACCATTCTATTTGGATCACAGATTTTAGAGCTGGAAGGAAACTTAGAAATCATGTAGTCCATCCATGTTATTTTAGAGAGGAGGAAACTGAGGCCCAGCCCAGGGCAGTTCACTGGCTCACCAAAGATCATACAAGTAAGAAGTCTCTGAGCTAAGCTTCGAACCCTAATCCAGAATTCTCTGCACAGCCCAGCCCTTCTCCTGCTTTGTCTTTGGACTTAGCTCTACTAGGTAACAGACTCTCATTTAGTCCTTCCCTTGTCTCTTTGAAGTGGGGAGAAGGAAAAAAAAATCACTGGCTTTCTGCTCTATGTACCTAGGCACAACAAGCATGGATTATTGTCCTATCAGCAATACAACCTCAACTCTTAGCCCTTCTAGATCAGAACACTATTATTGACATGAAGACTTAGGTCTTTGTTGCACACCCAGGGCCCCTTTTGACTTTCTGCAGTCTCGATTTTAAAGGGTTCCAAAAGGGCACAGGGCTTGGATTACAAGTGGTATTTCAGAAATTATCTTTTGTGTGTGTGTGTGGGCAATTGGGGTTAAGTAGCTTGCCCAAGGTCACTCGGCTAGGTTTTTGTTTGTGTGTGGATTAAGTGCCTGAGGTCAGATGCGAACTCAGGTTCTTCTGACTCCAGGGCTGATGCTCTACTCACTGCGCCACCTAGCCGCCCCTCAGAAATTATCTAGCTACCAGCCCTTTCAGTTGAGGAGACTGGCCCAATGTCATAGAGTTAGATGCAACATGCCATGACTGTTGTGTTAACATGTGGAAGAGAAAAAGCCTCATTTACTTCCAGTGTTGTTGTTCAGTTGGGTCCAACTCTTCATGACCCCATTTGGGGTTTTCCTGGCAAAGATATTAGAGTGGTTTGCTCTTTCCTTCTCCAGCTCATTTTATAGATGAGGAAACTGAGGCAAAGTGGGTTAAGTGACCTGCCCAGAGTCACACTGCCTGCAAGTGTCTGAGGCCAATTTTGAATTCAGTTCCTCCTGACTCCAGGCCTGGTATGGTCCACTGCACTCCTAGGCAGCACAGTTTGAAACTGACTTCAAATCCCATGCTCTTTCTGCTATACACCAGAAAACTGACTTGCATAAACATTCTAGCTTTGCAGCTTACTACCTATCGAGGCAAGTCACTTCCCCTCTCTGGGACTCATTTTCCTGTAATTGTTTACTCAGTCAGTCAAATGATAGGTCTGAGCTCCTACATTTCACATGTATCTAGGGGCCCTCCCAGCTAAAGAGCAGATTCCTTTCTCCAAAATGGAAAGTGCTGGCGGCAGCAAGAGACTAGAATCCAGAGCTCAACCATCGAAAACATTCTCTTTTAAGAATTTAAGTCAGTAAAGTGCAGGGAAAAGAGTGCTGGAAGACCTGGGCTCAAATCCCAGGCTCTAGTCCTTGGGTAACTGCGGGTAAATTTTTTCTCCTTCCAGGGCCTGTTTCCTTCTGTCAAATGAATGGGACTGGTCTCTATGACTTCAGAGCTGTAAATCTATTGAGCTCTGGAACTTTGAACTAAACCAAGGATACCTTTTTCGAGTGCTCTGCCTGAAGCCCGAACCCTTCCCCAACAGGCCTTGGAGGGGTGGCTTGGGGGAGGGCTTTCTCTTTCCCACTCCGAAACCACTTCTGGAGAAAAAACCTCCCCTCCCCTTTCCTCTCCCCCGTCTTCTCACATTGCCCGCGCGCACACTCACCAAGGACCCGGGAAGCCGGGCCGGGGCTGTCCGGCGCCGGACCGTCCCCGTCATCGCCGCCATCGGGCGCGGAGCCGAGACCGGGCGCCGTGGCCCCGAGGGGCCGCGCCAGTCCCTCCAGGAGCATGAGCAGCGCCTCCTGCGGGACCTTGCAGCCTCAGCCCTTGAGCTCCGAGAGGCCCGTGAGGCGCCAGCTTGGTCTCAGCCCCAGCGCCTGCGGTTCAAATGGCCGGTAGGTTACCGAGGAGAGCGCGCCGGCGCCCGCGTCCTCGGTCGCCTGCTGCGACCGCGGCGGCGGCGGGGGTATGGGCGGAACAGCCGCCATGGCGCCTGCTCAGTCCTGGGATAGTGGCTTTAGCTTCTTCCTCCTCGCGAGGACACTGGGCCACTGGTGCCTGGAAAGCCCTCCAAGGAAACCCAGGGCCCGGGCCCTGTCCCGCCCTCGCGTCATTGCCACGCCATACGTCAGCGGCTCGCCTCCTGCGTCTTCGTCCCGCCCCAGCGGAAACAACCTATCAGGGAGGGGACTTTGAAGGCACCTCCCAAGAGGCCTTACCTGTTCGAGGTCAGTGAACGTTTCCTCTGGGCGAAGTGAGGGGGTTGGGCTACTCTAGCTCCCTATAGGCTCCTCCAACTCCAGGACTATTTCCGCGCTTCTAGGTCCTCCTTCAATTATGTCTCCTCTGGGAATTTCAGGTGTGGCACTCTGCTCATGCTCCCTTGGACTGGACTCCGGACTGGTCCACCATTTTACCTATATCTATTTTATATGTTATTTTGTACTTATAAGAGGAAGGGAACACACCTTTATAAAGCCCCCATTTATGCACATAGCACTAGGCACTAGCTTAAACTTTTTATCCATATAATCTCATTTGATCCTCACAAGGGTAGAGCATAAAGGACTGAGACAGAAGATACCCAAGATTAAATTTGGAAGTGGATTTTATTGCCCCAGGACTGTTGGGCACACATACCCAAATCAGACAGTGCTGGCACAGACAGTGTGCCAGTTTTTAAAGAAATTTATTATCCAGGTTATGTAAGCTGAAACTACAATCAGTGTATATTTGAATTTCCCAGGTCTGGACTTTCTCAGCCTTGAGTTCTGAGCTCTGAGAAAATTTCAGATGCTGGCTGCTCCAGGAAGTCAAAGCTAGGGGCCTCCATCCCCTGAGGGCGAGCATCTGACCCAATTCTCATGGTGAAGCCAACCCAAGGGACAATTTTGTTACCTTTTTTGGCTACTATTAGGGCTGTCTCATTCTTCACAGAGACTGCTTCTACCCACCCAGAGAATGTATCCACCAGTACCAGGAGATACCTGTAGCCTGACCTGAAGTCAAAACTAAGAGGCCTCCATCCCCTGAAGCCAAGGATGTGACCCAGTTCTCATGGGGAAGCCAAACCAAGGCACAATTTCGTTAAGGAGTCTTTTTGCTACTATCAGGGCTGTTTCATTTTTCACAAGGAATGATTCTACCCACCCAGAGAATGTATCCATGGAGATTCCTGTAGCCCTGCACATGTGGTTTTATCTCAGTGAAATCGTCCTCCCAGTGTTCCCCTGGCTGCAATTTGGTTATGGAGTGTTTTTGCTACTATTAGGGAGGTGGTCTCCTGGGAGGAGCCACCAACCTGACTCCTCCCTTTTTCCCTTTTGATTTACAGGCAAAGGAATCATCCTTTATCCATCCATTGTCTCATTAAACCTTGATAAAGAAAGTTAGTTGAAAACTTAGAATGATCTTAAGCAGTTGCATAACTTTTTGCACATGTTCTAATTCTAGACGAGAAATAATATTAGATTTTCCACTAAGCTGACCAAAAAAACCTCACAAATGTAGAGATTCCATTCTTAGGGGCGTGTGAATGAGATCAGATCTCACAGCCTGGACCTGATCCTGAAGGCATTACCTGAAGGCAATGGTAGACAGTGGGGGAGAGTGGAGTAGGTTCAAGGTGAGGGAACAGAGTGGCAGGGTTAAGAACAGAGGTTTTTAAAAAAGTCAGACAAGGCTGATCAAGGAGGAGAGCCTGGTATTGGGATATTGGGAGTTAAAAAGCCAGTGAGTAGGATCCTTATGGAGGAGAGTCTCCACAGAATGAGGGGCAGAGATGGAAAGGGGCTGACCCAGGGAAAGCTTAATAGCTTCTTTAACAAGGAGGGCTGTTGGAGCAAGGGCCTGGAGGCAAAGGGGACAGCCAGCAGCCACTGAATCTAGAGGTTTGGAAAGATAGGTGACAGGGGGGCACCAGGGGCCCAGGGTTTGGGTGAGGACTCCTTTAGCCACCCTATTAGATTCAGCAACAAAAAGATAGAAAGGCTTGGTAATATCAGGTAGGGCTAAGGCAGGCACTGAGGCCAAGGCAGCCTTAAGGGTATCAAAAGCCTTTTGCTCTGGGCCAGACCAAGAAAGGGGTCCGGCTTCAGCAGTGGCAGAATAAAGAGGTTTCACAATTTCTGCAAAACCAAAAATCCAAAACTGGCAGTAACCTACTGTACCCAAAAAATTCTCAAACCTATTTTTTTAGTTTTGCGGGTTGGTAAGTCTAGAATGGTTTGGATTTGGGAGGGGGAAAGGGATCGAGTGCCCCCTGAGAGAATGTAACCAAGATAGGCGACTTGGGATAAACAGATCTGGGCTTTCTTAGAAGAAACCTGGTAACCCAAAGACTGCCACAGAGAAAGAAGGTTGGAGGTGGCAGATAAACAAGCGCTTTCAGTAGGTACCACAAGGAGGAGGTCGTAATTAAGGAGCAGGAGGGGTGGGATTCTCGAAGGGGATAAGGTCCTTATGGAGGGCCTCATCAAAGAGGGTAGGGGAGTTCTAGAAACTCCGGGGCAGACTTGTCCAGGTTAACTCCCCAAAATACCTATCCTCAGGGTCTATCCAGGTGAGAGCAAAAAGGGGTTGACTAGCCGGGGCTAGGGGGATAGTGAAGAAAACATCTTTGAGATCCAGGGCATTGAAGATACCATGTGAAGGGGGAAGGAGGCTAAGGGGGTCTAGTAAGAAAATCCCCAGGCTCCATCAATCAGTGAATGCTAGACCCTCTGGAGAGTGGCAGGTTTGTTTTTTTTTCTTTTTCTGGGGGCCTTCATTTTCCCAATGGCCTAATTCCTTACAGTAGGCGCATTGGTCCCTCGAAAGAGGGGGGCGGGCACCACGTGGTGTGGTGTTTGGGAGTCTGAAGTGCAGCCACAAGGACCCGGGCAAGCTTCTTGTCTGCTCTGTCAGAGGATTTTTTTTTTTTTGTCATAAGCCTTTTGGGTGGTTTCTACCAGCTGGGATATAACCACGCCCTCAAAACCCTCCAGTTTCTGGAGTTTCCTTTTAATGTCGGGGGCAGACTGGGAAACAAAAGCAATATTTAAGGTTCGGGCATTTTTAGGGGCCTCAGCGTCAATAGGAGTGTCCGAGAGTTGGTGGGACACAAGGATTTGGATACCCTTTTGGAAAGAACAGTTTCTAAGCCAGGGAGGGGGATAGGTGACGAGATCTAGCCAGACATCAATATAAGGGAACTGGTCTGGATGTCCTGGATTCCCTGTGACCACCCACCACACTGATTAGATAATTTGTTTGTTGAAATTTCCCTGAGGGGGCCAGCCTACCCCAAACATGGGCCACTCATTCATGCAATAAGAAATGAGTTTCCTCTTTTTCAAGGGGACCCCATAATCTGCCCTGTCCTGATAGGCTGCTCTAAAGTGGCTTACTATGCACCCCAGGGGAGTTTTTGATGTACTAGCTGAACCTCCCATGTTCTAGGATGAAAAGACAGACAAACAACATAGTCTTATAAACAAATATATCTCCCCAGTGGAAATCAGAAAAGCTACCTTGAAGGTGCTCTTCTGATAGCCACTCGAATACCTGCTTTGCAGAATAAAAATGGGGAGGCTTGAAGCAATTGAGCTCAAGACAAAACTTTATGAACACAGAATGGAGACAGACAGACAAATTATAGTCCCTATGTGCTTGTTTGCCTCCAGCAGATTCTAAACAGAAAGCAAATGTGCTCAAGCCAATAAAGGACACATAGAGAGACAGACATTAACCATATAACCAGACCATTTACGGGCAAAGAGGGATGATGTCTTGAGCTTTGCCCAGGGAGGAGATGCCCGCTGCACAAATGCCTGTGTCTAGCCCTCCCCTCTCCAGGCATTTATTCAAACACCAGAAAACCAAATCCCAACACTAGAAAGTCAAATCCATTATAGTAACGATGAGGCCAATAAACCATAACACAGCAGGGAGCCATGACATCCTTTAGCCTTCCCACAAATACTCATAAGCCTAGCTGTCTCCTTGGCTGCATCTTCCCCTCCCTCCAGCTCTAACTGCTCTCACTCCTAGCTTCCTGTGGGTTCTGCTCCACCCTTCAGCAAACTCCCACCACAGGCTCCATGTGATTACATTTGGCCCTATTGGGGGCAGGGAAGATCTTCAAATTCCCTTAGGCCTATTAAGGGGTAGGGAAGATCTTCTAATTCCCATTATCATTATACCCAGTCAGGTACTGCCACATTCCTTTGGGTTTCAGTTTCTATTTCCCAGGGAGGGGCCATTTCACAGGGATCACGAGATGCCTACACAGAACAAGGAAGATGATCAGGTTGAAAAATCCATAGGATCCTGGAACTAGGATTCTTGTACTAGTTCTGTCCATTAGAGCTGGTATGAACTGGCTTAAGTCAGTTCCATGGACACCAGCACAGCAAAGGGGTTTACAGTTTCAACAAATGAACACTGCATAAGATATTTGATATGTCAAACTTAAATGATACTCAGTCTGCCTCCTGATTAGCTGATTCTGATTCCCAGGTCAGTCCAGCCTCCTCTGGAAAGTAAAGGAAGCTCAAGCAAATCAAGGTGGTTAGTAAAGTCATTTTCACGCACTTTTAGGACAAAGGAAAGCCCATCGAAACAAATATGTATATTTAAGCAAAAAACAAAAATTTTACATTGGCCCTGTATACAAAAAACATATGTTTTAATCTGTACCCTGAGTCCATCAGCTTTCTGTCAGCAACAGGGTAGCATGAATCCTCATGCATTGACCAGAGTTCAAAGTTATTTGTCTTTACAATACTGTATAAATTGTTGTCCTGGTTTTGCTCATTTCACTCTTCATCAGTTCATGCAAATCTTCCCAAGTTTCTCTGAAACTATCTATTCCTTTCATTATTCCTGACATGACAATAATATTCCATTGTGTTTATAGAGAAGGCTCTGAAAGTTTTGGTTTACTGCATGTCTCCCCTGCTAGATAGGGAAGAAGGGTTTAAAATCCAGAAGGTGCACCAAGGTAGGCATGCATGGATACTGTGATTATAAGCTCTGATACTAGGTCAGAGGCTGTTTACTGCATGTCCTACTTTTAAGCTCATTCATATGTACAGCCACAGGCTCACTGGTTTGTGGCCAGTGAAAAAGAGGCCAGACTTTGCAGAGAAATAAGCCTGCTTTCCATTGCTCCAAGAAGAGAGCCTGAGAATATAAACAAGAAAGACAATTAAGACCATTTAGGAGACCCTAGCTCAGAACCTTAAATGGGAGGGGAGAAAAAGGAAATAGGATTTTAAAAATCCATAGCTACAGAATAGCCCCAAAGTTTACTGAAATAGTTTCAAAATCTCCTGAAAAGAAGTGGAGAGTGCCCCAGTGGGGATTTTCCTCTCCCAGAACACTGACCCCTTCCCCTGTCCCCTGACTTTTCTGTATTTGTGAGTTTTTTTCTCTTAATACATGATCTTTTGTTCTTTTTGTTATTAATATGGTCAATTATGCTTATAGTTTTCCTAATATTGAACCAGCCATGTATTCTTCAGATAAATCCAGTCTGATCAAAGTGCACAAAAAATGATTTTTTGTGATATATTGTAATCTCCTAGCTAATATTTTCTTTAAATTTGTTTGAAATCATTAAAGAAATTATTTATAGTTTTCTATTTCTATTTTAAGCCTCTCTAGTTTAGGTATCACTACAATATTTGTGTTAGGGAAGGAAGTGAGCAGAACCAAAACAATCTACACAGGAATAGCAAGATTGTAACAATAATCAAGTAAAAGACTGAGTAACTCTATTCAATACAATGGACTACCACAACTTCAAAGGACTCATGATGAAAAATGCTACCCACCTCCAGAGAGAGAGATTGGATGGACTCCGAGGGCAGATTGAAGCAGATTTTTTCACCTTATTTTTCTTGCTTTCCCTACGCCCCACATGCAGAAATACATTTTACATTATTTCCTATGTATGACGCATATTATATTTCTTGCCTTCTCAATGGGTGGGTGAGAGGATGGAGGGAGGGAGATAATTTGGAATTGAATATAAAAATAAAATGAAAAATACGTTTCTTGTAAACAAAATATTAGTGGATTGTGCTTTCTAATCCATTTTGCCACCCTCTGTTTTATCCTCTCAGTGCATTCCATTCAGTTCCATGGCTGCAATTGTTAATTTTACATTTCTCTCAACATTATCATCTCATACTTCTTCCTCTCTTGGCTCTATTTCCTCTGAGAAGCAGGTGGTGAGAGACAAGTGCCCTCAGTACTAGTAATCTATCCTTAATGAAATCTGCATCTGCTATGGTCTTCTTTTCTTTCCCTCTGATCACATGTTCTTATTCTTTTCTTTCCTTTTTTATTTTCCCCTTCCTGATCTACCTTCCAAAGTAGGAGTTTGTTTTGCTTATGATTAATCATGCCCTGAATCTATCCTTCTTCCCTTCTTGCTGTTTCAACTATTTTTCCCTGTTGAGTTTAATTTACCTTTGTTGCAGTTTCAACTCTGCCCACCCAGGGATGCCCCAAACTGTTGCAGTTTCATGATGTGTTATCTCAAAGATCAGAGTCAGACCATGTCTAATCCAAGTATAGGCATTTATTGAGATTGATGCCTCTCATGAATTGGGCTAAATTCCAAGAGGAACCAGTAATTTCAGAGAAAGCAACATACATTTTTTATAAGGCAAAGATGCAATTACATTACAGAAATTATGAATATTAAAAAGGCAGGAGGGGTTAAGGGATTAGATAATAAGGGAAGGGTCCCAGCCTCAGTGAAACTGTGTATGCTATTACACAGTAATGAAAATGCAGATTTAAAGATCTTCCCTGCCCCTAGGCCCTTTGATTGGCTTAAGAGACTCTGATTGGCTTAAGAGACTCTGAAAACCTTCCTGGATTTGAAAATATACTCTGCCTTCTAATAGGCTGAATGTGGTCACATGGAGCCTGTGGTAGGAGGTTTGATTTTCAGGAATGACCACACCTTGATGCTGTGTGATTGGGCAGTGGGTCAAGAGGGTGGTTACATTCTCTGAGCCAGGAGAAGGCTATATAAACCCTGATGGGAGGCTTTGCTTTGGGGCCTCACTTTGAGAAGTGTTGTGTGATTTGACCAGATGAGACTCTGGGCAGCTGTTGAGAGCCCCCCCGAGCTTTGAAAACCCAGATGTTGATGCTTCCCTCTCTGGTAACTGTGATTTTGGTATTGATAATGGTTGGACAGTTTGGAAGCCTGTCTGTTTGATCTGTCTGTATACTTTGAAGTTCAGGGTGCTGACCTTTTCCCCCTGAACTAGGTAATATATGACTGATTGATTAAAGTAAGCTTGTTAACCCATTTTGAGTTGCTTTCCTTTTGAAAAGCAGATCTAAGAACCTGTGTTGGCAGCCACTCTGGGGATGCTGGGGTGTTTGCTGCTACATATACACAATGCTTATAGAAAAAAAAAACATTTGGGGGGTATGTATGTATGATAATGATATTATAATAAGCCCTTCTACATCATAAGTTCCCTCTAGGTCAGTTCTTTACTATTACTGTGCAGATGCTTACTTAGATGCCATCTGTTGTTTTGAGGTCCACATCCTGGTGGTGCTGCTTTCTGATTGGCTGAGTACTGTGGTCCTGTCTAAGGCTAGATGGATGTAGTTGTGGTTGAGTTCTTGGACATACCTATTCTAGTGAGCTGTGAGGCATAGATGAGGAAGTTAGGGTATTCTGTGTGGGAGTGGGGGAGGTGAGTGGCTAGGTAGGGGCAGTGGGCCTGCTGTTCAGTGGGGTCTATAATGAAGTTAAAATATTGGGGCTGGAAAATTTCAAACAATGTGAAAGGGAGCTCCGAAAAATTTCTGGAGCCACAGCACCCACAGAACAGCACAGAGAAGCTAACCTCCTGCTGAGGACAGCCCAGCAGCCCTGCAGGGAGCGGCCAGCGCAGCGCTCTGAGAGCAGGCAGCCCAGCGCGCTGGGAACCCACAGCGCAGCCCGCAGAGCGAGCCCAGGTCCGCGGTTTTAGCCCCAGGGCGGCCGGGCCTTCAGCCGGCTGGTGGAACTCCAGAACACCAGCAATTGTGGCGATTCCAGAATTATCAGCACAGCTATGCCTAGGACAAAGTGAGAAGTTAGTGCCCTATGGACTTTGGGACCAGTATTTGGGGAACACGTGGCTTCCTCCCCTGGGGGCAAAAAGCTGCTGAAGAAACTGCTGCACAGAAGCCATTTTGCAGCATCAGCAGTGGCTCTAGCTCCTGGTCTGCGAACTGTAGGAAGATCCAGCAATCAGTCTGGGGTTAATCGCTTTTGCTTTAAACTGCCTGGATCTGGATTGTGGTCTGGGGGGGAAGTTTGGGATGGGTATCCAACTTGCCAGAGTGGGTGGAGGCTTTACAGAGGCCACACAACTGGCGGAAGTTGTGAAGACCCCACGTTTGGGCGGAAGCTCCCCTGTCTGGTGGTAGAATCCTACTGTGGCAACAAGCCCAAAAATCAAGTAATTAACTGGCAACATGCTTAGGCAAATGAAACAAAATAAACAGAAAAGTTCAACATTGGACTCCTATTTTAGGGGCAAAGAGGCTCAAAGCATGGAGGAGGACTCTGAGGTCAGAACTCCTGCACCAAAAGCCCCAAATGAAAATACAAGCTGGCTACAGGCCATAGAGGACCTTAAGAAGCAGATAAGAGAAGTGGGGGAAAATTTGGGAAGAGAAATGAAAAAGATGCAAGAAAAGTATGAAATGACAGTCAACAGCTTGACTGAGGAAAATAACACCTTAAAAAATAGACTAACTCAAATGGCAAAAGAGGCTCAGAAAGGCAATGAGGAGAAGAATGCCTTAAAAAGTCGAATTTGCCAGATGGAAAAAGAATCTCAAAAGCTCACTGAGGAGATTCATTCCTTCAGAGTTAGACTGAGCAAATGGAAGCTAATGACTTTATGAGAAATCAAGATGCTGTTAAGCAGATCCAAACAAATGAAAGATTGGAAGGCAATGTGAAATATCTCATGGGAAAAACCACTGACCTGGAAAATAGATCCAGGAGAGATAATTTGAAAATTATTGGACTACCTGAAAGCCATGATCAAAGAAAGAACCTAGAAATCATCCTTCAAGAAATTCTCAAGGAAAATTGCCCTGATGTTTTAGACCCAGAGGGGAAAATAGAGGTTGAAAGAATCCACAGATCACCTCCTGAAAAAGATCCCAAAAAGAAAACTCCTAGGAATATTATAGCCAGGTTCCAGAATCCCCAGATCAAGGAGAAAAATACTACAAGCAGCCAGGAAGAAACAATTTCAATATTGTGGAAACACAATCAGAATAGCCCAGGACCTGGCAGCTTCTACACTGAGGGATAGAAGGGCATGGAATATGATATTCCAGAAGGCAAAAGAGCCGGGAATGAACCCAAGGGTCACCTACCCAGCAAAACTGAGTATCTTGTTTCAGGGGAAAATATGGTCATTCAGTGGAATAGAGGACTTTCAAGCATTCTTGATTAAAAAACCAGAGTTGAATAGAAAATTTGACATTCAGACACATTAGAAGCAAGAGATGCTTGAGAAGGTAATCAAGGAAAAGAAATCAAAAGGAACTTATCAAAGTTGGACTATTTACAGTCCTACATGGAAAAACAATAACTGTGTTTGATGAAACCTTTCTCATTATGAAAATAATTGAAGAAGGGTACATGGCATATGTTCACAGGTATACATGGATAGAGGGCACAGGTTGAATTTGATGGGAAGGGATGATTATTATTTTTTTTTGGAGGGCAATTGGGGTTGGGTGACTTGCCCAGGTTCACGTGGCTGGGTTTTTGTTTGTGTGTTGGGTGTCTGGGGCCGGATCCGAGCTCGGGTCCTTCTGGCTCCGGGGCTGGCTCTCTGCTCGCTGCGCCACCTAGCCGCCCCAAGGAAGGGATCATTCTTAAGGGGTGAAGTCAAGAGGTGAGAGAGGAAAATGGCAAGAGGAGATGGAGAGAGACAGGGTAGGGCAAACTATCTCATGTAGAAGAGGCAAGGGGAAGTAGTTGCAGAGGAGGGGAAGAACAGGAAGGCAAAAGCATATTCTCATTGAAGTTGGCTCAAGGAGAGAATCACATACATACTAAATGGAATATCTTACCCTCACTCACTCTCCTGAGTAGGGGAAAGGGGGATGAGAGGGGGGATGATGGAGGGGAGGGCATTCTGGGGAGAGGGGAGGTTAGAAGTACCCACTATCAAAGAGGGACAGGATCTAAGTAGGGAATGGACCAGGTGGGAGGTGAGACAGGTGGGAGGGAAATATAAGCAGTCTTTTACAATATATCTACTATGGTAATGTTTTGCATAGATATACATGTACAACACATACTGAATTGCTTATCTTCTCAGAGGGAGTGGGTGACAAGGGAGAAGGGGAATGGATCTGAAAATCAAAGTTTTAAAATTAAATGTTTCATAAGATGTCCAGGCAGTGGGGCTCAGAGATTCACCTTGCCGTAATGGCAAAGTCGAGGGGGGTATGGGAGAAGATATGGGAGAGAGCAGATTGGATGAGGGGATATCTAGTGGGACTGCTATTCTGGGGTGGTGGGTAGGGAAAAAATGGGGGAAAAATGTAACTCATAATCTGGTGGAAATGAATGATGTAAACCAGAAGTTAATAAAGCATTTGTTTAATTAAAAAAAAATACTGGGGCTGGAGGCAGCTTTATTAGGATTCCATAATCCCTACACCAAACTCTTTGTGTTTAGTCCTCTTTTGTCTGGTTCCAATAAAAGTGAGATTTTTATCTTGCCTTCTCCCCTGCCACTTCCTCTATGTTTTTATTCTACCCCTTTTTTCCTCCTTCTTCTGTACTATTCCTTTTACCTTCCCCTTCCATCTCTTAAGATCATCCAAACATAATAAAGCCATTCACAGGTCCTCTGTCTTGTTGTCTCTCTCTATGACCTTTGAAGATTCTGAGGGGATACTTAGAATGTAAAAGCTTCACATTGTATAGTCCCTACCAGCTGCAGCCCCACACAGCTTACCTTGCCTATGCCTGCCACCCTGAACAGCCCTTCCATTCCACTTCAGGTACTCCAGGATCCCTCTCCAAGCTCTGGAGCAGAGAGTGAGGCTGACTTTGCACAGCAGCCCCACTCTTATCCAAATCACAAGCAAGCCAAGACATCACCCTGTGATAACATTTGTCCTCTTTGAGAATAAAGGATGAACAACGGCAAAAACCTCCGATTTCTCCTATATATTAATTTGTTGGTACATGGTTGTTTGCATAGTTTCCCCTATTAGACTGTGAACTCTTTGAGAGCAAGCATTATTTTTTTTTTTGGAGGGCAATTGGGGTTAAGTAACTTGCCCAAGGTCACACAGGCAAGCATTATTTTTTGTTCCTAGGTGCAAACAAGCAAGGACTGTTTCTCATTTTTGTTTTTACTTTGTTTTGTATTCCCAGTGTTTATCAAAGTACCTAGTATATACTAGGTACTTAATAAATGCTAATTGGCTGACCAACCCAATTTTTTCCAATGGTTCATATGCTTTTACTTTTTTTGTGTCAATGTCTTTTTAAATTTTTTAAAAATATATTTTATCCCCCCAATTACATGTTAAACCAATTTTTAAACATTTTTGGGGGGAAGTTTTGAGTTCCAAAGTCTATTTCTTATTTCCTCCCTCCCTTCCCTCCTCCCTAAGATGGTAAGCAATCTGATATAAGTTATGCATGTGCGATCATGTAAAACTTTTTCAAATTAGTCATTTTGTACAAGAAGACGAATAAAATAAAAAGAATGAAAGAAAGAAAGTGAAAAATAGCAGGCTTCAGACTGTATTCAAACAATATTCATTTTTTTTTCTTTGGAGGTGGAGAGTATGCTTCATTATTTGTCCTTTGGGACAAATAATACTATGGCATTGGTGAGAATATCTAAGTCATTCACAGTCTTCATCAAATAATATTGCTGTTACTGTGTGCAACATTCTAGTTCTATTTACTTTAAGTTTCTTTTGACTCTTGTGTTTGCATTTCAAAATTTCTCTTCAGTCCTGGTTTTTTATGGGTCCATTTTTTCTTTTTATGCTTAGTTTTTCCAGGTAAGTTATTTTTGGTTGTAAATTTTTATCTTTTCCCTTCTGAAATAGCACACTCCAAGCTTTTCTCTAGTGGTAGGTGCCAGGTATTGTGTAATCCTGGCTGTGGTTTTTTGATACTTGAACTCTTTCTGGCTACTTTCAGTCAAAGCTTGGAAGCTCTGGATTTTGGCTGTGATATCCATGGGAGTTTTCCTTTTGGGGTTTCTTTCAGGAGATGACTGGTTTGTATTTTCACTTTGCCCTCTGGTTCTAATAGGTCTGGGCAGTTTTTATTCATGATTTCTTCAAAGTGGTATCTAGTCTTATTTTTTAGTCATGTTTTATAGCTAGTCTGATAATTTTTAAATGATTTCTCTTTTCCTGGTCAATTGTTTTTTTACGAGATACCTTTTGTTTTATTTAAACAAATGCTTTATTAACTCCTGTTTTACATCATTCATTTCCGCCAGATTTTGAGTTACAATTATTTTCCCTGTTTTTCCCCTACCCACCCATTTAGTATGTATATCATTCTCTCCCTGAACCAAATTCAATGAGAATGTGGTTTTGTCTTTTTGCCTTCCTATTCTTCCCCTCCTCTACAGCCACTTCCACTTGCTTCTACATGAGATAGTTTACCCTACCCTGTCTCTCCCTGTCTCCTCTTGCCACCTGGGCTCAGCTCTCCCGGTGCTGCGCACTGCACCGTTGGCTCCCAGAGTGCTGGCCCTTCCTGCAGGGCTGCTGGGCTGTCCTCAGCGGGAGGTTAGCTTCTCTGTGTCGTTCTGTGGGTGCTGGCGCTCCAGAAGTTGTTCAGAGTCCCCTTTTACATAGTTTGGAGGGAATCTGGGGGAAGAGAGCCTTGGACATGCTGTTTCTACTCCGCCATCTTGGCTCCACTTCCTATGAGATACCTTTTGAGATACCTTACATTTTCTTCTTTTTTCAGTCATTCAGTTTTGTTTTAGTATTTTTTGCTGTCTCATGGAATCATTTCTTTTTGTCCAATCTAATTTTCAGAGTCTGGTACTTGAGTCAAGTTTTGTATTTCTTGTACTAAACTGTTTATTCTTCTCTTTCTTTCCTCTAGAGCTGTCCTTCCATTCATAAAAATTTAAAACTATTGCTTCCTATCTTTTATTCTTTTTTTTTTTTTTTTGCTTTTTGGAGGGCAATTGGGGTTAAGTAACTTGCCCAAGGTCACATGGCTAGGTTTTTGTTTGTGTGTGTTAAGTGTCTGAGGCCAGATCCAAACTCAGGTCCTTCTGACTCCAAGGCCGGCGCTCCACTCACTGTGCCATCTAGCCGCCCCGCTATCTTTTATTCTTATAGTACTTTTGGGGAAGTAATTTTTTTTCTCCGAGGCCTTGCTTGGAGGTCCTATGGAGTTTCCAAAGGCCACCAGACACTGAGGGTGGGGGACTGTGGGGGGGGGAAAGGGTGTTGGTGCATGTATGCCACACATTCTCCCCCAACTCTTTCTCCACCAGCTACTGCCTCTGGGGGAAGAGACACTGGGACATATCTATGTCAAGGAACATTTTTTTTCAGGAAACCCAGACAATGCAGCCCTTCCCAAGTCCCTGAAACTCACCCAGAATCTATTCTTTGAAGAGTCCCAAACTTCCTAAAGTCATTAAAGTCAGCCAGCCTAATTGCATCTGTTGGAAGGAAGCCTGCTAGATTGCAGAGAGACAATGAAGCTCAGCTGGGTCAGCCAACCTTTATGGTGATCATATCAGTTGTTATCACTAACCATTGTTTGTTTTCCTAGTAACGGTTCTAATGAATACTTTTCCTTCAATCAATCAATTAATATTTAAAAGAATACAAATATACAAGTATTGCCCTCATAGGATTCATCTTTGAGCTTTCTGAATAAATGCATAGGTGGCAGAAATAAAACATGACAACACAAATTTTAAATCCATATACATATATTGTTAGTATCTGTTTTTATATAAAAGCACCAACAACAAACAAAACAATTTATACAACAACCCTATACTATAAGGAAAACTATCACCTGCTTCTTGAATTAAAAGAGGATAAAATTGTTTATGCCCATTAAAATCATAAAAAAGACACTGTTATTGTTGAGTTGTGTCCAATTCTCTGTGACTCGATTTGGGGTTTTCTTGGCAGAGATACTGGAGAGGTTTTCCATTTCCTTCTCCAGTTCATTTTACAGATGAGGAAACTGAGGCAAACAGGGTTTGCCCAGGATCACATAGCTAATATGTGTCAGAGATCATATTTGAATTCAGGAAAATGAGTCTTCCTGACTCCAGGCCCAGCACTCTATCCACTGTACCACCTAGCTGCCCCCCCCTTTCCCTATGACACTAAAGATATTTAATTTATATTTACTCTGTATACTTTCTTACCCCAGTGAAACAATCTCTTCCTTCTTTCCTCCCTTTCCTCCTCCTCCTCCTCCTTCTTCTCTTTCTCTTGTTCTCTCTCCCTCCATCTTTCTGTCATCTATATCTAAATCTATCTATATCTCAGAGTCAATGACTGGATCCCAGCCTCCCCCAATCCCTATTCTCATTGCATCACCATACACTCTGGAGAGTACCTGAGCTAGATGCTGGCTCACTAGTTGAGAATTTTCAATGTTGCCTGCTCTGATGGGTTGACAGGATGAGTCTCTCCATGCAAAAAGCACAGTAATATCAATGCCAGTGGCAGCATAGTTTGTATGATTGAGGATCACTAAGTCCTGTTGAAGGACTTACTCCAACTCTGGAACAGTATAATTCATCCAAACCTTTATAGCTTTGGTGCTCTGATGGCCTTTGCTAATTTGGGCTTAAGTGAGGATTGTAGTGGCAAAGAGCATGGAGCAACATTTCATTTGATGTCCCATACCAATGAGAGTATTTGTCTCTAGAGCCAGATCTCCTGGTCCCATTCAGCTGAACACATTCTAACCTGTATTTTACTATGCTTCTTTTGCATCTTTTGGTATCAAACCCTATAAAAACAAGGTCCTGGAAGAAGGAAGGATCTCATATTGTGAGGAAGATCTGAGGTCCACCTCATTAGAGGGGACCATGAACCCTTTAATAAAGTGCCATTTGCACAGAGCTCTGCCTTAACTCTCTTTTATTAGAGGTTGGACAATTTTAATCTCCACACTTTGCTATTTCAGATTTTATTATTGACTTCCCTATTTAATGGTGGCTCTGCTACCTAAGTTACAAATGTCCAAGGAACATCCCAAATAATGGGTTTGTGGCTGATTCTCTGAGGTCCTCCTACTTCCTGAGTGACCTGTCCTTTATTGAGATCCTTTCTCTTATGGTTTATTCTCTCTTGGCCAGGGCCATGACCAAGAATGAACTAAGATTGTTTTTTGCTTTTTCAGTGGGCAATACTAAACCCATGGCTTTTGACTCCTGACCCTCCATGGCTATGTAGGGATCCTCCTGAAGAGACGTGCAGGGAGATGGACTATGCTCTATTAGCATGGGGCTAGGGAGGGGCATGCAAAACCTCTTTATAGGCAAAGTTTCTCCCTTAATAGGTACTACCATGGTTGGGATTGCCAACTCTGCTGTCAGTTTTAGCTTGAGGCATGGAACAGTCCCTTGAGGCTTTTACTTGCAACCTTTCTTTAATGGTGCTGAATATTACCAGGCACTTTGTGCATCCAAAAAGCAAGTTTCTGGCTATTTTTGGTATCTTCTTACATTCCTTAATAGTTCTCCATACCTCTTATTAAAGTTAATGAAAGAACCACATACCTAACACTTTAAATCCATAGCTAGCCAAAAATCTAACTTGTAGTTTTCTAGACTAGTTTCTTCTTTGTCTGATGCCATTCATGTCAGCATTCCCTATTCCACTGATCCACCATTCTCTTTCTTATCCAGTACCAAATAGGGGTCAATTTCAGATTAAAGTCTAGTTCTAAAATATTCTAAAATATCTAGTTCTAAAAACTGTCGCTCCTTGACTCTAACCCTAATTTACTATCCCTCTTACTAAGCTTATTTGATTTTAATATTACCTTTTGAGGCAGCTAGGTGACATGATATAGTGCATAGAGCTCTGGGTTTAGAGTAAGAAGACCTGAATTCAAATAAATCCTGCCTCAGACATTTACTAGCTGTGCAACTCTAGACAAGTCACTTAATCTTTTTCAGACTCAGTTTCCTCATTTGTAAAATGGAGATAATAGTAACACCTTCCTCACAGGTACCTCTGCCCCTGAGGGCCCCTTTCTCTAATTGGTCAGTTCTTCCCAGAACCCCCATTGCTGCTTAGGCCAGCCATGTTCACTCTCATTCCTCTCTAGGTTCTACCTCACCTACTCTGGACTTTTTTCTCTACCAGGTGACCCCCCCCATTTCCAACCCCCCTTTGTAGCTTTCTTTTTATATGTAGTTTTCCCCTATAGAATGTAAGCTCTTGATGGTAGGAACCATCTTTCCTTTTACTTGTGTTCCCAGCACCTAGCTGAGTGTTTGGCACATAGGAAGTGTTTAATAAATGCTTGTTGACTTGAGTGTTGTGGATAAAAAATGTGATATATATATATATATGTGTGTGTGTGTGAAACCCTATATAAATGATAGCTTTGAACTCTCTTTACTTTCTAAATTATGTGTTCATTTATCCTGGTAGACAGTGTGAGATGTTGAGTCTATGGGTAGTTTCTGTCAGTACAGTTTTTGTCCCAACCATGAGTCCTTTCCCCAGTAGCTGGCCTCTGGGGCCTTGCTGCCCAAACACTCTGCTATGATGCTTGTTTCTGATTGTTGCGCCCTGAATCTGTTCCACTACTCGGTCACTGTAGTTTTGACCAGCTCCAAATCATTTTATTATTACTGCTTCATAGATTGCTAGACTGAGATTGGGCAATTCTAGGCTCCATGTCCACTTTTGCCCCATTGTTTTCCTTGAGATTCTTGACCTTTTGTTCCTTCAGATGGATTTTGTTATTCTTTTTCCTAGCTCTATAAAACAATTCTTTGGGCTGGGAAACTGGATCATCTCCATGTGCCTTTAACCAAAGGCCTATGTTAAGCTATTTCCTCTCAGTTATCAATCCACATGTCTTCTAAGAGCCCCTATTGAGTCCTTCTGACTCACAGCTGCCAACTTGTGGGTGTGGATTCTTGGATTATCTGAAGATGCCTGCTCTGAGTGGACATTTGAGCCCATAGGAGACCTTGCCTTCCAGTTCCATAGGTGCCTGAAGGATGACATCTGACATATATGGCTTTCCCAAGAATCTGGACTAGGCCTGCAAGAACTTGTTTTGGGTGGCATTGCAAAAGGTTGCTGAAGCTCCCCTTCTCACTCCCTGAGGAAGTGAGGCTTTTCTTATGCCTTCCTTGGTCTGCAGGAGGCACTGTTGGTGTACCTTTGACCAAAAGGAGGGGAATGTAAAGCAGTTTGCCCCTCTGCCCCAAACCAGCTTGAGCCCCCATCACCTGAAAAAGCCCCAAATCTGAACTAACCAATCAGAAGAAGAGCCCTGGTTGACATAACATATATGCTTTGCTTTGCTCTCTGAGTGAACCCAAGCTTTCCTGAGAGATTTTGCTGATTGGGAACAGTCTTCTGCCAAGGACCTAATCCATCTGGCATTTCTCTTATCTTAAGTTTTATGACTTTCCTTTTTTAGCCATTATCTTGAGTAATGGCATTCCTCTTTCCTGTGTTAATGAGCACTGTTATGTTATGTTATATTATGTTTATGATAGAAGAAATGCAGATATCCTGGAACTATAATTTCAATTCGCACTTCAGTACCTCTCTTACCTTATTATTTTATGAACCTATCCTATTAAGAAATTCCTTTCTAGGGGCGGCTAGGTGGCTCAGTGAATAGAGTGCCGGCCCTAGCTGTGTAACCTTGGGCAAGTTACTTAACCCCAATTGCCCTAAAGGGGCGGCTAGGAGGTGCAGTGAGTAAGAGCGTCAGCCTCGGAGTTGGGATGACCCGAGATCAGATCCGGCCTCAGAAAATGAGCACCCACGCATAAATAATAATGACTAGCCGTGTAACCTTGAGCAAGTTACTTAACCCCAATTGCTTTAAAAAAAAAAAAAGAAAGAAATTCCTTTCTCATATTATGGTCAACACATATGGAGACTATAATTTTGTCTGATACAGGCATCCTGAGTCAGGGAGGGAAAGGGGATTGCTCTTAGGGGATAAAAGTCTCCTTCAGTTGGCTTTTCATTGCATTCAGAATTAATCTAACCTCTCATGCATGACTGTTTCTCTGGCTTAGAGAGAATAAATAGCATATATAGCATGTGTACAACTTGATTCTGTTTGTTTCTTTAGACCAATTCTCAGGTTAAGGTAGACAATAATAACTTCTCTTATAATATTTCTTCAACTATTTAGGTCTGTATTTCTGTAAAGAGTATTTGGTAGCTGCATTCATATAGTCCCATGTGTCTTGGACTTCCACATTCTTTTGAATGTAATTTTTATGTCTGCCTGTTTGGTTGGTAATATACAGGAATGTTGATCATTTGTGTGGATTTATTTTACATCCTACACCTTTGCTGACTTTATTGTTTCAATTAATTTTTTAGCTTACTCTTTAGTGAAACCACATGTTTAAAGGAGTCATCACTGAGGGATGCAAGTTGGTTATGACATAACAAATAAGGAACTTTGAATAAAAGGAATAAATGTTGTTTGTCATCAAGGAAAAATGTGATAGAGAAATCTGGCCTAGTTACATGGCCTGCCCAAACGTGATGATAGGTGGACAGCCTGAATGATATTCGGCCATAATGACCACTGACTAGCCTTTAAAAAATTTCCAGAATAGAACAGAAGGAAGCTCAGAATGAAACAAAGATAAGCAGGACAGGCTTGAATCCAACATCCTGAGTTGAGAAGATGAGTTTTTAAAAGCCTCAATCCAAAAGCAATTTCACATGTAACAACCCTTGGCCAACTAACCCTTTGAGATTTATAGTTCTTCCCCTTTTGGTAAGAGAATAGACTAACTTGGGACCAGCCCTTAGACTGGGGGAGGGGGGCAGAGGTTTTTTTCCCAAATGGCGATGGTGAGAGTTTGGAACACTCTTGAGAAAAGAATAAGAGACAATGATGGTCTTTGCATAGGGAAGGGAAGGGAATAATCATTTATAAAGTATCTTCTGTGTGCCAATAACTATGCTAACCACTTTACAATTATGATCTCATTTGATCCTCACAACCCTGGGAGGTGGGTACTATACTATCTCCATTTTACAGATGAAGAAATTGAGGCAGTCAGAGGTTAAGACATTTGCCAAGGGCTAGAGCAGGAGTGTAAAAAGAAACAGGCTCTGGGAGAGAGGAACAATGAACAGGCTGTACCCTGCCCCAGCCTTACTTTCATTTATGTTTTTATTATTTTTGTTTGATTATTTTTCTTAAAGGTATTCTGTAAAGGAACACATTTTCTGGATTTTGTATTATTTCTCATAAGTTCCTGTGCTCAACCCTATCCTTATGTTTCTGGGTGTCCCTTTGTCTGTGGCAGGGGGGCACAATGGGAGGCACACAGGAGAGAGGGAACTCAATCCCCAGGCTATGGCTAACTGGGAGCAGAAGCAGAAGCCATTTTAGAATTAAGTGCATAATCACTGTGAATTTAAGCCTTATTGTATAAATCTACCTCTTATTCACAAGTCAAGGTTACATTTATACTCTTTCTCTTCTTTGTATATGGAGATGCTCATCTTTGTTTTTTTCCCCCAAATTCATCATAACAAAAGGTAAAAAATAATCAGAAAAAGAAATATGGATCTGATGTTTGGGGGAAAGGTTAGGGCTGAAGGTTGATGGTGCATTCAGCTCCAAGGGAATGGTGAAGTTATGGGCATTGATCTGCTCACCAAAGGAGAGAAGGGAGAGAAAGTGAGATCAGAACTGAGAAAAGGACCTTGGTGAACACCTCCATTTGGAGGGCAAGAGGAGGAGAAAGAGCCAGTATAAGACCCAGAAAGAGAGTGTCAAGGAGAGCCAGGATGGAGCAGTGCCATGGAATTCAAGGGTAGAGGATCTAGGAAAAGGGGGTGGTCAGATAAGGAGGGACTGAGTCAAAGCTGTGGGATTTGACAATGAGGAGATTGTTAGGAGCCTTGGAGAGGGAGCTTTTAACTGATTTCTGGGGGCAAAGACCAGATTAAAGGGGTTAAAGAAAGAGTAAGGCCTAAGGATGGTAGAGACAATGACTACAAGACTAGCTAGGCTTTGGAGAAATCCGGCAGTAAAAAGATTATTTGGGAAGGCAAGGGGAGCATGAATGTTGTGGAAATGTTGTGGAAGCCATTTGCTAATACCAAAGCAAGAATCGTATTCCTTTCCTGTGGTTTCTAGATATTTAGGCAACTTTGATTTCCTGGTGAATGTAGCTGACTGGTTCTCTGCCTCCCAAGCATAAAGCTGAGCCTTTCCCAGAAGAAGGCTAGCAGTAGGGGTGGATGCTTGGCTGGGCATCTGGCTGGGCATAGGCCAACACCAGATTGGCTCTTTGACTCTTCATAGATATCAGGTGTCCATGGGAAGCCTTGAGCTAGGGATCAGGCAGGTATAACCTCCATGTTACTCATTAACTACTCATAGATTTTCAGGAAAGAGCCCATTTGTTACCTCATTAAGCCATTTTGGCAGAACTTTTTTTTTAAACAAATGCTTTATTAACTTCTGTTTTACATCATTCATTTCTTTTTTTTTTAATTAAACAAATGCTTTATTAGCTTCTGGTTTACATCATTCATTTCCACTAGATTATGAGTTACATTTTCCCCCATTTTTTCCCTACCCACCACCCCAGAATAGCAGTCCCACTAGATATCTCCTCATCCAATCTGCTCTCTCCCATATCTTCTCCCATACCCCCCTCGACTTTGCCATTACGGCAAGGTGAATTTCTGAGCCCCAATACCTGGACATCTTATGAAACATTTAATTTTAAAATTTCAATTTTCAGATCCATTCCCTTCCTCCCTTGTCACCCACTCCCTCTGAGAAGATAAGCAATTCAGTATGTGTTGTACATGTATAGCTATGCGAAATATTACCATAGTAGATATGTTGTAAAAGACTGCTTATATTTCCCTCCCACCCGTCTCACCTCCCACCTGGTCCATTCCCTACTTTGATCCTGTCCCTCTTTGATAGTGGGTACTTCTAACCTCCCCTCTCCCCAGAATGCCCTCCCCTCCATCATCCCCCCTCTCATCCCCCTTTCCCCTACTCAGGAGAGTGAGTAAGGGTAAGATATTCCAAAAACCCCACCAACTTCAATGAGAATATGCTTTTGCCTTTTTGCCTTCCTATTCTTCCCCTCCCCTGCAACTACTTCCCTTGCCTCTTCTACATGAGATAGTTTGCCCTACCCTGTCTCTCTCCATCTCCTCTTGCCACTTTCCTCTCTCACCTCTTGACTTCACCCCTTAAGAATCATCCCTTCCTTGGGGCGGCTAAGTGGCGCAGCGAGCAGAGCGCCAGGCCCGGAGCCAGAAGGACCCGAGCTCGGATCCGGCCCCAGTCACCCAACACACAAACAAAGACCCAGCCACGTGACCCCGGGCAAGTCACCCAACCCCAATTTCCCTCTGAAAAAAAAAAAAGAATCATCACTTCCCATCAAATTCAACCTGTGCCCTCTATCCATGTATATCTGTGAACATATGCCATGTACCCTTCTTCAATTATTTTCATAATGAGAAAGGTTTCATCAAACACAGTTATTGTTTTTCCATGTAGGAATGTAAATAGTCCAACTTTGATAAGTTTCTTTTGATTTCTTTTCCCTGATTACTTTCTCAGGCATCTCTTGCTTCTTGTGTCTGGATGTCAAATTTTCTATTCAATTCTGGCTTTTTCCTCAAGAATGCTTGAAAGTCCTCTATTCCACTGAATGACCATATTTTCCCCTGAAACAAAATACTCAGTTTTGCTGGGTAGGTGACCCGTGGGTTCATTCCCAGTTCTTTTGCCCTCTGGAATAACATATTCCATGCCCTTTGATCCCTCAGTGTAGAAGCTGCCAGGTCCTGGGCTATTCTGATTGCGTTTCCACAATATTGAAATTGTTTCTTCCTGGCTGCTTGTAGTATTTTCTCCTTGATCTGGGAGTTCTGGAGCCTGGCTATAATATTCCTAGGAGTTTTCTTTCTGGGATCTTTTTCAGGAGGTGATCTGTGGATTCTTTCAACCTCTGTTTCCCCCACTGGGTCTAAAACATCAGGGCAATTTTCCTTGAAAATTTCGTGGAGGATGATTTCAAGGTTCTTTCTTTGATCATGGCTTTCAGGTAGTCCAATAATTTTTAATTATCTCTCCTGGATCTATTTTCCAGGTCAATGGTTTTTCCCATGAGATATTTCACATTGCCTTCTATTCTTTCATTTGTTTGGATCTGTTTAATAGTATCTTGATTTCTCATAAAGTCACTAGCTTCCATTTGCTCCAGTCTAACTCTGAAGGAATGAATCTCCTCTGTGAGCTTTTGAGATTCTTTTTCCATCTGGCAAATTCGAC